>OY744536.1:48140685-48145685 GCA_963556195.1 Sepiola atlantica | reverse complement strand
GTATATAACGTGAGTTTTTAAACATACAAACATTTTATACATAAGGAACTTCACTAACATTATTTAATAACAAGTAAAATGACTTAACACAATTAAGTCTTCAGCAAATAATTATTTTTTGAAAATAAATAGAGTAGAATACAGAAGTGTACACTCCAAAACACCCTGACGATAAATAAATGTCAATAATAACCCAACTTTAATGTTAATTTTACGTCATGCATCCAACATTGAAATTATTAGTGAGAGAATTTTAGATAGAATTTTGCCTAGGATTCGATTAAAAGCATATCATAGCTTATCGTATTTGTCTAGAGGAATTAACGGATAAA
This sequence comes from Sepiola atlantica, assembly GCA_963556195.1. Lineage (NCBI taxonomy): Eukaryota > Metazoa > Mollusca > Cephalopoda > Sepiida > Sepiolidae > Sepiola > Sepiola atlantica. The sequence continues at coordinate 48,145,353 of OY744536.1, read as the reverse complement.
GAATTAAGGAAAAAAAACCAAAAGTATATAATGTTATGATATAGACTACTATACCCCTTAATTTTTTCATAACTATTAAACAAACTTTAGATCTAATTAAACAATTTTGACCAAATTAGAAATCGATATAATTAAGTTGGCTAGAAAAACAGAATTGTGGACCAGAAAAATAGGACTCTTCATTTTGATATAATCATGGGTGCCTCAGATTCTGTTTTTACTGATTTAGTTAGTCTCTATATTCTGAGAGAAAACTAATAAAGATATACAAGGGGTGCTAGAAGTTTAATTTAGAGATATTGCACTTTTTTGTTAATTGTAGTAATAGAAATTTGGAAAAAAAATAAACAGATTTAACACTCTTTTTTTGAGAAATTAGATCTCAATATAGCATTAGAAACAATTAATAAAGTAACATCTTTTGGATATAGCATAAAATTTAATAATTATAACTTTAAACGCTTCTATGAACAAAATCGTACTTTATACCTACTCAAACCATCCACAGTCCGTGAAAAATGCGCCTATTCGAAACATCTCAAGAGAAGATCAAGGTTATCGTCCAATGAGAAGATAATAACAAACAATATTATAATAAAAAATTAGTAAGATCTGGAAATTACTTTTGTTACCAGTAAGTAGTGTGTATCAAACGTTTGGAAATAAAACACCATACCAAGTTATACCATATAATATAGCTATATGTAACAATAGATAAAAGATAAACGTAAGTCCAGGTTATAATTCAGTAATGTAAAACTTATACTTGCACTAAATCAAACAATAAATAATAGTAGTAATATAAAAATAATAATAAAAATAGACGACGTAATTCCATATGGTTTACTTCACTATACAGTACGCATACCCTAAACAATATTACGAAAGAATTCTACTAAATTATTGAAAAACATTTTTCTGGAGATAGTAGATTAGGGAACATTATTAATAAAATCACTGCAAAATTATCTACTTAACATCAACAATTCTGGCTTGTAATAATACTAAAATAAATCGGAAAATAAATATTGAAGTATAAAGTTACTTAACACTCAGTTAGAACCCCAATGTTAATGAAATTCAATTAGAGGGAAAATGTCTCACCTCAATAATAGTTCATATATTTTAGGTTATATAGGGAAACAATACTAGACAATACATATGAATTTAGCGGATGTAAAATAAAATCAAGGGATAGAAATTACGTATCATTATTTAAAATAAATCTAATGCTGACCCTAATAGTAACTTACATCATTACCTAAATATGTAAGAGAACTACAAAATAACGTACCATTTAAAGTAGAGTAAATAAATTCACTCTCGGTAAGTTTTAAATGTCAACTATGTATAATTGAATAGTATTATATAATAACGTCTAAGGTGTATTTAATTAACATAAAAAATGATTTTTTTTTCAAAATTATATGCAGCGTTTCAAAATCGAACTTTCGTGATTCAGGCCTTATTACGAATAAAAAATATTACCTTAAAAGTAAACTGGTGACATTTAAATCAAAAGTACTAATCTCGTTGGTAATTACAGAGAGTTACATATTAGATATATATATATGTATATATATATATATATATATATATACTTCAGATTATAAATAACGTAGTACGAGAATACATAATTGTTATAGATATAAGACTAATATATAGTTTGATTGAAATGAATATAGAAGCTATAGATTTAAGACAATAACAATGAATTGCTGAGATCTACGTTTTGTTTTTGTTCTTGACATATTGTAAGCATTTATTATGTGGAAGTTTTAAATACTTTAATTTATTTTACTTACATACCACGGCGTTTCAAGCTTTCGCTCTCATCAATATAAGGAATGATAATCTCAGACGGTAGAGAGATTCGAACCCGGTTACAGAATCACCCTAAAATCCGCAAGCAAGCGTCTTAACCAAACCACCACGAGATGAGAATTTCAGTTATATTTATGTGAAGGAGGCACATATAGAAAGGCTCTCTAGAGTGTTCGACGAACGTTGTCGTAACATATATTTAATTAATTATAGGAATATCAGTACGAATTTACACATCATATAAGATATAATTAGTAGTTAAATATAAAGTGAAGCAACACTTAACTAAGAAAATAAAGTGTTGCTTCCCTTGATTTTAAAATTCAATCGCCTTTTATACAGAAGTATATTTTATTACTATTTTATATATTTTTACTTTTGTACAGCTCTAATTCGTATTAGTTATTTACGATCTAATTTAGAATTGCAAACGTCTCAAATGTATACGTATTTTACTAGCTTAATGAGCTGTTAAATAAAAATAAAGAGAAACGTATATTCCTAATTGAACCTACAAACATAGATGCTCTAATAATGTGAGTGTTTTTTCTAGATGTTTTGGACACGATTTGCTGACCTTCTTCTCTGGTTATTTTGACTCATTAAAATATCAAGATATGTAACTTTGTATTTTAGCTGTCTAAGTGTTAAAGAAACAATCCTTTAATGGAATTAATCTTTTTAGAAATAGATAAAGATATAGTGAGTGGATTCGAACTGCCTATTATTGATTTATACATACTTTTAAGTAAAACATTAATATCTGTTGAGCTTAAATTCTGAAAGTCGCACTATTACTAGTAAATATATATACATATATATATATATTCATATATATATATATTTAATTATTTAGTAAATATATTCATATATATATATATATATATATATATATATATATATTAAAAATAAATAATATAAAACAATTTTTTATATTATTATAATAAAATTTGTGTGAAAAAACTTTGATTGCAGCTCTCTAACCGAACTATGTTGAACTTGCAACGAAGGAAAAAGCTTAATATTTCTTACATGAAAAATAAGACCTTAATATATATATATATATATGCATATATATATATATATATATATATATATATATATATGTATATATACATGTATATATATATATATATACATATATATAAACTTATAATATAAATAATATAACTTATTAATATATATATATATATATATATATATATATATATATATATATATATATATTCAGTATTTAGTTAAACAGTTTCCCATACGTGAGTAGAGATAGGTAGTCATATGAATATATACTTATTGCAAGTAAGCTACGCGGGGATATCATTAACCTAATTGCAAATTAACCTGATGATTTCAACCAGGAATTTAACACAAAGTCTTCTGTGTATCTTACTTGCCATAAGTATATTTTCATACATACATATATATATATATATATATATATATATATATATTATAATTTAATAATTAAATATATTTCAACAGACACGCGCTTTTTCGTTTCATAAAGTCTCATCTATGTGGCTATATATATCTGACGATCGAACTTTAAACCTACGGTCTGATAGCTCAGCATCTATGTCCATGCACCCAACAATTCAATTCTACGACGGAGAAATATAAATACCGTATTTTATCAGAACTATACATTAAGGATTATTTTCATTTATTCACATACGTATTGAATGTGTCATTGTTAATATAATAGTCGAACAACATAGGGTAGGCTTGCTAGTGCCTTGTATAGCGTAAGCATGATATAATGGTCTATTTCGCTAAAATATCGACGAGCAAATATTCCTGAAGATCCTACCACTTCCAACACTCACAATATTCCCGTTGTTTGAATTAGCCAAACATCTTGGCGACGCGTGTTCGTCCTGGCTATAAAATACAATAATGTCTAAATGATAACTTTTATTATTTCTTTCTTGAAAGGCGGTCGTAATGTGAATTTAACGATTCATTACTTAAAAACCAAGCAATAAAACGCCATCTTTGATCAGCCTGACAAGAGATTATTCTAATTCTTACTTCACGAGAGAAGTCGCGGATTTTTTTTTTTTCTTTTTAAAGATCGTCACACGTTTTGCAAATTGAATACAAGTTGAGTTTAGGGTTCCTTCCTTCAGTGAACGCCCATAAAACTCTCGTTAAAAAAAATTAGGATGCCTCCAAATATCTTTACAGGGGGGTCTGTTGTGTGGCCTGTTCTTATAATAATGAATTTGATGTTTGTTCGCTTAAATTCTATTTGTCATGTCGAAGAAAACTCTTTTAGTAATTATCAAAAATATGAAATAAAATATTCCAAATCGTTTTAGAAATTATCATATGCCAGATATTTGTTGAGTTTAAATTCTTGGAATTGATATAAATAATGTGCTGATTTTATTTATCTCAACTTTCTCTCTCTCTCTCTCTCTCTCTCTCTATATATATATATATATATATATATATATATATATATATATATATATATAGAGAGAGAGAGAGAGAGAGAGAGAGAGACAGAGAGAGAGACAGACAGACAGACAGACAGACAGACAGACAGACACAGAGATACAGACAGACAGGGATAGAGATATAAAGATACAGAGATACAGAGATACAGAGAGAGAGAGAGATTTTCTTTTTTGTTTCATTTTACTTCTGTGGAAATTCTTAGAAATCAAGGAGCCCCTTCCCGGAGCTAACACTTAATATCCATATGACATAGATAGATATTCCATTAAAGTTCTCTTTACCTGTTAGACGTTGAGTTAGCAAAGAAGTTAAGAACATTAACTTTTCTCTCCCCAATGGACCAGTTTATAATGTTATAGTGTATTTTTCTTGTGATCTCTT
>OY744536.1:48058185-48138185 GCA_963556195.1 Sepiola atlantica | reverse complement strand
ACTAGCAGCTTTTCATCGCCTCATTCTTTTTCTAAGGATGTTTAACGTCCTTCATTGAACCTACGGTGCTTCCCAGCCAGGAGTGCGAGTTTATGAAGTGGGAATTCCCATGACAGTATGAGGGAAGCCATTCTTAAGCTTTCTAGTCAACAGCTGAAGGTTGGTCTCTTCCTGATATGTTGTTAAGGGCTTAGACATAACTGAAGAAGCTTACCTTTGACTTCAGTCGTTGGTTGACGTCCATGAAGATGGCGTTCATTATTGACAGCCTTTGTGATAACTATTCTACTGTTTCACATCGCTATCAGTACCGCAAGCTAGGAGATGCCCATTTTTCAGATTCGTAGACTTCAAACAGTCAGTGATCTTGATGGCAACACACCAAAAATATGAAACCTTGCATAATTTATATCGTTATAAATTAAATGTCCATTTTTTATTTAACGATATTGTATCTGACTATTCCAGGGGCTATGTAAGTCTGGGTGCCTCTGCTTTACTCATTAACATCTAAGATTATGACAAGGCAATGTTAGTTTACTAACGTGCCGAGGACGATCGATTGTGACACAAGGGTTATGTTTAATGTGGGAAAGGCCAAAGCTCATCAGGAAGATCAAAACCAGTAACGCATTCAACTTACAAAAATGGAACACGTCATAATACACCGGTAGGGGCACCTCAGCGATCGGTGATTACCTTGATCCTAACGAGAGAAATTAGATGTAACCCCTATCTCCGATAAAGAAAAGAGGATGTCAAGTCTGGGACGATGGCTTGAGCACCGACAAGAACAAACACTTCAAATCTGACCATATATAGAACATTCCATAAGGCAAACAATTTTACAGAACAAAATGTATTGACGTCAGTATTTTTATGATGTCAGTTTTAGTATTCAAAAATGTTATACTGTTTAATTTGTTTCCGAAACAATTGCCTACGGTCGTGCAAGTTTGCAAGAATATGACCGTTTATAATGGTGGGTACATCCACTCGTGTCTACCTGGTTGAATAATATTCGTTGGAAGAAATCAACAAGGTAGTCATAAACAGGAAATGTTATATAAAAAAAAGGAGTCAGAAAGGTTCACGTTGATAAAGTTTCGGGCAAATCGGCGTGGTAACAAGTTTAGCGGAAGTTACGTCACGGGATTTGATGAGAAACTGAAGTTGCTGATTGAATCCTTTCGAAACACATTATGAAATATTCCGTCGGCTAACCCTCTTAACAGGGCAAATTGGCACATATTGGTGATTTAACTTTTGGCAAAATCGTTTCGAAGACTAGTATTTCTGATCATCTTAATCGAAAGGATCCAAGAGACACTGTTCGGGAATTTTACTGGACATTTATTTTAAAAAGATATCCTTAAATAACAGCTTACGGCAACAACCTTCATTTCTTCCTTCGTGTCTCTAAAATAAAACGGAATCTTCATGAATAGATTTTCCTTCTAAGAACTTACCACCTCTAGAACACATGTTCACGTGATCGCTTCCCTGTCAGGTACAACATAATCGTCTTCATATCCAATGTCAACAAATATCCGTTGTTATAAGTAATAAAATGTTGTCCATTCGCTTAATTGTTTTCAATCTTCTCATACTTTTCTTCATCATTATACTGTCATCTTATTTACACTTATCCTTGAGTGGAGTGTTATCCTTAATGGGTGTTAACTCATTAGTAAAAGAAGAATTTAAATAAGATTTTGAAAGTTAAATTTGGTTATAACTGCATTGTCATCACATTATTAATTGAAGCTTATTGTCATAAAACTATAATTAATTTTGTTAAGGCAATGTAGTTTTAATCTCCATTTGTAAAATTATCAAATCTAAATAGCTTCCTAAATTTTCAATATTTTAATACATAACGATTTTTTAAGAATGTTAATGCGAGTTTAATTGAATTGAATATATATTGAATTGAATTGAATTGAATTGAAATTAAAATGACCAATTCATAAATTGAATTGAATTCAATTGAATATATAAATTGAATATTTATATGAATTGAATATATCTTAAACTTTCAATATTTTAATACATAACGATTTTTAAAGAATTTTAATGCGAGTTTAATTGAATTGAATATATCTTAAACTTTCAATATTTTAATACATAACGATTTTTTAAGAATGTTAATGCGAGTTTAATTGAATTGAATATATATTGAATTGAATTGAATATATAAATTGAATATTTATATGAATTGAATATATCTTAAACTTTCAATATTTTAATACATAACGATTTTTTAAGAATTTTAATGCGAGTTTAAATAACTTTCTATTTGACAGTTTCTTTTCATATTTCAAACGGTCATGAACTAATGCATTATTTTTAATGATTAACAAAAAATTAAAATGAGTGACTTGTTTGCAAAAAAAAACAAAATGCATTAAGGTAGTTTTTAATTTCGTGGTTAAATTATCTTTTCTATATGGGAATTTAAAAATTTCGTTTTAGTACTTTACGCTATTGCATTTTTCTATTTCTATAAATATCATCGGTTAATATTAAATAAAACAATAAAAGGTAAGTCACGTAGAGACGAGAAGCACACACATAAACAGACACAGGAGAAGTGGTCTCACAATTTCAATTATATAGAAATAGTATTTATCTCCTTATCAGGATGTTAGACACAGTGTCTGGTGTGGTTCTGAGAAGTGAGCACACTAGGATAATCAAACTCTGGTCTACGAAAAATGCCTGAGCAGCCCCGTCGCCATTCTCAAGTAGGGGAGCCTCCGACGATTAGCAATGAACTTACTCCTTCTCATAGAGAAGGTAAACCCTGGGAGGGTGGACCTCCGAGGAAAACAGAACAGCAGTGCGACAGTAACAACGTCACTGTTTGTATCATAATTCTATGATTCATCAAAGTAATTATAAGTGGCTTACTTGCATTATATTTCATTAATATAGATACAGTAAGCCACGTTGAAGAATTACTTTCTCATAATAAAAATATCCTGTTCATACAATAAACAGAAAATATAGCACTTTTATAACCAAACATAATGCAGTGTTACTTCTGAAGTCAATTAACTAATTAATATGAAACTGCGCTTTTTGTTAGATTAAATTAAGAAAAATAGAACAATTATTTACCTTCGTACCGTGTAATCTTGTTAAACATACAAGATACGTCAAGATACGAAACATATATGACTATGTATTCTTTTATTCAGTGAATTGTTTCTTTGGAAGCCATTTATGTAATTAACTAGCGAGACCCATGAACCGGCGTTTCCCGGGAAAATTGAGGAATCCAAAGAAATTGTTGCTTCCATCAATGAAACCCATATTACGTTACATGTTCGTTAATCGTAACGTAGACGTCAGTGTGGCTAAGATCAAAGTGTAGTATCTGTTCCGATGGATACTGCACGCCTGTCCTGTGCAGTTCTAAGAGGTCCACCCTCCCAGGCTTCGCCTCCCCTCTTTGGGGAGGAGTAAGTTTATTGCTTACTGTCTGAGGCGCCCCTACCGGGGAATGCCGACGGGGCTGCCCAGGCAATTTTTAAATGGCCAGAGTGCTCACCTCTCGAGCGCTGGCTTTTAACCACACTTACTCGACCCAAGCTGTGGTCACATCTTACTTGTGGGAGTAAGATAAAACTGGCCTTGTGCCTAACTCCTAGCGAAGGAGTAAATAAACGTCAGTGTAAACAATAAAAAGTGAGCGTTAACGGTCTCCGTTTTTCAATAATCATGACAGAAAAAGAAAGGAAAACGTGGCTAAAGATATCCTCTCACAAATATTATCCAAATGAAAAACAAACTGATCTTGTATAGTAATTCAACCGTTACGTATTAGCGTAGTTATATAAAAATATAAACAACTATATGTCGTGTGTATTAGATAGAAAGCGATCTCAGAAGACGGGTTTTTAATTTAATAAATTGTACTTATATTATAGTGTGAACGACATTTATTAGTGTAACTCAGTGTGTATGCTTTGTAACAGTAGACATCTTCATTTTTTTAATAAAAGAATGTATTTATAAAAAGCTAAAAAAAAATGGCCACTGTTTAGATACTTCAACACACGATGAAATCTACGGATGTCAGTAAGCGAAAAGAAAATCCTATTTGTGTATATGAATATGTTATCTACTGTTATTGTATATATTGAAAATGTATGTCTTACATTACGAGTCTCATTTTTCACTTTGTGTTATTCTTTGTTTATTTGAATAATAGCTTGTTCAGTAATATTGTTTAAGCAAATAATAACATCATTAAAAAAGTGGCTTACTACATAAAATACTGTTACGTACTGTGTATTTGATGCGTGAATTTAGTATGTATTAAGTTATTAAATTAATAAATTACGAATAATACATAGATGCCGGTAAGCGAAAGTAAATCTTTATTGTTTATATGAATATGCTAGGTACTTCTTTTTCTTATCTATTCGAAATTTATTTCCGCCAGTACGAATCTCATTTTTTACTTTGTGGTATTCTGTGTTTATTTCTAACCCCGCGGACTAAAAGTCAAATAATAAGCCTGTATGTAAGCAATGCGAATGATTATTAAATTTGAACATCTTTAGAGTTTGCAAACGGTTAATTGAAATTAATTTATCCTAAAAAATATTTAAACCCTGTTATTTGATAACTGTGAAAAGACGTGTGACTGGTAGGGGGTTATCTCTTCCAGCTATCCCGATTGGATATACAACCATATTTTTTATCAGAACATGAAACAACATGTGTACTAATTTGCCTATTAAAGAAAGTGTAAATGCAGCCTAAGTTTATAAAGTTGAACCAGTAAATCAAATAAGAGAAAATATCACTTTACTTTTTATATAAGATGTGAAAATATAGACAGACGATTGATTACAGTAATCAAGAAATATAAGAATTGCCATATCTATTTAGTCCCCGATTTATAACACGTCCGTCCGGATTTTTCTCCACAACCATCCATTGAATTTGTCTGACATTTTGCATGAAGTTGTAACTTTGGTCAAGTTAGAAAGTGACATTCACTGATTTTTGAAAAGAAATCTGGTTAGCCCCCCAGGGGGTCAAAAGTCTCCGAAAGGGAAAAAAATGTCATTTTTTGCCCCCATAACTTTTCATCCATCGATTCAATTTCTCTGAAACCTGGCCAAAATGTGGAGGCAATTGTTCCTAATAGAAAACAAGTATCGCTGACCTTGGAAAAACATCTGGTTCGCGCCCCCAGGGGGGTCAAAAGGCCCCGAAATGGCAACAAATGATCTTTTTCTCCCATAACGTTTGATCCATCCATTCAATTTTTCTGAAACTTGGCCAAAATGTAGAGGCAATTGTTCTGGATATAAAATAGGCATCCTTGACTTCAGAAAAATTCTGCTTCGCGCCCCCAGGGGTCAAAGGGGGAGGGGCAAAAATGCCCCAAATTGCCCAAATTTATTGCATTTTACACTCGCCACATCGAGTCACATACAGAGGGGGATCACGCACGCGCGGCTTGTTCCATTCGTTATTACACTATTATCTATTAGGTGTATATACTCGGTGTTGTCCGGGAGTTCTTTTTACTTTCATTTTTTGTTGTCATTATTTATTCTTTCCTAATAATTTTTAAAGGGATTTTAAAAACCAAATTAAATTATTACGCTATCGTCTGATCATTAAATTATTAATGTACATAGTCCTTATTTTTATTGTTACTTTGAAAATAATCGAATACTCGTCCCAAGATGTTTAATATTTATTTATTTCCCGAACATAACAGTTTTGTACCATTTGTATGCCCCTTATGAAGATTACAATCAAAAGATAATGTAACTAAGCCTTTTGTCTTGAATGCCTATCCAAACTTTGATCAGAATCCATTACATGATTTTGATTCTAGAAAATGTTTAAAATCTAAGGTTTAAGTTGAAAGGGTATTAAGAAGCAATTAAAATTTGGGGAATCTTGCTTAATTGGTGTCTAATGACTCTTGATCAAATTGAATACGAATTTGAAATATTAGAATTCTCAAATGGGAGGTTGTGCCCATATTATGTCCCTACAATCCGTTTAAAATACTCGTAAAGCAACGGACATTTCGAGATTTATTAATTGATATACAATACCTATTGTAGAAAATTTCACAGAAAAACAGAGGCATCCGAATTTTTACGAAGGGCTTTCACCTCTTTTTATCCCCTTTACATTAAACTAAATTAAACTAAATATAGCCCACATTACGATTCCTTACGCCTAGCAGCTGGATTCCAAAATTCATAACAATCGGTTAATGAGTGTGGGACTCAATCGTATAAATACAAATGTACATATACACATAACTTTATATAAATAGAGATTTGCATGTTCTTTTTTTAGAATAATAAACGACATATAAAAAGATTAAAGTAAGATATACATGCTACTAAACCATATGTCTAGTATCCTTATTCTAATTTTGATGAAAATCAATTAAATGATGTTAGTTCTAGAAAATGACTAAAATTTGGAACTCACGTTTAAGGGGCTGTAGGGAAGACCATTGAATACAGAGAATCTTGTTTAATGGGTGTCTAATAACTATAAATAAAATTTAATGCAAATTAAAATATTTGATTTTTCAAATCTAAAGTTATACCCATGTAATGCCTACTACCACTTTTAAAAAAGATTTCCGAACAAGCGAAGTTTTAGGAATATTTATTAATTGATGTCTAATACCTATTGTAAAAAAATCATCAAAATACAAGGCAGCAGATTTTCACGAAGGGCTTCCACCTCCTTTACTCCCTGTGCATAAAACTAACTTAAACTAAATATAGCCTGCATTACCTACTATTAGCTGTGTTCTAACATTTATAATGGTCGGTTAATTAGTTTCTGAGTTTGCCTCACAGAAATATATAAACATACATACATATCTAATCGGGTATATGCGTTACAATTTGTAATCTAATTATATCTAGTTTACGTTCGACGGCACATAGATATTTTTGAATGGAAGTCACTCCAAACAAGGCATGAAGTCACTTTATGTAATGTGCTAAAAGGAACTAAATGTCATTAACGCATTGGTTTTAGTGTTAGAAAAAACCAACAATGTAGGTAGACATCAGAAAGATAGTTCCACAAGCCCACAGTTCTTGGAAAGAAGCTAGAATAGGAAGTTGTATCATAACGAGATATCAAAACAGCGAATTGATGCAGACAACTACACCAACCGGTGAAACAATCTGGAATGAAGAGAGGCAGTGAGTACATCAGATAATTCTCAAGAACACGTGCCCTAATAGTACTTATAGTAAAGACTGAGATTAGCAACATTGCGTCTGTGAGAGAGAAAGCTGCAGAGAAGAAGAAACCAATAATTGTTTTTAATAAACAGACAATTAATATGTACGAGCAAACATATTTTGTCTTTATCTTTATTACAAGTCTAATTTCCTCTGTGACTCATTTCTTCCTCTGCATGGTGTTTGGTTTGTGCTTATCCTACTCATCTACCTGTACAAAAACTGCTATATTCTATTACCAGATATAAGAAGGGGCAATATCCGCAGGATTCCGACCGGGATCCCTGTGTTGGCTATCAACAGAAGCTCCTGTCGATCATTGCGCTCAGAACTTTTCTTCTGAATATTACGGCTTTTATATATGTTTTCTGTAATTTTAATGGTTTTACTGGTCTATGCAAAAACACCAGACCCAGGCTTATTTTCCCTGTGTTTATGAGAAATGTATTAATTATTTATGTATATTGAACATAATCCTTAAGTTATACCGCGATATTCCTAACACGTTACATTTTTCGAAACAAATATTTGAAGAAAGTGTATAACAATTTGTTACTTAATACATTATTAAATGGGAGAATTTCTTTTAATTACATTGTACCGTTCCAATTTGTTAAATACAAACGATTGACCAAAGTGCACTTACAATTTGAGAGTTTTAATTATATAATTCAATGTCTTGTTACTTTAAACCACAAATAATTACTTTGAAACATTGCATATCATAGGAATACAACATCCATCCACTAGATACATATCATGCCATTTTGTATTATTAAAGTTACACGTGTTTATCATGCGATCCACGGGCCGCATGTGGTCCTTTTGCAAGCACACTTGTTGCCTGCATAACATGTACTGAATTTGGGATTTAACGAGTCGAGCCAGATTTATATCATTTAAGTTGGATTAACGTTATCCTTGAATGGCTTTTGATCTTCATAAGTGATAATCCTTAGTGAAATACAAGTGCGTCGTACACTAACAAACAGCGCGCATTTGTTTATTCTGAACGTTTTTTTTTATACTTAAAAACGATATATCACAAATTATCGATGTGTTGCAGTTTCATACAAATCTTTGCCGTGTAATTTCTTTGTTTCTTTTTCTTTTGTTAAACTACATTCACCACATTCCGGCCGATGTAACCTCCGACCTTCTCTGTGTACGTCTTGTCGAATTCTGAAATCTGTACGCAATTTCGAATGGAACCTTTTTATTAAATCCACGGGGGTAACTATTTGATCCACAGTGACAACGCCGCCAGGGCCCGTGGCGCAACGGATATAAGTACTTAATGATAACCAGTTCTAAGTGACAGGCTTCTGGAAGTTGGAAGTTAAATCCGTAGTACGGGCGATACTAAGAATATAATTACAAATTACTTAAGACTTCTACCCAATCATGTTCGAAATTCCGTACAGATTGCGGAGTTCGATATAAAGATTCTCGAGTTTGACAACATACACATGAAGAAGTTTGGTGGTTACATCGGCTGAAACGTTGTGAGAAAAAACACCCAAGATGATAATACTAATCCGAATAATCCAAATAAGACAAATTATCAATCGTCATCTCAAAATAATTCCGAAACATACATTCGTGAATGTAGATAAATTATTTTTGTGCATATTGTATGTTTCTAACTTTCAGTAACAAAAATATTCTGCATTAATTTTTATTAAACGACTTAGTTGTTTAATTTAGATTCAAAAAATGGCCATTTTATTAAATTAATTATTACCTACGTCTCCATTTTTCTTTTCCATAATTATTCGACTATCCCAAATAAACCAGCCATTACTTTAAAAAAATGAAAAATAAAAATAAATACATACACATGTATGTAAAAAATGAATATTATTAACTTAAAATTAATATATATATATATATATATATATATATATATATATATATATATATATATATATATGCATAGGCAGCCATTTGTTATTGCTACAAGTCTCATTGAAGACTACAGAGTTTTCTCGTTTTGTATTTTTTGTAATTACTGTCTCGACTTGGCAAGCAAGTTTCTGGGTCTCCGCTGGTAAGTAAGTTCTAGTGTATGGTTCTTAGAGTTCTTTTATCGGCAATCTTCCTCTGCCAAAACTATAAGTATAAATTATACAAGACACAAAAAACGGCAATAATAAACGAAAAGAAAACGAACTCATTCCTGAAGACAGTCGCTAAAAATTTAAAGCATTTGAGATGCCCGATAAAATAACTCTCGGGACAATACTCCACGAATTACCACCAGAAACCCGGAAACTTGCTCGCCGAGTCGGATAGTAATCAAATAAATTACAAAACGAGAAAATACCATGGTCTCTAATCAGACCTGTATCAATATATATATATATATATATATATATATATATATATATATATATATAAGACGTTTATGTAGTTTGCTTGAAGCATTGTTTATTTGTACCTAGAACATATATATATATATATATATATATATATATATATATATATATATATATACTAGAAGAAGTCAGCGAACCTTGCTCAATTAATGTCTAATGAGTATGGATAAAAGTAAATGCAAATATGAGTTATTGAAATTTTCAAATAGGAGTTGCTCTCATATTGAGGGCACTAAAACCCTTTTAGATACTCCAAAGAAACTCCAATTTTAGGAATATATATTAATTGATGCCTCAAATTTATTAAAATTTCATAAATTCCGAAATATCTGGATTTTCACGAATTGCTTACATACTCTTTTACACCTTTAGCATGGAACTAAATTAAACAAAACATACTAAACATTACAACCTCTTACGCCCAGCAGCCGTGTTTCAAAATTCATAATGATCAGTTAATTACTTTAGCCGTGGATCGTGTTCATACAAATATACAAATATAAACATACCTAACTTTATTAAGACATATATATATATATATATATATATATACAGGGTGGGCCAAAATAAGGGTCCTATCTTTAAATGTGAATAACTTGAATTTGAATTACTTCCACAAAATAAAAGTTAAACCCACCAAACTATATGTGTGTGTAGACTGACCCTTCCGAGATATTTTGAAATAAACAAAACAAATTTTAGCCGAAAAACACTTCTTAAAACTTACAAAAACTAAAGTATTGTTTTTTACACTGTTTTGAGTTTTTTAAGCAAAAATAATGTTTTCTAAATGAGGGTACGTTCCTTAGGGCTAATACGGCTCATGCTTGCTTCGGAAGGGGTCCTTTACTTATTCTAAAAAAAATTTAAAAAAATCAATAAATAAAAAAGTTATGAATTTTTAAAAATAGGACCCTTATTTTTGCCCACCCTGTATATATATATATATATATATATATATATATATATATATATATATATATATATATATATATATATATATATATATATATAGTGTGTGTGTTATAATTAAATAAATTCCAGGAGGAAATCCGGGTATGAGAGCTCAATGTAATAAACAGTGCAAGAATAAAATAAAACATAGTAACACGAAATTACATAATCATCGATGCAATAATTTAGTTCAACCTTGTGGTATTGTCAAGCATCCAAGTGAGATTATTACATTTTTGAAAATTTGTAATCATCTCACTTGGATGCTTGACAATACCACAAGGTTTAAATAAATATTTGCATCGATGATTATGTAATTTCGTGTTACTATATTTTTATATATATATATATATAGAGAGAGAGAGAGAGAGAGAGAGAGAGAGAGAGTAAGAGAGACAGGCAGAGACACAGAGGAAAAGAGATTGAGAGATCCGAGTGGCAAAGAGAGAGACAGAAAGAGAGAGAGAGGGAGTGTGCGTGTCTGTTAATAGACTCTTTACATCTGTTAATAATGTTTGTTTACAAATCATTGCCCCAAATCATAAAATGTAATTCATATTTCAGTTCTCTCCACCTTGCCCCTCCCTCTATTACCCCCTTCCTCTGACTCTTCACCTTTAAGCTTTCTTTTCTCTCACTTCACTCACGCGCCACAAACAAATACATATATACATATATCAATCACGTACTCTTCCACCATCCCCAGTTTAGTTTCGTCATCCATATTACAGACAACATTCAAATCTCTGCCATCATTGTGCCGCATGAATACAAATTCGATGTCAACTCCCCGTGGCGGCCAAAGATGAAAATATTTTCCGCGTCTTGTGAAAATTCCAATAGACATGAGAAATTACATTTGAGAATTGGGGACCTTTATTGTAAATATTGGATTTTTGATAAAACAATCACATGCACTTTCATTGAGAAACGGTCCTCCTTCAAACTTTGTTTCTGCCCGCGGGCCTGCATACGACAGCGTCTCCTGGTGACAGGAACAGACACTTTGTCGCGACCGGGAGATACTTTGGGGACACGAGAATGTCGCCGTTAGGTGTGCGCTTGTTGTTAACAAGGGTTTCTGAATTGTTGGGGTCGACTTCCCCTGCCGGTTAAGTCGGGGGTCGGGAGAGAAGTAAAAATAGGGGCTGGAGTAAACAAAAGGGGGGGGGGTATTTGATAGAAGAGATTTTGAGATTCATTATCAATGTATTTTTCTTATTAATGTTTGCTTTTCCTTGTATGGAAATTGGTTTATGCTTTTCGACATGACTCAATTTGAAAATAAAATACAACTTTAATGTAATACATATTGTAAAAGAAAGTAAAAAAAAAAATGCATATGATTAACAAGTTATGTGTACCGAGTCTGCCCGTCTCTCGTTATCGCTCTCAGAATTATGTACTAGAAAACGTACACTCTTGTCAGAAGGTTATAGTTACAAATCTTCAGATATGAGTCCGAAACTCAGAAATCCTTTGCTGACATAGGCTTGTGCCAAATTACATATACACTATTAACTTACTTCAATCATAATTTATAAGATTTGTAACATTTATACACACAGGGTGTTCGAGGTAATTGTAATAATGTTATTATATCCCTTCATTTCAGAACCATTTAAAGTATTTAATAACAGGAAAATATAACAAATAGCTGTTTCTGTATACTATTTGGTGTGTTTGAGAGCTGGAGACAATGGACAACTGGATTAAGAAATTCGGAAATGTCAGTACTCTTTGAACATGTGAGCTAGAGAACTGCAATATTGAAGCAGTGGCCAGCAGGAACGATCATAACAGGTATTCTGACTGTGTCCGTACAAAGAAATCTCTCGAGTAACAGCAAGAAAAGGTGCGGTAAGATCCAGGAAAAGTAATGCGTACCTCGACGAGAAAGATGGGCTTCAGAGTGTCGACTGTAAAGAAAGATCTGAACGAGGATCATCGCTACTCCTCACACAAAAGACGCAAAGCACCGCCATTATCCAAGAGAACCACCTTACGAAAACCAACAACTTCACCGACAACAGAAATCAACCAGTCGAGCCGGGGATTGTCCTGTATCTACTCGGACCAGTCTCACAACGCAAAAAAAGAACAGATGACTAACCTACAGTCCATAGAATGTCTCACGAGTCATTAAGATCAAGTCCTTTCAAATTGTAATGATATTTTGCAGTATTTTCAGAGAAAGTTACGTTATGCCGCCAACATTTTCGAAAAGAGACGCAGACTCAATTCATATGGTTATACTGAATTGCTATTCAGTGTTGTAAGGCGCTGGATGGAGAAGGTGTCTACGGGAAGGCCGAACGGGCGGTAGCCGGAATCAGCTCCATTTCCCACCTCTAGGAAAACTCAGAAGTGTCCACAACTTCACATGTTCCAACACCTGGCTGCCCAACTCACCTGATTGAAACCTGAAGAACTATTGAATGGTACATCTTTTCTTCGTATAACCCAGTGCGTAACTATGCTGAATAAGGATCTTAACTGGGCTCTAAATACTATTTTTTCTAAATTATTTGGTCAGGGTTTACTGATAAGGTGAAGTATTCTCATATCAGGTTGTCCTGGCAATCTCCTGTAATACAGAGAGACCGAATACAGTTGAGAGTGATGTCTAGTAGTCATTCAAACTCTAATATATATATATATATATATATATATATATATAATGTATTTTTATGTAATTATTTTTATTGGTGATAGCAGCGTTCGTTGTTATTTTGCTTACTATTATTTCGATTGTCTCACTTTCCTAAGTGATTAAGATGCAGAAAATTGCATTATTATATTAACAACGAACGCTGCTATCACCAATAAAAATAATTACATAAAAATACATTAAATATTTAGGTGATAAAAATCGTACACATTTCTGTACAGAGCGTCTTGGTCCAGTGGTAGAACGCTGGACTATAGACATCAATATCGAAGGTTCGATCTCTGTGTAAGTTAGCCATGCTGATGACGGCTGCGAGCTAGAAACACGTGTCCATTGATTACTTTTATGTACGTATAAAATAAATAAACATATATATATATATATATAGAGAGAGAGAGAGAGAGAGGCATAAACAGACAGACAGTTATTCAGTGCGGCTAGACTAGCGACCATCTAGACCCAGGGGTCGAACCTTTGACCATCTAGTTGATAATCGGCTGCTCTCATCACTAAGCAACGTGATAGATAGATATATATATGTGTGTGTGTGTGTTAAAGGTGACCAAGAAATGGAAAAATTAAGAGTAGGCCTGCACTTGTTTTTTGAGGATCACACAGCTTGTATAGAAGGTAGTTTAGGTATATTCCTCCTTTTAACCCATACCTTAATAATTGATTGCATTCCGTCGTTACAGATTAAGGACTTCATAGGTAGCTGTAATGTCGCTGGAGTGTATCAATATACAATTGCCTCGTACCCACATTATAACATATATACACATACACACGCATACATGAAATATGCGGGATTAAACAGAGCTGAAAGGGAAAAGATTACGAAATACCAAGGTCTTGTGTACGACATGAAAAGAAACTGGAATCTTAGGAAAATCTCTATCGTCCCAGTAATTATAGGAGCAACAGGACTAATGAAAAAGAATTTTAAAAGCTATCTGGCGAGTATACCCGGTGAACCGAGTGCAAGAGAAATGCAAACATTTGCAGTTAAAGGGACAGTTAGAATCCTAAAAAGATCTCTAGGCCGGAGTGTCTTAAATAATCGGTGAATGTCTGGCATCTGGAAGAATGTACCATCCCCAGCAAAAACAGAAAGATAAGAAAAATTTTTTAAAGAGAGATCATTCCGAGCCGTCGGTTAGCCCGTCCCTAACGATAGGTGACAAGATGCCTTCGTTCTTTTCCTTTACCTGCCCATCCTAATAGTAAAATAAATTCGTATGAATCAACACGGTACAACTTTGTTGACCGACTTGATTCTGTTGCTGGCATTTTTGCAGTAGGGACCACGTAATGGTTGCCGACATCGCTAAGTGGAAGTGATTCTATGGAACCAACTTGATTCGAACTTGGGACACCCAGGTCGTTATCAACTTAACCACAGTTACCTTCCCCTCCATCTTAATTAAAAACGTGTATTTATGTCATTCTTCTTCTTTCGTGTGAATCAGATAGTTCTGGTGTTGGCATTAGTTTCCCCGATGTTTTTCTAGTTAGAAACTTTTCTGGAAAGACATCGGGTACTTACGGGAAGGACCACGAGAAGGTTGCCAACATCCCTAAGTGAAAGTGGTACTGTGGACCCGACTGGATTCGAACTTGGAACACCCAGGTCTTCAGTTCGTGTCGTTATTTACTGAACCACCGTCACCTCCCATTTATATAATTATATTTCATGTTTTTAAAGCTGTTTCTTTACATCCTTCGCAGGAACATGTGGCACAAACCCAAAACGTAGGTGGCAATCCAGCGCTCCCGAAGGCGTATTCCGTCTAAGCTAGATGTGAGATTATTGATTCAAATGAGAGCTGATCATAAAATAGTCATACCAAACAAATCTATATATATATAACGTTACAGCTGCTGTTTGGTTGTTGGTTTGTTCGTTAACAAACTCCTATAATGTTGGCGGTATATCCTTATAAACATATATATTCTTAAATTGCATTACCCAGAGTATTTGGATAAGTATATTTCAATTTGATCAAAAGGGGTACACCCTTATCGTGGGGTGTGCGTTCGTTGCAGAATCGATAAAAAGAAAATATGTTTTTTTTATACTTTATTTTATTTTATTTATAAATTGACAATTATAACAAATCAAAAAATTAAAATCTAAATGTTCATAATGGGTCCAGGGCTTGGTGCAAGAGTACACAATGTTCCTTATTAATCTCCGTGAAAAGTAAGTTGTGACTCAAAGAATTGACTAAAACCTATTTAAATTAATGTAACTTTGTTACATATTAAAATAAGAATATACAAGTATGGTGTTATGGGCCGTACAAAAACATAAGGTTCTTCGTTCATATCGAGGCAAAGTACATTAATAAATTTACCACGTTTCAAACATCTCTACGATAAAATCTGTAAAACCAAATCTCTTTGCTACTAAGCAATGACAAAAATGTTTAACAGCTGATTTTCAAATGATTAATTATCATACCAGTAATTTTCATGTCACATTTCTTCATCTCAATCACAGATAACAGTCTAAAAAAAAAAACGTTAAAAATCATTTTTATCATTTTACTCGCAGATTTAGTTATTTCGAGTATTTTTCCCGCATTTTTCTTGGTGGGGTAGGCGTTCTACTTCTGACTTCTTAACCAAAATGTTATGAAACAGGTTTAGGTCTTGAAGCAGGAATACACAATGTTCCTCATTGATGCACGTGAAACCATAATTTTAAATTTACTGAAATTTGTTTGAATTAATGGCACTTCATCACGTGTAAAAGCAAGAATAAAAAGGTACATATAATGTCATGAGCTAGCCACAAAAGAACATGTGGTTCCTCATTCAAACCAAAGAAAGGCCGGATTTTCCTACTTGTTATATTAATTACTTTAGATATATTTTAAATATTCTCCAATACAACCCCTGCAATCTCAAGCCTCTTCGCTACTAAGCAATGGGACAGATGTTTTAATAGCTGATTTCCAAATGAGTAATCATCATGCCAGTAATCTGTATGTTAAATTTCTTTATGAGTTCAATCAAGGTTGCGATTCTGAAAAATAAAACAGTGAAAATAGTTCTCATAATTTTTTTACACATCTAGTATAATTATTCTTTAAAGTATTTTTCAGTTTTTTTGTTGTTGTTTTTTGGCGGGGGGGGGGGGCGTTCTACTTCTGACTTTTTAACCGGACCGACATCCTCCTCGAACTTGGAAATTGGCAAATCTGATTATCGATTTGCTTTCTAAAATGGCCTGAGTGTTTCCTTAAACTAATTAATCAGTCGATTAATTGAATAATTAATTAATTACTACCTTAATTGAATAGCCGCGTGCCTCGCTTGAATGTCAGAATAATAGAAGGGCGGAAAGTTTTTAATTAATTTCCGGCTTTGGACGGGGCGGCGCGGCCGAGGGGCGTGCTTCTTGTCGTGGCGTGATAGAACAAAGTACTTGGCACGCACGGCGCTGAAGGTTGCGAGTTCGATAGCAGGGGTCGAACATGCCGACCAAAGACAAATGATATTGCCCGTCCGCCTTAAAATATTTAGGTAGAATTAATTGATGTAGTTTTCCTCGATCGTTTGATCCCTATTAATTTCTCTGTTAATTGATGTTTCCTTAATAATGTTGTCCATCTGATCTCTTATAGAGATACTCTGGACCCTTAATAGACCGAGCAAAAGACGAATTCAGATGCAAAAAAAAACAGGACACTAATGATCATGCACAATGCACTGCACCTCAAGGATGATACTGACCGACTTTATGTAAAAAGGAAACAATTTATCGTTAAAGCAAAAGATTATACTTTTTTTTATTTATTTAAATTAAATCAGACTTTCTATTCTCTTTAACTTTTAGCAGTTATTTTCTTTTGTACAAAATTATATTAGTCCTGCTGCGTTTTAATTTAGGTTATTTGTGTATGAGGTGGCAACTTACATTTCTATTTCTCACATATAAACATACTTTATTCAAGTAATCACAACTCTCTCTGGCTCGTCTTAACAAGCTCCAGCACTACTTCGAGTTTGTTACGAGCGCCATTTATTATAATTATTTACTCACGGGGAGTTCTCACACTAGTCATAACCAGCGATCGCTCATCGGCAAAAACATGTTGCTTTCCCTGTAGTCTGAATGATAATAAGTCTCCCCAGAGTTCAAGTACGTGCCGCTTCTTTCGATCATTGTTGCAAATTACGTTGTGTTCTTGCAACAGCCGTTTAGCATTGAGTTCTCGCTGATAAGAGCGATTTTCAATGTTAACAAGTTCTTGTTGAGCCGTCCTTCTAAAAAATCTAACTCTGCCCAGTCTCAACAATTATTATGAATCCTCCAGACAAACGAAGTAACCCTTATCCTCAAGTGGCGTTTGCGCCTTGATAAGCGGCGAATCGCTACTAAATAAATTAAATTAACTTTATGTTTCGAAATTCTTGAGATGAAGATTGATAATTTGTATAATTTGGAATAATTCGGACTACTGTGCTCATCCTGGGTGTTATTCTCTATGTTTATCCTGTAGAGAATAACATCGAAGATGAGAACAGTAGTCCGAATAATTCAAATAATCCAAGCAATTGACTTTCTTCTGGATCTTGAATGACAAGAAGCCTTCACATTATTCCAGTCTCTCTGTGCTTTTCCAGTGGAGCTCTGGGTGATGCTCTCTCTCCTCTCTTTTCACCCTTTCAGATCTTTCATAACCATTTGCTATACCCCAACAGACGCGGGTGCCATCACAATTTTTAGGGGGAGAAAACGTGTCAGCTCATGTGCTTTCCTTCGCATATCTATCCTGGCAGTGTCAGTTCACGTGGATTCGTGTAATGTTCTTTCGAGTTTCCAGTTGTGATTACACGGTGGTTTTCTATTTCAATTTACCTGTGGTAGCTTCATAGTAGCAAAGCGACATATTGGATCCATGAAAAGAAAATGTTGACTTAAACAACAGAATCATTTAAAAAACGTCAATGAAAAATGTGATTTGAGAGTTGATTCTTACGATGCGTTTAAGAATCACAATCATAACTTGTCTATTATGTCATAGTTAAATGGAATGATTAGATAAATGTTTGAAACTATATTATTTCTAAAGAACTGAACGATGTTAAAGCTCGTATAAGACCGCATATAGTGTATTTCACACTGGCTTGAACGTGAGAAGTTGAATGTTATATCGAGTTTCAAGAAAGATGAGTGACAAAACTAATTAAGAAAATAAAGCAAATTATAGTTACATGGTGAGATCTAAGAAATAAGGATTACTAAAAAAATTATTAAAAAGGAATTTTGAAGAACTATCGGATAAAATATTTAACAGAACGTGACGTGTATTGCAATATCCCATTAATAGCGTAAATATCTGTGCAAATATTTGTTAATAGGTTAAAGGGAGTAAAAATGCATATGCTCACAAAGAAATAGAACTAACTACCTAAATAATAATAATAATAATAATAATAATAATAATAATAATAATAATAATAATAGTGTGTATCGATATATCGATCTTAAACGACCCTGCTTCAAATATTAAAAAGAAAATTAAATACATGTGAAAGAAACCTTGTACTTAATCTTCTATAAAACATATCTGAATTAAATATTGCATATATATATATATATATATATATATATATATATATATATATATATATATATATATATATATACTGGTACATAAAAAATATCGTCATAAAAGGATGGTTCATATTTTCGCACGATTTGCTTTCAATGACCGATTGCATAAATATCTTTTAAACTAATTCTCATTAATTTACTTTTATATACACACACATATATATATATATATTAATAGTTATATGGACATATGAATGTATATGTATATCAATACACACGCATACACAAAGCCACATATATACATATGTTTGTATTCTATGTGTGCATGTTGTTGTATGTGGGCATAAAAGGAAAGCGCATACGGTCAATTTTCAATAAAAGGTGACATAAATATCTCGAAATTAATTTCGATTTCAAATAGCGTTCTTGCTTTTTTATCACCGGAACTTAAAAAAACGAGACACGCGCGTAAAATGGCCATCCAATTCAGATTGATAAACTGTCTTCAAATCAGTAGATAAGTATCCGTTTCGCACACAGAAATACTCATCACACACACACACACACACACACACACATATATATATATATATATATATATGTATATATATATATATATATATATATATATATATATATTGTGGCATCAAATACATACATACACATACCAGCAACCAACCTACAACCATAACACAGATAAACACATGTATACACACACATATTTGGAGATAGATAGATAGATAGATATGTATACATATCTATTTATCTCTCTCTCTCTCCTTATATATATATATATACATAAAACCAATCTACAACCAGAACACAGATAAACACATGTATACACACACACACATATATAAAGATTGATAGATAGATAGATATGTATGCATATCTATTTACCCCTCCCTCTCTCTCTCTCTCTCTCTCTATATATATATATATATATATATATATATACATATATATATACAGATATATATATATACATATATATACATATATATATATATATATATACACACACACATATATATATATATATATATATATATATATATATATATATATATATATATATATATATATATATATGCGCGTATCCCTTTCAGCTTTGCAATTTAACCCATAAATGTATGGTTTATGGAAAGGGGTCTTCTCTGTGCGTACACATGTATACATATGTAACTTATTTATTAATTTTTTTTCAGTTAATATTCACTTCTTATTTAGTCATCCGAACTGTCAAGCGAGATTTTATATTCAGGAAATTGCAACGCAAAAATATGGCGGAAACTTGAAAAAGGCGGGAAAGGTCAAAAAATGGCGGCGAAACGAATGAAAGTTGTGATCGTTTTTGACGACCAGCCCTCATGAAAGGAATGAATAAGAATTTTGAAAAATAGCGGAGAATGTTTTCTTTTACTTTCGAGGCAGTTTTTTTTGTTCAAAAGAAACACTCTAAAATCAAATCTAAATAAAATAAATTCTGCCTCGAAGATTAATGAAACCTTTATAAAATCGTAAAGAAAATATGTACGGACATTATATTATATAAGAACTAAATAATTTCATTTTAGACCCACTTGAGATAATTGCTTTAGAATATATATATATATATATATATATATATATATATATATATATATATTAAGATAAATAAAAGAACAGGAATAAACGTGTACGAATGACAAATCTATTTCAACTTCGATTGTTCAATGCAAGGTGTACTTGATAAAAACATGCTTATTTTTTTCCTTAAGCCAAGGCTTTTCAAAAATTAAAATATAATCATCAGAGGAATTACGTAGATGGATAAGTTGGCAGTGGAAAAGCTAAATTTCAAAATTTGAAAAAATATTAAGTAATGGAGAGTGAGAGTGTGCGTGTAAAAAAAATATGCGGTCTGTCCAGTTGGTAAATGTCCGTTGATAAGGTGTCCAGTGAAAGGAGATTTAAAGATGGAAAAGATGGGTTCATCTTTATAATTGCTCTATCTCGTATATTGAGCATAGGTTCTATCTACTAAAAGTATACCTTAGTTTCATATTATATATATATATAATTTTATTTTTATTTTTACACACATAAAAGTAATCCGTGTACGCGTTTTATAGATTTACTAATCGTCAACAGGGCTCGACTTTGACAGAGGCTCGGTTATTGGTGAGCGTCAGCTTTCTTTTAGCTCTCAATAATGGGATTCTAGTGTTGTTGTAATTCGGCGTTCTTTGTCTTTAAATGTGCCTTTCTGGTCATGATATCTGGTTTTAAAATAAAGAGAGATGATACCAACGTAGTACTTCTTGTAATTCGATCTTTCTTTGGCAGATATTGTGGCTTGATAAACAATACTTTTGGTTTGGCATTTATTTTGTAGTGGACAAAATGTACGAGTTATGCAGTTATAGCTTTTCTCTTCATTACTAAGTCTTTAATTTCTATTTGAGTGATTACTATTAAGGTTTTGGTTATTACTATTTGTAGTGCTTATATTTTTGTTCTTCTGAGTGTTATTTTTGCTATATTGCTCACTGTTTTACGCAATTTGTTATTTTTACTTCTATGATGTTCTCTTTTTAGTATTTTGTTATTGTGTGCCTTAATTATCATTTCTACGTTTTCGCAGCAGCTGTAGGACAGTTTTAGGTTATTGTTATTAAATATTTTATGCAGGGGATGTGTTACGGTGAAGTGTTTTTCAATGAGATTTAGGAATTTCTTACCCAGTTTTGTTTTTAGCATCTGATGATATGGTGGTGTATACCAGATTATATTTCCTTTTCTTTTATCTTTAATTACGTTATAATTATTGGTGTCCTATTTCTTAAATTTAATTTCGATATTATGGTACCCACTACTTTTAGAGATGTATTGTAAATGTTGTTTGATTTTTTAAAAATACATTTTCGTAGCTAGAGACCGATAAAACTTATTAAACTGTAGAAGTGAAATAACAAACAACTGCATACACAGAATAAAATTTACCTCAGGTAAACAATAGTTAATAAATAAATAAATGAATAAACAAATAAATAAATTTAAAAAAACTAAAACCTAAAATAGAAATACAAGCAAGCACGTGTTAAAATGAGGTCACACATTATTTTGACACAACAAAGAAGCACATAAAGGACACCCTATCGAAAACAGAACAATAGAATATAAAATAGGAAGTAACATCAACCGAACATTTGTTTGTGAGGAGCCCAACGATTGGCTAAGATTATTACAAATGAATCTGATTGGTTAACTTGCTAGACAAGACTCCACGTGTATATATAAAAACACCCGGCAAAACAAAATCTGACGATTCCCTACGGGGATGACACGCGGAAGCTTCTTTTTAGCTTAATTGCTATAAATATATTTTCATAACTTACTATATATACATATATATATGTGTGTGTGTTTGTACGTGTATGTATGTTGTATGCATGTATGTATGTATGTATGTGTGTATGTATGTATGTACGTATGTATTTATGTATGTATATATATATATATATATATATATATATATATATATATATATATATATATATATATATATATGAGTGGTGTATATTAATTATGATCAGCTGTGTAGGGGCTCTCATGATCGGTACTTGATATCTTCTTTACTGACTTGATTTTTCTCATTTTGTACACTTTAGATGTGATGTGTGTTTTTGTCGGCAAATTTATTATCTTCGCGTCTTATCTACTGCGTCACTTTTACTATTGTATATTTTCATTTTCTTGTCATTATTTCACGTCTAAATGTTTAGTTTTCTATTTAGCTTTTCCATGTCTGCCTTGTTTCGATTTGATGAATTCGAATGCAGAACGAGATAAACACCATTTTCAAAATGACGAGGCTATCTTTACAGAAAATGTTACATTTCAACATTTTAACACTCTACTACACCCTAAAATAAAGTTTTACATTATATGATATCGGCATCATTGATCTATTTGTTTGTTTTATTTCAAGACGTATATATATATATATATATATATATATATATATATATATATATATATATATATATATATATATATATATATATTACGGCATGGAATACAGACGTTTTGTGCCTAACTCCTGGAGAGGAGTAAATCAATACAGACGTTTGGGACATTGGGGGGGGGTAGAATGAAATTGAAAAAGAATAAAAACGAGAGGAAATAATTTTAAAAATTCATGAATGTACTGAGCAGGCTTTCGTACACATTCATCAGAGTATTTACGTGGAAGTAATTACATACGACTAAAAACTTAAACAAACTATAATGAAAACTAGTGACAAGTTTAGGAGAAAAAAAGAAAAAAAATGGGAAGAAAGGTCACAATTGATAAATAATTTAAATAATTTAGTCAACACATCCGGGTCAGCTATTGCTGACCATCTTATAAATAGCGCCGAATGTGCATCGACGTACAAAATATATATATATATATATATATATATATATATATATATATATATATATATATTTGATACAAAATAAATTATTGGAAAAAATTAAACATAAAAATGGTATTATCAAGCAATAGAATTCTATGATGTTAAACTAGTCAGGTTTATATTATATTCCAATAACAATGTTTTTATTTTATTATTTTTATTTTTATTTTTACTTTGCAGTCTCCTTAAAAGATTAAGCTCGATGATTGCCAATTAGTGACAACACAGCAAATATAAGTCAGGTTCATATTATATTCCATTAACCATTTTTTTATTTTATTATTTTTATGTTTATTTTTTCACATTTCCAATAAACATAACATCTCTGCGAGATATATTTTTACGGTCCGTTTCATTTGTCCTGTGCCAAACAACATTGATATGTTAATATCGTCTGTGCAACATTACAAAATCATCAGAAAAATTCACAAAGAGTAAAAAGTTATTGGATTAAAGTGTCTTGAAAAAAACTGCACTGTACAGTGGTTCATTTTTGGGTAAAACCAAACAATAAACAAAAAAGAGCAAACTCCCACGTGGGGGAACCCACTAATACGCCATTTTGAATTTTTCGTTCAGAGCTAGTACATCCTTAAAGTTGTGTGGGCATTTATAAATTTTAATTCAGTAATATTTCTTAAAATAGTTAATAAGTTCTATAATTTATTTATAAAAATTCTAATTCGCTTGAGAGTAATTTTTTACTGTCTAAAGTTACATCAATTAGCCTTCAGATGTCTATTTAGGTCATTTGTTTACGAAGCTAACTTCATAGCTGGTCTCTTTTAAGTTCATCAGTTGAGAGCTAGCTATATACATTTATCCATCCATTCAAGTAACTATTAAGATAGTTATACTTCGGTGTTTCTTTTGTGGAAGGTGTTTAGTATGTATTTATAAATCGTTTGAATTTACACTAAGATAAAATTAATTACCCAAATGTCTTCACTTTAATTGTAAGTTTCTAATTTATGTGAAACTAAGCGGGGGGGGGGGTTAGTCCCTTACAACGAAAATAGTTACCTAGACATGGATCTAAACTCCGAAAAGAGCTAATAAATATTTTTTTTTATTAAATGATGTTAATTACTTCATTATAAAGCATTATGAGGATTCAAAAGTAATTTTAAGGACATTTATACCTAAAGTTAATTGTGATTACGTTTTATACTTGACTCGTGTTGTGAGGGAAATACCGTCATCAATGTCCATATCACCCCCTTACTTTAATTGTATGCCTGTATTTATATTAGATTTGGTGGATATATATATATACAACATTTTGTTACATTCCAAGGCCCAATATTTTATTCATCTTACACATCAGTTTGTGCACGAATAACCTTATCACGTAAAAACAAATGCGACCTCGATATCAATACTGATAAAATTGCTATGTTGTACTTTAGTTGGCGAAGGCAACGAATATGCTGCTTTAAACTGAATAGAAACGATACTACCGACTACCCTACACGACAAACAAATATATAATGTAAATCAAATGAATGAATTTCAAAAAGATAGGCTGATCTAATCCGATTAATTCTTTTTATCGTCTTCTTTAGCTTTTTTATTGAAACTCCCCGTTTGATATATTCCATGGAATTGGAACCTCTTTTCGTTGTCCATATTTATTTCCATTTATGTAAATCCGGCAGCGATTTTAACGATGTGCATTTCTGGTTGATCAGAAAGCAGCTGTCGAAGAATCGCCGTCATCGTTTAAAAACGATGACAGCGATTCTTCGACACAAGTCACAAGTTTCCTGCCATTTTTTCAATCATTTGAAAAAACTTCAGACGACTTCCTCATCGACTACTTCCTCTTTCTGCTTCTCATTTTCCCTCTCCTCCTCCTTCTCCTCACCCTATCTCCATTTCATCTCCACCCATCTTCTGATTTTTTCTTCCGACCACGGTTACGTTTTCTGTTTTTATGAAGTGCAAATAAACATTAGGTTTTCGTCAAAAGCAAGAACTACCCCAAACACATAAATTGGTAATAAAGTTTCAAAGCTGCAGATGATTCTCATATATTCTCTGTAATGTTGATTTGTATGAGCCGGTTAATGCGGTTGAAATAAGTTATGTAAACGTGTATATATATATATATATATATATATATATATATATATATATATATATATATATATATATATATGTATGTATATGTATATTTATATTGTGTGTATTTAGGCAGCCTTCTTGAATTAAAGCAAACATTGTTAATCATAACAGAATTAATCAGATTGAGTATATCTTTTTTTTTTTTAAACATTTTTCTAACATTATCTGTGTCAAAATTAACAAAAATTAATTAATGTTTTGTAAGTATCACAAACACTTTCAATTCTTCTGTTGAATCATCTTCAGGGGACAAAAAAAACAAATGAACAAAACGTAAAGAAAAGAAGAGAATTTTAGAAAACTTAATTCATGGCGTTCTCGCCTAGTTTTGGAAATTATCCTCTTTTCTCCAGCATCTTGTTTATTTGTTTTTGTCACCCGACGATGATTCAACGAATCGTCGAAAATTCTAGTGATACTTGGAACATTCATTATGTTTTTGTTTTTGTACAGAAATTAGATAAATACAAACAGATATAATCAAGAAGATAATCTTGTTATCTTAAACAATATATGCATATATGGATACATATATATACATCAGTAAATATATTAATGAAAACTACTATGACAATATGGAAAGGGTGGATGGGATAATGCATTGACAATAAAATATCATAGAAATAGTAATTAAATTGGCAGTTATTACGATTTACTCAAAATAGTGTGGCAGTATTAAGTATTTTATGTTTCACGCATTCGCAGATTCAGTATATATATATTAGAAAATAGTAAAATTATGAGGTTGTGTATATTATTTTGGAGCCTTTAGAAACATACATACATACATATATACAGACGTTAGGCCTTCATTGTATACCTTAAAATTAACATTACTTTGCGACAGTTGTAACCAAATATAATACCTTTGTGTATGCTCTTTATTTTGAACTTTATTTGAAAAATGATTTAAATCGTCAAAATACACACATATATAATCAACTCTATTCCACTAAACATTGAGTTAGATTTATTTGCAAGTTGATGATGGATATTTATATAGAGAGTTTTCTATCTAATATAATTTGAGAGTATATGCGTATGTACATATATATATATATATATATATATATATATATATATATATTGTACATGTCTGTGTAAATAAAAATAATTATATATATATATATATATATACATACATACATACATACATACATACGCATATACCGTCAAAGTAGATCAAATAGAAAACTCTTAATATATATATATGAATACAAACATTTAACAAATAAATAAAAATTAATAAAATAATCTAATTAAATTAAAATACGTTTTTGTAATAAAAATAAGAAACAAAGAGAGCGTAACAAAATCACGTTGAAACATCTGTTTAAGTCGAATCATTGAAGTTAAGCATGGGTGAGTCTCCTTAATACATAATGGGTGTAAAATTTTGAATAGCACATGCACCCTGGTGATAGTGCGGTATTCACCCGTGATAAGTCAGACGGTGTATTTCTTCTTAAGGGTTACCAGTCGCATATATATCTTGAGCTTTGGCGTGGTTTGATCTGCATCGGATTCGCACGATTTTGTTTGTTTCTTCTGTGAGAAGTTTCTCTAGCTATATGAATTGCATCCATTCGTAAAACATATATTGTTATGTGGGTCTATCTCCACAACCATAAAAGTGGAAATGTGTGCATTTCCCTTTTCCAATGGCTGTATAAACCGTTATACATCCATGTCGTCGTTGTGAACTCAGAGTTCTTTAATCCGTAGATAAACCCACTCGGGCACCGATGTTTATATAAAAATGTTATTTAAAAAGACAGTCACATTAAAAACATCACAATGGCAACGGGTATACGAGTGAGAGAGAAAGATAGACGGATACCTCGTCTCGCTATACTCGATCACACTGTACGCACTACTTTGCCCCTATTGGGGGACAGCATCCAAACACGTGGTTTCTGATTTAGTTTCGCTAGCCAAAAGACCCTACAATCCAAATACGACTATTCGCTATGTAACAGAAAATCTAAAGAAGAAACACTAGGTTCTTTTTATCCAACTAGTATTATTACTTTAGCAGCAGACAACGAATCTTCTGGTGATACCAGATCAGGCTGCCCTGTGGCTCCCTGAGACGAAATTTACCTACATTGACGTTTTTTTTTTTTTTTTTTTTTTTTTTTTTTGTAAAACTTAATTGTGTTCTACAAAACCAAAAACAAAAACAACAGCCCCTCTCCCTTTCTCCCTCCCCTTTTTTATTTTATTTTTAGAACTTGAAGCATAAATCTTTTACTATAATGACCAGATTCGGCATTAAATAACCCAAAAAGGGTTGATATGCCGTAAAACAAAACTACCAAACCAAAAACGATGATTAAACATTTGAAGATATAAAGAACTTGAAGCATAAAAACTTTTACTATAATGACCAGATTCGGCATTAAATAACCCCAAAAGGGTTGATATGCCGTAAAACAAAACTACCATACCACAACGAATCTTAGAGGCATAAAACCATAATCGTGTTTACAATAGCTCAAAGTCGGCATTTGCAACGGCTGTTAGCAAAGAATTGAAAATGTGAAGAAAATACTTGGTTCTTCTAATCCATCTTTGTATTATAACTTTTTGGCAACAGGCAACAAATCTTCGTAGCATAAAATCGAATGTATAGTAGTTCATATAGTCAAATAGTTTAAAATGTGTGTGCCTGGATGGCCTTATGGTTCAGCAACTTCGAAATTTTTTATTTACCCTCAATATCAGAAAACTTAATGCCCTAGCTTATCCTATATCCCGATTCACGCATTACTTAATGTTGATGCAAAATTTGGTTCGTTGACGACGATTTTACTGTGGCTCATGATTGCAGTAAGTTTCCCAACCAAAAATTATTTCCTGACATTGGCAATCAATATTCCATAGCATCGATCAACACACTTAATTAAGTAATTAGTAACAACCAGTGGTGGGAAATAAGTTTTATTCCGTGTTTCCTCGCTTCATTTTTATTGTTGTCTTCATTATTATTATTATTATTATTATTATTATTATTATTATTATTATTATTATTATTATTATTATTATTATTATTATTATTATTATGTCAAATCAATATTTTTATTTTATTTTTGTTGCTTTTATTAACATTTACCTTTTTTTTACCGAAATAAAAAAAAATGAAGAAAAAGTCATTTTTCTTATTATCTCCCTTTGTATTGTTTCAAACATGTCTGCCGTAAGAACGTCACTAATGAAGAAGCCGTTTTAATGAAGGCTACTCAAGTCGGTCGCTAATTAAGACCTAATTTCTGGAACTTTATAGAAAGATGATTGATTAGGAATCTTTAAATCTAATTACGTATAATTATCATTTTTTTTATATTTACGTTTCATTATCACTATTTGTTTTTTGTTGTATTATTGCAATGCTCGTTAAATTTATCTCGCATACAGTTTTTACTTGATTTTACTAAGACGAGATTTTATCTGTTTTAATTTTAAGCCATATTTTAGATTATTAATATGTGGTTCATATTATGTGTATTTTACGGCATATCAACTATTTTATAGTTTTTTTTTAATACCTCATAGGGCACAATCACGTTGACATATCGTTAGAAAAGCGAAGTTAGGCGGCGTTGATTCAGGCTCACTGCTAGATTGGTGATCATTTGGAAATAACAGACGCTGTATGTGGGATGGACGACGAAATCTCACTGTAAAAAATACAGACCTGAAGATACCTTTATCAAGTACTTCAGTAAAAACTGGTAATAAACACGTATTGACGCAACAGAACAATCCCCGAGGCGGAAATTATGTAATCAATTATGTGAAGAAAGTATTCAATTGATGCTGTTTTTTTTGTAATACCGTAACAATATAACGTGCATCCAGATAATTTAGACCTTATATCGCTTAGATATCTTCACTTTATAATGACTGTGGGATCAGCTTCGTGATATATCATTTAAACTGGTTAAGTAGTCTGTGTTAGTTATGTGCTCAATCACCTAATGTTGTTGGTAAATGTAGCGTTGTGCTCCTTACTGACACGTGAAGTGCAACAGATTAAGCAACTCGATGACATCCCGATCAAGACAAGATGGGCAATAAAAACGGTTACGAAATGTTAATATTAATTGACAAATGACAAATGACTATTGCAAAGCTTCACTATACATACAACGTAATACAACGTAATACAACGTATTTGACTCGTAATATTTGTGATGATGCGCGCGAAGGGAACCTGCAACTACAGAAAGAAGAGATTTGATAAAAAAGCAACAGAACACACACGTGGCATAAGGCAGAATAAGAGGAAAAGATTAATGCACAACGTTAGCTTGCTTTCAACCTGTCGTCTCTATTATTCCCCCGCTACCACCATCATCAGCTCTTCCTCTTTACATCTCGTTTACAATACTACGTACCACCGCCATAATCTATCAGATCTAGGTATGCTGACAGTGATAAAAAGCAACTTACTACTACAGTAAAAACGGTCAACCACAAGTTATATGTAATCTATTAACATAAAACTAAATCATTAATCGTTATATCATATCATTGTGGTTTTGTTCTTGCTTTTAGATTCGCCAACTCACAACATCACTACAAAACGAGTGTATTTTTTGCTATACAGTAAGCGTTAATTATTTATTGGGCGACTGGACTGGAAACTTACATTTGCGGAAACGGGAACCCGCCTGTTCTTGGTTGAAAATGGCGGTTTTAATAATCTTAAATAAGGATTGAATATTTACAACTCTAAAGCAAGAAGCCACTTAGAACAACGTATACATTCTCAAACACTTATAAGAGAATCAAATATAAAGTTAATTAGGGTCGCTGAGACTTGTGTTTGGGTGTGTACTAGACAATTTTGATGACCCTCTCTCTCTCCAATTCTCCCGGTTGTCTCTGCTCCTTAAGGTGAACTGGTTTATATATGTCGATTTTTCAACTCATGCCTTTCCCACAATCCCTTGATTAATCAAGGCTCAAAATTAGTAACATTTTAGATATCGCTTTTTCCCCAGTGCCTTGGCCATTCAAAATAGTATTTTCGCACACCCGTTCGATATGCTAATTTTGAATGTAGAAAAAGCAATTTAGGGGTTCATACCAGTCGGGGATACGTCCTCGAAAATCAGTCTGACAGAGGGGGGAGGCGTTGTGGGTTGTTCTGTCGGGTTGAGGTATAGTTCTTTTCAATCTCAAGAGGTCCACCCTTCTATGCATGACTTTCTCTTTGAAAACAGGCTAGTGTTTTTTCTAGCTTCCTGGGGCGCCTCTACCGGGTAATGTCGATATGCTTGCTCAAGCATTTTTTGTAGTCCAGAGCGCGCTAATCCCAGTGCGCTGGCTTTTCGAAACCACACCTGACCTTGTGTCTAACCTCGTGTAGAGGTGGTAAATAAAATG
Source organism: Sepiola atlantica (assembly GCA_963556195.1). Classification (NCBI taxonomy): domain Eukaryota; kingdom Metazoa; phylum Mollusca; class Cephalopoda; order Sepiida; family Sepiolidae; genus Sepiola; species Sepiola atlantica. The sequence continues at coordinate 48,107,385 of OY744536.1, read as the reverse complement.
AATAAAATAAACACCCCTCACTGCCAAAGTAAACTAAATTTGAAAAGGCGTATAAATTGTGTATATATGTTGTACATAATGAAAGAGATAAGTATTTGATTTCCAATATTCTATTTAAGTGTATTTATTCCTAGTAAGTTTCAGACTACGAGGCAACAGACAGTGACGACGATGTGGATAATTGCCTCACGTTGTTTAATAATATTCATCTTCCACGGAGTTTTAGTAGAATATAAAAAGACAATCAGGATCGGTGGAAATTTCACGATTGTATTCTTCATCTGTCTGATATTGCTGCCGTGCTGAAAGATATTTCAATTGTATGGATGTCCGGCGCGATCGCGGGCCCCACTATATTATTGCATTACCTTTGGTTAATGTAATCTAAGAATATATCTGGTTATCTCCAATATGCTTGTTGGCGTTTGTGACATATTTCCATTCTATTTACGTCCGGCGCAAACACAGATATCGCTATATTATTTTACCATCTTTGGATAAAACAGATATTACACTTTGATCTGAAAGTTAAGAATGTGTACTTTAGTACGAGTTTCACGTTCGACACAACAGCGAAATCAGATTTTTAAAATGTTAAATACTTTGTTTAGATTGCATCTCAGGCAATTGGGTAATTCCCTTTTTATAAAAGTCTGTGGAGAGTGATAACTTACGTACCCTATGTATCTACGCCCCACACAGTAGAATGTGACACAATGTCGGAAAGTGGGAATGCACTCCAGAGGAGGAGTGCTAGGGTTTTTTTTTTAAATGCCTGGGCAGAGTGCCTCAGATATTAAGCATTATACTTAATCCTCCCGAAGAGGGGAGGCAAAGCCTGGGAGCGTTACTTCCCAGAACTGCACAGGACAGACCCATTGACCGGCGTAAATCCAGGCCCGAAGGCCAAGACAATACCAGTATAGGGTGGAGTATCCATCAGAACAGATACTACACTTTAATCTTGGCCAAAAGGCCAAGAAACAATTTCAGTAAAGTATTAATATATAGATTGGAAATAACCGCGTAGAATAGATTACGTCACAAAATAATGAAGTCATTCCTTTTGTGATGTCATCCCTTTATATACAAACAAAGCAAGATTCACAGTTTTACTTTAGTTTATTTTTTGGTTGAACGCTATCTTTAATAGCGTTCATAATTCCAACCAATGGACACAATTCTAACCAATGGACACAATTCTAACCAATTTCAGTGGAAACGTCGGGTATGCTTGGCCCCGATACTGTTAATTTTTTCAGGGCATTGGACGGAGGATTTCACGAGCCCAGTGAGTCAGCCTGGTTGTTCCAACGCATCTCCCTGGCTATCGTTCGTGGCAACTCTATGTCAGTAACGACGGCGTCACTTCCGTTCTAATCGTCATCTGTTGACTCTCTCTTTCTTTCTCCACCCCTCTCTATCTACCTATGTCTGTATCTGTTTCTTGGCTTGCCTTTCTCTCACATTATTATTTTTTTAATAAATTACAATAGTTTCGTACAAAATCAAGAGCACGAAACAATAAAAAATATGCGGCAAAAATCCAAAATTACAAATATACAGAATACAAAATATATAACAATAATTGCTGACTTGTATATGCCGATTTCAATAAAAAAAAATATTTTTAATTTATATTCTTTTTAGTTCAATACAAATTCGCTCAATAATAAATTTAAAAAATAATATGTAAGTTAAGAAACAGACACATGTGTCTAAACACGCGAAGCGGTCACATAATTTTATTAATATAAAGATAAAAATAAATGCTTTATGACCGTCTGAGATTGTTATTTCTGATGGGAGCCATAATTTTTACATAGGTAAAATATTAAAAATAATTTAATATTATTATAAGCCTTTTCCAAGTAAAATTGAAAGTTGAGCACTCTCGGAAAGATTAAAAAATAAACATTCACCTAAAAGTTTCAGTGCAACGCCACTACTCTGTCGAATGTTTAGATGTCTATGCTCGACGTTTTTAGTGTAAACGTCACTTAATTTCTCATGGCTTAATGGGACTAGGTGAATGCTTACAAATTCATCGTGTCTCTGTGGACCGGGTTCGCGCCCTATGACCGCCTAAGATCGTTATTTTCCTACACTGATGAGAGCCATAAGCTCGAAACGACGTCGTACGTAGGTAAAATATTTAAAATAAGTTAATATCATATCTATATCTATATATATATATATATATATATATATATATATATAGGTGGAGATACCAACATTTGTTATTTTGTTTGATTTGGTTTATTATTAAAAATTTCCAATTGTTTGTGTTTAGTGTTTAAATTATACAACACGTGTTTCGAGCATGTTCGGCTATTTACAGATATTTTTAAAAATTAATAAATGTTGGTATCTCCACTTTAGATATACACTTTTCTCTCGTTGGAAAAAAAACTACCCTGTACTTTATATACATTCTTGAAAGTCTTTCAACCCTAAATCTTTTCAATATGTTTTTTTAAAAATAACTTTAGTCCTAAACACTTCAGTGGAAACGGTCTCTATTTTGTAAGTCAACCAATTTCTTTAAATTGTCATAGAAGTTTGTAACTAAATGAATTTTAGATATGACCCTCAATTGTTCTGTGTGTGTACGACCAAGCATGTAAATGTGAAACTATTATTTTCATTTTTTCATGTTGCCTTTTGCATAAGGATTCATTTTTAACTGTAATATTCTAAACCTTGTTTTATTGTTTAGTCTCTACTGATGTAACTTTAAAATAAAGAGTTTTGCTTTACACGATTGATTAGTCTGGTCAGAATCGAAATCAATGTATCATTGCCCTTGACGAACATAGAAAGATATATATATATATATTTATTTATATATATATATATATATATATATATATATATATATATATAATGAAATCCCCCCCCCCAAAATGTATATATTCATCAACGATTTGTCTTTATTTCAAGACTTTATCAAGATTGATTTAAGGAAATAACATGCAAGTTCAACATTTGAACATATGTTACTTTTTTAAATCAATAAACTTTGAGAAAGTCTTAAAATAAAGACAAAACTTTGATGAATATACACATTTTCTTTTTCATTTTCCATCACGTTGGAATATGATTTCCATGATTTTCAGGATATATATATATATATATATATATATATATAGGGAGAGAGAGAGAAAGAGAGAGAGAGAAAGAGATGAGAGAAAGAGAGAAGCGAGAAATTTAGATAATTAAAAATAATAAGCCATTTACTTACACTGCCGTACTCAAGACGAACACTCGACGGTGATATCTTCAACACCAGTTGAATTCAGAACATATAAAAGAGATGATCAAAAAATAGTATTCTATTGTATGTATATTTGCAATTCTTATGTAGTAAATCGAAAAAAGTAAAAGTATGATGATAAAAAAATCGTGAAAAAAATCGAATAAATGACAAAATATTTATTAATTCATCAGATATACAAGCAAGGAATATAAAATAAGTTTCTTTTTTCTTATATTAATGGTACTATCTATAATATCGAGTATTCCTTTATAACGACATGATCTAAGATAAAATATTTATCTTTATAGTTTCATTCGAAAATATATATATATATATATATATATACAGCATTAGATGAAGTGAAAGAATAAAATAAGGTGCGAATTAAATTATATCACAGTTCAATGTTCAAGCAAAGGACTTTTAAAAACTTTGCTTGAACATTGAATTATAATAAAATTTGATTCGCACCTTATTTTATTCTTTCACTTTATCTATTGCTATTAATGCTCTATCCAGTATATTGAGCTATATTTTTTCCGGATGTTCACTAATTGAAGATATTAGTTGCCTCTTATGTCTTTTGTTGTATTAACCTTATATATATATATATATATATATATATATATATATATATATATATATATATATATATATATATATATATATATATATGATCAAGTTGTTCTTTGTAAGTTTTATTAGGTCTAAAACATCCTAATTAAAAACCAACTCCCGACCCTAGAAAAGTGTGTAGGTTCACTTCAGACGGAAGTAATTAAGAACCTTAGTCGTATGATATAATCAACATCCAACATTCGAGTACAGCTTCTGTAGCAGGTGCGCAATCCAGATCAATGACTTCGAAATTAATTGCATCAGTATCGGCGGCACAACGAAACCTTTCCAGTTTCGCCTTTGTTAACTATAAGACAATTATCGATTTGTACACACACGCACACACATGTATATATATATATATATATATATGTATATGTACACACACACACATATATATATGCATACAAATACATATATATATTTATATATATATATATATGCATACACATATATATATAAATTTACACATATATATATATATATATATTTATATATATATATATATATATATATATATATATATATATATATATATATATATATATATATATATATATATATATATATATACGTAGGCTACCAATTTAGCTGTTCTAACATACAATATATTAATCAACCAACTTCCGCAACTGATTAATATTAATGAGGTGTTAATTATTCTTTCCTTTTGTTCATTTTTGTTTTGGATTTGAGGGGGTGGGGGCTCTTTTTTATTTTGTGTTTTTTTGAGGAATTTTTCGTCAGAAATGTACGGAGTATGTCTGAAAAGTAACGGGACAGCTTAAAGAAAAACAATCTATTTGAATGCCAAACATTATGGTTTCTCCTTTTTAAATGGATTCCATACTCTCACGAGTCAAATATCTTTTTTCAATTAATCCCTCTCTTTCAAATTTCTCTGTACTGCTAGGAGGAGTATTCTTAGATTACTTCGGCCCCGTAATTACAGAACTCTAGGTAGCCTCCAGGGCATCGCAATGAAACAAAAACGTAAAAAGCTTTCTCTAGTAGAGCAATGTACTTCTCGCCCAGAAACTGTTAGATTCTCAATGCGTTTTGTAAAACGAGTAACATTTACTGGTTGTTCAGTTTGTATAGTGAAACTACATTTGGAAAAATAAATATTCGATGTGTATTAAAAACGTCTCGGGACTGGTGTCACAAAAACTTGATTTCAATTCCAAACAACTAACTACGTGGTTTCCACTTAAAACTAACCCTAACACCTTACGAATCTAATGCAGTTACTAACCCTTCTTTGCAGTTATAGATGGCCTACTCGTCTACAAACCAGTCCTTGTCATGACATGATTTTTCTCATGTGAAAAGGTAAAGTCAAACGGAATAATGTCAGGTCAATCGGGAGGTATTACAAGTGTGGTGATCTTCTGAACAAAGAAATGGCGGGTTCTCGGGGCGCCGTCAGCAGGTGCATTTTCATGCTGAAGAAGATCAGCTATAAATAAAATTATTTTAAACGGTTGCAGAAAACTAATATTACAGTTATATACTATCAATAGATATGTTTGATGATAACGCAATCCGCTAATCCCTCTTTCGTCCGTAACTCACACAGTACAACAATTGCCATTACCTTTCAGAGACACTTTATATTTAAGCGGTGTTTAATATATGAACCTTCATAAGAATTTGACATTCGTCATCTGTCTATATCTACGTATAAATTTATTATCCGTTATTTGTTGTATTTACAGACATACATATAGGTATACACATACACACACACACGCATATATATATATTTATATATATATATATATATATATATATATATATATATATAGAGAGAGAGAGAGAGAGAGAGAGAGAGAGAGAGAGAGAGAGAGATCATTCTTGTGGTTTCTTTTCTTTGTACTTATGCAAATACGGTTATGAAAAGATTCGATGTATCGAAACAAAAGTATATTGTGTTATTTGATTTAAAATAAACATTGCCTTTAAACAGCCCTAAACAATTTCAATACCTTTCTGTGTACTTGTCATTTGTCAGATGATAGTAGAGGGTTTAAATTGTCAAAAATACACATATGTATATTTTTTTTGTTTATTTTTTCTTCTGTCGAAGATCTCAGAAATCAAGGGGTTCTTTTCTTGGGGCAAACACTAATCTCCATATGAGATATATAGATATTCGAATATTCCATTGCAGTTCTCTTTTACCTGATAAACGTTGAGTTAGTAAAGAAGTTAAAAATATTAATTTTCCTCTTCCCAATTGACCAGTTAACTATGTTATAGTATATTTTCTTGTGGTTTCTTGGTCTTACCGCATTTCAGGACATCTAGTCTGGTAGAGTATCAAGCTACGTGCTGTTACTTGAAGTAACATTATTTGAAAAAGGTGCACTATTCCTCGTATGAGCCAGTGTGTAGCCGTGTCGAGAGGATCTTATTTGGGCTTTCAATACTATGTTATTTTGAATATTTGGTCAGGGTTTTCTTGTATGGTGAAGTGTCCTCATGTCAGTTTGTCCTGACAAACCTTGTACAGAGAGATCGAATACACTCGAGGATGATGTATAGTTGGTAATTCATACTCTCCAGTAAGTAATATATCTTTTTTATTTTCTTATCTCTTTGTTTTTGCTAGGAATGGGGCCTCTTACCGGATGCCAGACATTTACCTGCTATTTCAGACACTCCAGTCGATACATCTGTTTAAGATTCTAAACGTCCCTTTAAGTGCAATTGTTTGTATTTCTCTTGCACTTTGTTCACCGGGTATATTCGCTAAGTAGTTTTTTAACATTCCTTTTAATGAGTTCGATTACCCCTATAATTACTGGAATGATAGAGATTTTCCTAAGATTTCAGTTTATTTTCATGTCGTACATAAGACCTTGGAATGTTTCTATAGTTTTCCTTTCAGCTCTGTTTAAGCCATCATTATTAGAGGCACTTACTTCAACTAGGGTTGCTACTTTATCCCTTTTGGTCCCATATCACTATGTCAGGTTTAACAGGTTTGTTTTCTAGATATGTAGCTGTAGGGATTGCATAGTTATAGTTGATGGTGTATGACTTAGTTCCTACTGTTTTTTTCTGATATGTGTTCCCAGTACTTGCTGCTACACTGAATATTCAACGTGTTACAGATGGCCCCGTGAATATATATGCGTACTCCGTTGTGTCGCATTGTATAGTCACCATCCCTAGAAGAACATTACAATTAGATGTCAGGTGGCTCTCGCTCCTCACTTCTGTGTGGCATAACCTGCAATTGTTGTTGTTGCTTATACCAATCATCATTTTAAAGGCATTACTAATCAAGCCTCGATCTTCGGCAGCCATTATCACAGTGGGGCGATCCTCTTTCCCGCCAGTCTATAGAGCCTTGCTTTTCTATATATGCCTTAGATAGTTCATCCAGAAAATATTCAGCACGTTGTTTATTGGCTCATTCTTCACGTTTTTCCAATGGAAAGTCTTGGTGTATTTATGGCGGCTCTTCCGGACTATTTCCGTGGCAGGCTTGTTTTTCCGTTTCTGCCTCATTTGTGAGACAGTCCTGTCCAAAATGTTTGGCCAGTTTTGTGATAGAGGTTGTTCTATTAAGTCCGGTTTCTTGGTGTTGGCCTACCATCATAAGGTTCGGGTTCTAAGCGCTTATCAGATATTGGATGCTGCTTACAATGGTGGCTCCATGTTGATGGTAAATTTCTGAGAGATCCATACCGTCTGTTCTTCTTGGCAGATACAGCCTTGGTAGACACTGGTTTCTATACATCAGTTTGTACAGTGTAAACATTTTCCTCGTTTCAGTGTCGAGTCTGTTCCTTTTGTGACCAAGCAATAATATCAAAGCTGTATGTTATACCTGACATCACTAGTTCGTTAATCGCAGTTACTTTTTTGTTTGTCAATTGTATTTTGCAAATTTTTCTAACCCGGCGTACATATCCTCTGCCAATTTTTTTCTCTCGTCTTGGCATGTTGAATTGAATCGTTTTCTTATATACCAATGTAGTTGTGTTGTTCCTGCTTTTCAAGGTCTTTAATATCAGTATCTTCATCAAGCTGTATGTTTTATGTTTGGATCTCCTTCACAGCTTCTGGGGAGCACTTGGCACTTTTGTCCAGGTCAAACTTCATTTCAATATCTTTAGAAAATGTATGGACAGCCAGCAAGTCGGCTTAAGTCAGCGTCTGAACTGGCATACAGCTTGAGGGCATCAATAAAGAGCAAGTGGTTGACTCTCTTTTTTTGGGGGGGGGGCTTATTGGCGTCCCTGGCTCAGGTTTTAGGTACTCCGGCTTTTGTCCAGTAATTTACTTTGCGGGTCTATCGCCAGGCAAAAAAAGGAAGAGAAGATAAGTTATCTCTTTGGAAGATCTCTCTCTCTCTCTCTCTCTCTCTGGATCTTGACGTTCAATTAGTGTGGCTTAATGCCATGTTTTTTTTTGCCACATCTTTATATGTACAGCCATGGTATTCTTGATGACCAGATAGATCTTATATAATTCAAGGAGCCGCAGAAACAATGTGTGGGGCAAACTATCCTATGCCTTTTGGTAGTCGATCCAAGCTATGCTTAGGTTTATTTGCCTTTTCTTAGGTCCCTAAAAATGGTCTTAGTGATCAACAACTGGTCCTTAGTGCTTCAGAATTTCCTCATGCATCTTGCTGTTCTGTTTCCAGGTACGCTCAAGAAGTGTGGTGTGCGTAGATGGTGTCTGAAACAGGTCACTGGACAGTTTGTAGGTTGTAGTGAGACAGCAGATCTATCTGTATTTATGTTTAGTGTTGTGTTAAACTCGTTTTGTGTATGAGGGTTGTATCACCTTTCACTAACCATGCTGGTGTTGTATCTTCACCTCTCAACGTTCTGGTGAAGCAACTACTTTAATGGCTATGAAGTGCTATTAGTAACTTAAGGCAGAAATTAGGTATGTTCTCTATGCCAGTTTTTTTGTGATTCTGAAATTGATTCAACCTTCGTTTTATGATTTCAGACGTTATCTCTAGATCTGGCATGTATACCTTTCTTTTATTACTTTGAGCTATATCTAAGATCAACTTGGCCTTTTGATTGCAGGGTCCCTCATTCTCAAACAGAGTTCTTGCTTTTTTCGTGTTTTTTCAACCGTGATTGTCTCCCTTTAATGTTTCTGTAAAACAGTCTTGTATTCTTTTTAAACTGTTTGTTTCCCACTTTCGTCCTGTTTACATTGTCCTTTGTTTGGATTCTTTTTGCAAGTTCTTGAATATTGCTTTCAAGTTGTTTCGCTATGTTTTAAATCTCCTCTATATTTTCTTATATTGTAAATTGAGCCTGCAGATACTGTTCTGCAGCCGCTCTTGCACTGTATGACAGCAACGAATTGTTTGATCTAAGACCATTCCTTTTTGCAAAGGTTTACTTGTTTTTAAAGTTTGTGGTATCATGATTTGTGTTCTGGGCACGCATTGCCTTTTGAATTGAAGAAGTGTTTTCCTGAAAATGTCTTGCAGTATGTGTTACCTGATTCAGCTACGTGAGTGATATGTTGAATGTAACAACTCTATTGAGAGTGATGTTTGTAGATTTTATTACTGCCTTGATAGCTCTTGAGGCTTGGATCTTTGGCAGTTGAGGTCTTCCCTCCAGCCTCATCATCTGAACTTCCTCAATTGTAAGGGGCTATCTTGTGATTGTAAACCGATAGCTGATGATGGAGGGAGACTTGTCGGGGAGCCACTTGATAAACGGGATTCTTATGGTGAAGTAGCTGTATTGTGGGTTTTCATGGGCCATGAAAGTTCGGCTTGATCCACAGGTGAATGAGAATGTGGTTATGGCTGTACCTTTGGTGTGGTGTGTTGACCGATGATAGGAATTGTGAGAATGTTGATGGGGTTTTCAAGTGGACATTTTGGGGGTTTATGACGACTGCTATTTATGATTTTATATAGCCCAGCTCAGCCTCATTGAACACGCTCATGCTGTTATATCTTTGGCAGGTTATTTTCTGGTGCGAATATTTATGTTGCCATAACATAAGTGGAAGAATATTTTCCTCCAGTTATCTGTGTTATTTCTTTGTTTGGCCTGTTTCACCTGAGCATATTTCATAGCCCATGACAATGTACATTTTTCTCAATTCACCGATCTAGACCGTTGTCTCCGTCTAGTTCCTTCTTCTCTGATAGGAAAGTAGTCTTTTTCTGCCCCCTTCGGGGCTACATATTGTATGATGGTGCTCTCATCTTCCGTGATATATATCCCCATCTGGGAGACAAGAAATCGTAGTTAAGAGAGAAAATGACTGGCCAAAAGAATGGATTAACAAAGCCTGGATAAGTAATCACGCTGGAAACTCAGATCAAAAACTTCGAAAAGAAGCTAAAACCGTAAACAGGATGAAAGAGAACAGGAAACGACGGTTGAGCGGAAATCTGACTCACAAGGAAACTAAATAAGAAACATGAAGAACTAAAACAAAAGATAGCATCAATAGGAAGACTAAGACGATATAGATACAAATCTGAACAGCACAAACAGAACATTGAAAACAATGAAAGCCAGTTTTACAAAAACATAAACAGAGAAAGAACAAATAAACAACCAGACTCGACAGAGAAAAAACGCTTAGTTATGAGAAAAAATTATGGGAAAAGCCTCAAAACACAATAAACATGCTAAATGGCTGAGAAACATGAAAGATGCACTACAGGAAATAGAAGTAATAGCAGAAACAGAAATTAATGAAGAACCGATCAAGACAACCCAAGAAAAGTAGCAAACTGGAAAGCACGAGGCCACGATAGAATACGTGCATACGACCCTACATTAAAGGCTAGCGCATAAACTGAGAGGATGTATCAACAAAACAGACGTTCTAGAGTGGATGACCAAACAAAGGACAACGCTAATACAAAAAGGTGCCAAAAAAAGGAAAATATCCAAGGCAACTACAGATCAATAACCTGTTTACCAGCAATGTGGAAAATTCTAACGGCACAACTGGGAGAACAAATCTACCTCTCCCTGAACAATCGTGTATTGCTCTTCGAGGAACAAAAACGATGCCGGAAACGGAAAAGAGGGACGAATGATCTGCTATACATAGATCAAAAGATCCTAGAGGGGGTAAAAAGCAGGAAAAGAACATATCCATGGCATAGAATGACAACAAGAAGGCATACGACAGAATTCCTCAAGCATAGATAATTTAATGCTTAAAAATGTACAAAATACTTGACCGGATTACTAATCTTATGCCGAAAGCGATGGAACCTGTAGACAGCTGGAGGACAACACCTGACTGAAATAAAAATACAGACAGGCATTTTCCAAGAAAACTCCCTATAGCAATTACTGTTACGCTGGGAGTTTTAGATTAAATTTGGAATAGAAAATTGTGCACTCCTAGAGATGAGAAAGGGAAAAATGAAGACAACATAGGGCTTTGAACTGCTCAACCAAGAGGAGTGAGATACCATCAAATCTACAGGAATGAAAGAGAAGACTGGAAAAAATACCCGAGAAGGAAAAGGGAACTCTTAGAAACGAAATTATACAGCAGAAATCTTGTAAAAGGAATAAACATCTAAGCAGTATTACTAATAAGATACTCTGGACCATTCATAGGCTGGACTAAAAAAAAAGAACTCAGCCACCTTGACAAGAGGACTTGAAAATTAATGACCATGAACAACGCACTACACCCGTAAGACGATACGGAAAGACTTTACGTAAATAAACGAAGGGAGAAAAAGGACTGGTAAGTATAGAATACTGTTTGGAAAGCCAAAAAAAGAGCTGGAGAAATACATAGCCCAGAACACAGAAAGGATAATCACCGAAGCAAGAGACATCGTCGCAATGAACAACTCAGGAAGCACCGAAACTAGAAACAAAAAGATAAGAAAAGAAAAGTGGGAAGCAAAACAACTAGATGAACATTTCATAAGACTGACTAGAGAAAGAGACCCACGAAAATAGCTGAGCATGTCTAAGAAACGGACACTTAAATAGAGAAACGTAATCGTTACTGACGGCTGCACAGAACAATGCGATTAGGACAAGCTACATTAAAGCTAAAATAGATAAAACCCAGAAAAACAGTACATGCAGACTGTGTGGCAAAGTAACGAAACAATAAATCACATAATAAGTAAATGCAGCAAACTAGCCCAAAATGAATACAAGAACGGAAACAACTGCGTGGGGAAAGGAGTGCACTGGGAACTATGCAAACGACTGCATTTCGAACACGCGGAGAAACGGTAGAAACATAAACCAGAGAGAGTACAAGAAAAAGAAAATCACAAAATCCTCTGAGACATGGAGGTTCAAACACATAAACTCATTCAAGCAAGGAGACCGGATGTGAAAATAGTCAACAGGAAAGAAAAATCCTACAAAGTCGTAGATTTTGCCATGCCAGCAGATCACAGAGTAAAGATTAAGGAGATGGAAAAACGAAGCAAATACACGGAACTTGCCAGAGAATTGGAAGGGATATGCAGAATGAAGAAAGTCAAAATAATACCAATAATCGTAGGAGCACTAGGAACAGTAAAAGAAAAACTGAAAAGAAGACTAGGAGAAATTGGAATGAAAGAGATCACTGAGACTATACAAAAGACGGCAGTGATAAAAAACAGCTGCAATCCTAAGGAAAATCCTCGAATACGGTAACTAACCCGCATTAGATACGAATGGTAAACAGTCACATAGATGTTACAACAGGAAGAAAACAAAACTACAGAAAGAACGCTACCACATGAACCCAAGCAACAGAAACTACGAGAAAATTCATGAACTTACTAACTCACCCCCCCCCTAAAAAACAAAGATGGCATTAGCCTCGACTGAGACACCATTAAATAGTCATGAAGGATCAAGGAGGATGTAAAGATCGAGAAGGGAGAGTACTAATCAAACCTCCACTGGAAGTGTGCGAAGGGTGCTAGGACCTGAGGGGGGCTTATTGTAACCCGTATCCCAGAGAGACCAATGGTTGTTACCAACTAGAAATCAATGGTAAGCGGCTTCTACAATACCGCAATATCCTTTGCAATGCTTATCGAAAAGAAGCATAGAGTACTGGATCTCGAGAGGCTTGTTGTGACTAAGACTCTAGGAAACACCACCAGTTATTATCAGTGAGCAATCACTGATGATGATTGTGTTGGAACTCCTAGTGAGTGTAAATAATAATACACCTGGTGAGAGGGAGAAAAGTAGGAAACATTACACACATGCGGTGACATTCCACTCGGCTGATACCATAAACAATTTTGAGAAAGCCTACGAATGGTGGAAGGACCAAGAAGGTATTAAGCAGACCATACCTGGAAGAGTACTGGAACTTTGCAAGGTTTATTGTTACTCAAATTCCAAAGAAAACTAACGGGCGTTCCTTGCGATAAAGCGATGGTAAACGGTTGTTGCGATAACGAACAACAATTTACGAAAGTAATCGAAATAGGTAGAGTGTGCTGGAAATCTGACGAGACTTGTTGTCACTCGCACTTCAGGGAAACACCATTGATTATTGTCAGTTAGGAATCACTAATAATGACTTGTGTGAAAACAACCGGTGAGTAAATAATAATAATAATAATAATAATAATAATAATAATAATAATAATAATAATAATAATAATAATAATAATAATTATTATTATTATTATTATCATTATTATTATTATTATCATTATTATTATTATTATTATTATCATTATTAGCATACAATTTAAATCACGAATTATAAAATTGAACAAAACGAATTGAAGTAAAACAAACGCTAATTATTGGCTTATCGTAATGACAGAATGCGTGCACACGAGAAGTTTAAATGGTTCTTCTTTCTATTGTAATTGAATTTATATTTAAGCTAATTGCTTTTTAATCATCGCATGCAACATGATTTCCCTTGTAGTCATTTATAATAATTTTATCTAATTTAATCTTCTGATTTATATTAGCATTACACTTTATTTTAGAGCAAATATCGTCATGCGCTGAGATGGTATAATTAGCCCTTCGTTATTCAACGGTGCGTTCTTGCATCATTACAAACACGTTGTACTTTGGTTGGGGGATTTGCAACCATTGTTTCTACATTACTGTAACGGTGACGATGACGTAAATGCGAAAGTGGTTAAGTGGATAACGACGCAAACTGACGACCTAATTCTGCCATGTTCGAATTCAGTCGGTGGCATAGCACGACTTTCACTTACGGATATAAGTAACCATTATGTTCTCACTGCTGTGTGAATGCCAACAAAAGAATAAAGATGCCATTCTTAATCTTTTGATGACTTTTTAATTTTTTGATGACATTTTAATTTTTTATGACTTTTAATTGTTTCTTCATTTATTGATGTGTTGATGACTTTTGAATGACGTTTTAATTCTTTGATGACTTTTTGATTTTTTTATGACTTTTTAATGACTTTTTGAGTTTTTAATAATTTAATTTTTTATGACTTGTGTTTTTTGATGACATTTTGAATTTTTGATGACTTAATTTTTGATGACTTACATTTTTGGATGACTTTTTCATTACTTTATTTTTTTATAAGAATTTGATTTGTTGATGACATTTTAGAATTTTTAATGACTTTTTAATTTTTGGATATTTTATTTCATTTTTATAACTTGTAAACTTTTGATGACTTTTAAATTTTTTGATGACTTTTTGTTTTTTTACTTTGTGAGTTTTGACGATATTTTTTCTTAATTTGAAGACTTTATAATATTTTGATGATTTTTAAATTTTCTATTAATTTTTAATTATTTGATTACGTTTTGAGTTTTTGTAACTTTTTGAATATCTGATTACTTTTAAATTTTTGGGTGACATTGATCATTTTGGTGACTGATGTATTTATGACATTGTTGGAAGTAGCAACAGCAATGAACGTGATTATTACATATTGAGTTTTGAAATGACAAAAGCGAAAATCAGTAGTTTCTTTCGACCAATCATACGCAAGAAATATTCAGCCCCAAAATCTAGCGCGTGGTATAAAACCCCAAACACAGCGTTTCTCTTTCTCCTTTTCCTGTCATAGGTATCGGGGATCCTCGGCAAAAAGTACACACATAACGAGAGATTTTAAGGAGCTTGTAAACATTACGTCCACAGAAGCACACACACACGCTGCTCAGTGAAAGTATGTACACAGTTCGTACATACACAGACGTAAACGCACATGATACAGCTGTACATTAACATACATACACAGTCTCATTTACAAAACAGGCACACTAATATATGCACACACATGTAATGCATATTCCATTTACACACACGTAAACGCACACGGCAACAGTCGAAAGAAACCAGTGTACTCTAGTTCTTCTTACACGCTAAACGTGTGACATAGTTGTTGCTAAAAGTTCTTTATGTGGCTTTTTGCTTCTCACTCTTTTACGCGTCTTTCGCCCTTTGATTAAGTCCTTTGTGCTCTTTATTAATACTGTGTGCGGCAACCTCAAATGTATTGCATACTAGATGTGTGTGGGACATAACTTAATTCGTCAGGTTTTATTTAATGTTATCATTGCGCGGCAGCTTGAAATATTCGTTATAAATCTAGTGTGTGAAATACCTTCTTTTTCGCCGTCGCTTTTTTCTTCTTCTTTGCTGACTTCTGCGTGCTTAGCATCTTATATCTTATTGTCGGTTCTCCTCTTTCTCTAGCCGCTGCCGCATTGATTCTGATGTTCTACTGGTCGTTGGTACCATCGGTATGATATGGCTCTTGATCGTTTCATTAGTGTAGCTAGACGGGGAAAGTTTTAGGTTTTATTTTAGAGAGAAATATTAGCCCACACATCAGAAAGAGACTAAAAATCTAAACTAACTCATAATTACTTATCTGGACTATGAATGGGCATGACGAACAGACAGATTGGGGTTACATTTCGCTCTTGGCGATTATAAAAAGTTTTTCTTTAAGTTATTACAGCATTATTGGAGATTTTTCCCGCTTAACATTCCATAGATGAGTAGGTCTCAAACCTTTTTTCTTTGTCAATGCGAGAAATGTGACGTCATTGCGCATGTCATCTCATATTTCTTTGTTTTTAAACTACTTTTACCTCACGCCTCAAGCTTAACCTTACAGGCCATCTCTGTCCGTCATATTTCCTGGGAACTAGTTTGTTTTGCAAGCTTTGTGTGAGTATAGCATACACGATTTCGCCAATGTCAACATTAACACTAGCTGATATAACCACTCTGCGAGGTACGTCCATCACAATGTAACACTATTTGAACATTCCTTGAACACTTAGAAATCGTACTTTTACTAACACTTATTTCGCATTGTCTTAAAAAGTTCTAAAAAAATCTATTTATTTGTAGTATCCTCAAAAAAAATACCTATCCGTTTAAACTATTTTTGTAACGTTATTATATTTATGAATCGGCTATTCATTTTTCTTACGTTTTTGCAATCCTTTTAGGTTTCATGATATTTACACAGGATGTACGCTGATAATTTAATGTGTAAGCATTCTATATAAACTTACTAGCAGGAAGACCCGAGGTTGCTCGGGATTGAATGAGGACCACTACTATATCTTTTTCACTATGCTACTCACATCTCTTTCTTGGCCTTTTGGCTAAGATCAAAGTGTAGTATATGTTCCGGTGGATACTGCACCCCATAGACTGGTATTGTCTTGGCCTTCGGGGCTTGATTTACACCGGTCTATGGGTCTGTCCTATGCAGTTCTTGGAGGTCCACCCTCCAAGGCTTCGCCTCCCCTCTTAGGGAGGAGTAAGTTTATTGCTTACTGCCTGAGGCGCCCCTACCGGGGAATGCCGACGGGGCTGCCCAGGCAATTTTTGAACCCCACTTTCCCGACCCGACCTTGGGTCACATCTTACTTGTGGGAGTAAGATAAAAAAAACTGGCCTTGTGCCTAACTCCTGGAGAGGAGTAAATCAATACTCACATCTCTTGTTTTTTGTTCTTTTTTACAGCCCCGTTTCGCCAACTGTTATGGTCGGAACAACTAAAAAATTTGAAAACTATATAAATTAGCGTTTTACACATATGGTCATTAAAATCTAATATACGTTTTTCAAGCTTTAAGGGGATTATGTTTCCACAGCTCCCTTAGAGGTGGCACGTAGAGATTCGGCAAATAGGAGGGCGCGTAGATATTTAGGACAATTTATATTGTCTTCCCCGGATAATTTGATGTTCACCAAAATAAGACATATTTGAAATTTTAAGGGAGTTTTTGTCCCCATAACTCTAGGGGCACATTTTATACATATGCTTTTTATTTAATCAAAATATGATCTATTTGAAGTTTTAAGATGGGTTATACCGCATAGCTGTGTTAAAGGCGATTGCAGAGATTCAAACCATTTTCATTGTCTTCACCGTAAAGTTTTGACATATAAATACACTTTTTATTTGTATGTAGATTCTGTAACCCTTTTTCCTATCATGAAAATGCATACAGACATTGGCATATATATATATATATATATATATATATATATATATATATATATAAATTGATGGATCCCATTTTCTTCACTGAGTTGTTTCCATCTCTCAGAGAAAACACGAAGGTTATAAATCCTTATGTATAATATGACTTTTAATATAAAAACCTAAAACGCAGCAGTCTTACAGAATGGAAAATAACTACGTCAAAGTACTAAATTAAGGAATCTACTATGTTCCTCTAAACCTAAGCTTCTATTCTTCCATCATCAACGGTCGTGTTGCCTACGTGAAAATGAATGTCTCTCTCTCGCGCGCTCTCTCTATCTTTCTCTCTCTCTCTCTCTCTCTCTCTCTCTCTCTCTCTATCTATCTATCTATCTATCCATCTCGTTGAGAACCCTCCGCCCTGTTTTGATAAAGTCCGAGAACTGACTTAAACTCAACCCCTGGAAAAACCTACCCTTGTTAAGGTCGCTGGAAAACTGGTTACATAATTCTACTGCTCCAGAAAGTACCTGACTCTGGGTGCAATCCTCTACCTGTATAAGAGTCAGATGCGTCCGAAGATGGAGTTGTTCTGCCACCCCTGATGAGTAATCGTTCAGAACACTCTTTTTTGTCTAGAGAAAATACTAAATTTACTTCGCAATCTAGCGGGAGTGAACGTTTCTCTTCCCTACGAGCTCTTTTCTCGGAGAAGAGACGTTGCTAGGTTTTCTACTCTAGATGTATCCTTTATTTTTATTAACCGTTGTTACTCTCTTTCTCTCTCTCTCTCTTTCTCTTTCTTTCTCTCTCTCTCTTTCTCTCCTTCTCTCTCTCGTTCTCTCTCTTTCAAAACAGATTAAAAACGCATTTGCTTTCTGGGGGGCCTATATATTACGACGTCTAAATAAATAAAATTATTATATTTGTTTGCACAAATAAGTTAGTAATGTTGACTGTGTTACAACTCTTTCATTTTACATCGTAGTGTGGTACTATCGTGGTCCGAGGGGGGTATTTCGGTGTGGGTGCGTCGTGGAGATGTCATGGGGTGGGATCGTATAATCCTGGCACGGCGCCACAAGATACTGGATGTTGATAGTAACATTCCATTTTCGGAGCAGCGTTTTACCATTGTATTGAGCCCACGTTGTGTCTAAGATCGTCACAAACTTGTGGTTTATCGCAGCTATGTCTAGACTGAGGGCGTAAATAGGTCGCATTAAAGAGTAATCAATAATTATCTGCAGATAATTAATTGTCACGCACAATGTATCATTGCATTTGAAAATAGAATACTTGGTAAAAATATAAATAAGAAACATTTTTGTGTATTTTATTAAAAATATAATTTATTTTATTGCATTTTCACAAATCGCCGACGCTGGCAAAGCACGTCTGTTTCTGTGACGATTTTTTTAACAAGGCGTTAAATGAAAAGGAAGAAATGAAAGTAGAATTTAATCACCCTGAGTCAATCAACAGGCACCCCTTTACTCTTCGCACATATTTCCAACTGCCAGCTTCCTCGCTCGTACGAGTTTAATCTATGAAACGGTCGTACTCTTTACTTGACACTGCAAAACAAGATCGGTTGTCACTTCAGCACAGGACAGAGGGTGGGAGAGTTCTTATTTACGGCTTAGTATCATCTCAGCGGCGAAGCCCCTTTCTATTGGGGTATGAGACGATTTTGGGAACTTTGAGAAAATCATAATATCTTTCTACACCCGCATAAAATACACTTTTTCCTGCAAGTACAATAAAACGAAATAACGACAATAAATAAATTATTGGGCGACGCAGAGTTTTATTCGGAGAGTTCCTTTGGTATACACGTTTTGAAATAACAGGTATGCAGTTACTAGTAGATGATGTTACGTTAAAGCAGCTGTTTATATTATGAGACGACATTTGTTTAGATACATTGGCCTTCATGCGTCATCTAGCACAAACGTACCGGGCATATTCAGAGTTTCTTTGTTCCTGCATCATTCCGAGATGTACCCGGATCACTGTGCTTAATTTCGTCGATATCCGTCGGGTAATTGCGATGGGAGTGTTTCAGGGTGAATATGCAAATCCATAATGATATAGAAAAACAGGAAAGAGGAGGAACTGCTACGAGGGACGTGAAAATAATGGCACATTTTAATCATAGCGTAGGCGGGTAGGATGGGGGCTAATTAATTTCTGCCAACTTCTCTCCGCTGTTCGTAAATTTGCCCTTCAACCGCCTGAGACTCATTAATATGAAGCGTTGACAGCAGATGATCTAAACCACACCCGTACACACATACACTTATATATATATGCATATATATATATATATATATATATATATATATATATATATTCCTATATAATTTTATTTCTAGCTACCATATCGCAGAATGGTTCTTGCCTGTAGTTTTTAGATAGCATTTTATTATTATTATTATTATTATTATTATTATTAATATTATTATTATTATTATTATTATTATTATTATTATTATTATTATTATTATTACTAGTATTACTATTGTTATAAAGAATTTTATTTGATATGCAAATTACCATATCGCACGGTAGTCTTAAGGGTGGTATATTATTATTATTATTATTATTATTATTATTATTATTATTATTATTATTATTATTATTATTTTGATTATTATTATTTATATAAGTAACATTTTAAGCTGAATTATTTCGACACTTGATTGGGGAAATGGTAGTTTGATCTGTACCATTGGAGAGCCATGCATATAACTGTCCTGTTTTTAAATCTCCGAAACAGTTTCATGGTAAACAGCTGATGATCCCCGTATTAATATTAGATGCTTACGTTAAGGTTTCCTGTTTTTGTTTCACTGTTAGATACTTAATCCCCCTTTTTATTTTATTTACTTACTATTATATATTTTATTTTTTATGAATTTTCCAACGAATGTTAAGTCTGCACTATTTTGGATTTAGTTAATTTCTGTGAGAATTAAAACTGCATTTTCCTTCTTTTTTTGTCTTTTTGTTTAAAATAACTCAAAGCTTCTTTAGACTATATATATATATATATATATATATATATATATATATATATATATATATATATATATATATATAGGAAGCATTTTTCTTTAATAGAAATGTTGTTGAATATGACAGGCAAGTTATGTCTGAATATCCTTGTGTGGATCTTTTCCATTTGCCGAATCAGGATCTTTGTTTCGGTGCGGAATTAGCCGAATTTAATTTTTCATTATTAGCATTTCTGATGACCTAATGCAACGGTTGCCATTTTATTATGAATATTGTTGTATTCATTTCATATATATATAAATTTGTTTGTTATTCCACGTATGCTTCTAGAGAGGTGTTTTAAGGATGATTGGTGATATATGAAGCATAAGAACAATGTTGTTGTTTATGTAATTATAATAATTTATTCTGATATTTCGAGAAGTCCTCTGCTCTTTGTCAGAAAATGATGCGAAATTATTTTCGTATAATTTTTGACAAACAAGAGGACTGCTCGAAATACAGAATAAAATATCATAATTACAAAAACAACATCGTTTTTATGCTTCACAATTCACTAATTATCTTTAAAACACTATATATATATATGTCTATGTGGTGTCTAGTAGGCATTCGTCCTCCCCAGTAGGTATACAAGTCCTCACCTGTAGGCATTCAAGTCCTCACCAGTAGGCATTCAAGTCCTCCCCAGTAAGCATTCAAGTCCTCCCCAGTAGGCATTCAAGTCCTCTCCAGTAAGCATTCAAGTCCTCCCCAGTAGGCATTCAAGTCCTCCCCAGTAGGCATTCAAGTCCTCTCCAGTAAGCATTCAAGTCCTCACCTGTAGGCATTCAAGTCCTCTCCAGTAAGCATTCAAGTCCTCCCCAGTAGGCATTCAAGTCCTCCCCAGTAGGCATTCAAGTCCTCTCCAGTAAGCATTCAAGTCCTCACCTGTAGGCATTCAAGCTCTCCCCAGTAGGCATTCAAGTCCTCCCCAGTAGGCATTCAAGTCCTCCCGAGTAAGCATTCAAGTCCTCCCCTGTCGGCATTCAAGTCCTCCCCAGTAGGCATTCAAGTCCTCCCCAGTAGGCATTCAAGTCCTCCCCAGTAGGCATTCAAGTCCTCCCGTATATATGTGTGTGTATGTGTGTGTTTAAACGCACATATCTATATGTAATTTTCTCTTCCTGTGTTATGGATACTTGCATGCGGTACTTTATTTTAGTCTGCTAACCTCATGGCTCTATCGAGATTTAATAAAAAGCAGATGTATGAAATTTGTAATCAGACACATACACACACACACCAATATATATATATATATATATATATATATATATATATATATATATATATACATATATATAATTAGAGAGTATGGGAGAGATCTAGGCCTTAGCCAATTCCTTAGTAATTACATGGTTTCTTTCAGCTGAGTGGAAAATTTGAAATGTGTTTTTATTAATTAAGTTAATTTCCGTTTAATATAGAAATACACACATATATGCATTTATTTACCAATTCATCATAACTGTGATGTTATTATTATTATTATTTTTATTATTATTATTATTATTTTAGTAATAGGACGAAGAGAAGGAAATAATATTACTACTATTTCTTAGGTTTAACTTTCCTTTCTATTAAATGTGATCATTAATCATTACTGGAAAATATTAAACATTTTGTGTGCGGATACTTTTAGGAAATAGTGTTTTTTGTGATTGCGTATTTCGGCATAAAATACTTGGTGTGTCGATTTAAGGCATATAATGTTATTACATATATATATATATATATATATATATATATATTAGTGATGGGACAACTCCAATATTTTCCGATTCCGATACAATTATCGATTTCGATTCTTTACATATTACAAAATATTTAGTCAGAATTTTTTTTTTCTTCCCTTCTTAAATGACCCCAAGAAAATCAACACCACATTGTGTATTGCTGGGTGTTGTTAATCTTATTCAAGGTGCTAATTTTTTCCCTGATGATCTGCCAAGCAAGTACCTGCTTGGTAGTGAAACACGTGTAGGTAATAAACACTTTAATTTGAAAAATGATAAATAAATGATTTCTGAATGAAAATATCTTTTGCGGTGTTGTTTGGGTTCCTGAACGGAATGCTTTGGTAAGCTTTCAAAACATCATATATATATATATATATATATATATATATATATATATATATATATATATATATATATGCGATTTTTCTTATTTATCACTCATGTATTACCAGCAAAACCGGTTAATCTTATTTAAATCATTAATACAGTAGGGTGTTTTCAAATACGGTATATATAGTACTAAAAAACCATATAGATATTCAAATATCTGTAACTTGCATAATTTGTTTTTAACTATATATAATTAATTAATGTTTTATTAAATTAATTCCTGATTTTATTATTTTATTTTGCCTGTGTATCTGCAAACGTTTCGTCGATATTAACAGTAATTAATTCAAGTAATATAATTAAAGATAAAACAATTACAAAAAGAAACTTTCGTAAAATATCAATGGAGATAATTCAGATGAAACTGGTATGTCTTAGCCAGCGGGAAAGATATACCGATGATGACATAAGAGTTCACAGAGAGGAGTGGGAGCAACTGCTTTCGCTCTCGCGCTTGTATTTTAAGTAAAATACGTTTTTATTACAGACTGTATGTTTATATATTTTTATCTGTTATTTCGTAAATAAATCATATCCTTCAAAAACAATTTTTAAAATTCTATCGTCGCTAGAGAAAGCAACAGATAGGTAGTGATGATGACGCCAAATTTTATTTTTTTCAAAAAAGTCCATTATGAGTAATGCCGAAACTTATTTCACTCTAAATAATTTACGTGACTGAAATAGGAATTAACGCAAAATGAAAAGAAAATACCCCTTTTTCTAAAGAGTGGGGGTTAATTATAAAAACACAGCATGTCTGTTTTTAATTTAAAACTGAGGACGTGATATGTTGATGAATGAATTTATTAAGAATTGAAAGAAAACTTTAAATTAAAAAACACTTTTCAATTTAAACAGAAAATCTAATAATTAATTTTTTTTTAAATTAAAAAACAATTGTATTATATATATATATATATATATATATATATATATATATATATATATATATATATATATATAATTTATTTATTTATTTATTAATCGTATTACAGAATATCAAGTCAAATGCACATGATACCATCGGTTTCAAGCCTCGTACGATTTTAAAGAAAACAATGCATTGCTGGGGTTCCTTGTAACATAAACAATAACCGGCTATTTTCAGACATTAAAAATGAAAAAGATATTATGCTCTATCATTAAATAATTGAGCATCTGTTTGGATTTCTTTTTACAAAACTAAACCAACTATCATATATATATATATATATATATATATATATATATATATATATATATATATATATATATATATAAGAAATATAAACATATTCGTATGCACACAGATATATATATATATATATATATATATATATATATATATATATATATATATATATCTGTGTGCATACGATTATATTTATATTTGGGAATTTATTTAACTTACAACCACACGGAAACAATTAGCCCCAATTAAATTCGAAAAGCTGTTTATGCTATAAAGTGTATATATATATGTATATATATATATATATAGAGAGAGAGAGAGAGAGAGCGAGAGAGAGAGAGAGAGAGAAAGAGAGAGAGAGAGTGAGTGAGTGAGGGGGATATGGAGGGAGATGTGTCTGTACTGCATAAGTGACTGAATACGAAGCAAATAAACATATTTCGTTTATTTAACTAGTGTGCTTATATATGGGGTGTTTGTGTGTTGACGTTGTGTGTCTGCACGTGTATGTCAGTTGACATTGCGTTATTGACACCTGTTTTCCATCCTTGTAACCAAAGACGCCCTTACTGGTATAGGACGATAAACAGTTCCACAGCCTCTGCAAAATTACTGCCAAATTAATTTGATCTGCACTGAATACACGTGTACTGTTAAAATACTCAAACTACGTATCTAATCCTCCAATATATATATATATATATATATATATATATATATATATATATATATATATATATATATATATATATATATATCGCATTTATAAACAAATAGTAAATAATTTCTAAACTACAGACGCTAGCGTTTCAGGCTTATTGCTCTTATCAGTGTTGGAAAGTAACAATTTCAGACGCTCGGAAGGCGCGAACCATGTTCACAGAGTCAGCTTAGAATCTGCAAGCAGTGTCCCTACCATCACCGCCTACCGGAAACTGTCACGTGATTAAGGGAAATTAAGATCTAGATGTGCCTAGAAGCGGGCAGCAGACATTAGACTGATCGAGAGGGTTCGATGAACGTATTCGAAACTTTGCTATATAAAATAATATAAATGCAGGCAAAATCTTTAATTTAGATAGTCTCCATAAAAGACAAAGAAATACACACCTCGAAGTTGCATAGATGAAAGATGAAGTAAATCAAGTCTATCAGATGCCAATGACTACTGCAGGTATTAAATCAGTTCTATGGTTATGACATTTGGTCATCCAGTGCGTATATGTTATAACTTTACAACTTACAAGATTATTACGTATTCATCATTAAGTATAAAAGTTTACAAAAATAAGACATCAATTGATGAAGAGGCGTAACAAAGTGTCTGTTTCTGTTTTTTGATTATGTCGAATTTTTAGAACTTGTACACTTAATAGTGTATATGTATTAATTTTGTATTTGTCTAAAGTATTATATATATATATATATATATATATATATATATATATATATATATATATATATATATATATACATATGTGTGTATATATGTGTGTCTTTTTGGATAATCAAAATCAGTTTAAAATCATGTTTAAATAAACATCATGCACAAAGGGATTAAAACTGTTTACAGCTGATTTAAGACAATGTTTATTTTAAGCAGGCGGGACTAGGACCACTACGTACAGCGAAACAACGTCATTGCCTACGACAACTTGCGAATGACAAGGCCAGATGGCCTGGGACTAGCATGGAGGACTGATTGCAGCTACGGGATGTCATTTGACTCCCGTAGCCGCAGAACACAATTTTTAATAAACGAATGAAGATTCATCGAAGCAGGATGGCATGTGCTTCTCACCTAATGACTCATAAGCAGCGCTCTGTTATCACAGATAAGACGTCGGAAAACCCAGGCCAGTACGCAACCCACAGTGCCGAGGATATCCATGCAGTTGTGCCAGAAAGTGAGACGAAACTTCCCAGAATAAAATATCCACCGGACAGCAGTTCGGAAGAATGGTGCATGCTGGACCATACAATAAGCAATGCACTACATAAAGAATTAGATAGAAAGAAATATGACCAACGGTTAGTAAAATGTGATCATGTTATATGCCGGATTGGTATGGTATAGTTTGGTGAAAAAGGGAAATCTACTAAACCATTAGTCAAGAAAAACAGACGACAGAGGGAGATGGAAAACTTATAAAATAAAGTTGCTCTGGGCAAAACGAATATCACATGGTGATATAATAGAAAATGACTACTATATAACTATCTCTGTGAGAGGAAAACATTCTTTTTATTTATTTAAAATTATTTATGAATTATCTCCTTGGACCATTTGGATAATTTAGGAATGTTATTTATTTAAGTATTTATTTATATTTATTTTATTTATTTATTTATTTAGCTATTTATTTTATTTATTTTTATT
This sequence comes from Sepiola atlantica, assembly GCA_963556195.1. Taxonomy (NCBI): domain Eukaryota; kingdom Metazoa; phylum Mollusca; class Cephalopoda; order Sepiida; family Sepiolidae; genus Sepiola; species Sepiola atlantica. Next base: position 48,081,339 of record OY744536.1, on the reverse strand, counting down.
TATTTATTCATAAAAAAAGTATCTTCGATATATGGGAACGTTTTCATACAACAAAGACGTAAGACGCTCAGCCGTTAAAAACTAAAACAAAAACAGACCAGACGCTGAATCATCAAACGCCACGTAAGACGATAAGCCGTTGAAAAGTCAGCTGTTTTGATTCCATTGAACAGGAAGATTAAAATGCGATTCAGATAATGGGGCCTAACATCAGTGAGGGGGGGGGGGGCGATACGCAAAAAAGCCGTCGAGAGAAAAACCCTGTCTTCTCTCCTGATGACCCGACATTGTCTAGAGGCTGAAATGAAGTATTCCATCAGTAAAATAGCCGAGGAAATATATATATATATATATACTAGCACACAAAGTAAGCTGTTTCTTCCAAGCAACAATATCTTCTGTTATCAGCTCGCTTCAGAGCGAGTTTCTGCTACTGTTCCGGTAGCTAGTTTCATTCCATGTAATAAAACGTTTTGTCAAAATATAGAATCGCTTCAGAAGAGAATTTTCGTAAGCACCGAGAAAGTAGACCACAAGTAGACAAATATATATATATATATATATATATATATATATATATATATATATAGGCTTGTGTGACGAAAGATCATAGCCTACTCGGGAATGCTGATCATATTGTGCTAATGATTAATATCACCCTAAAAAGTCGTCCAAAAGCTGATGTGCCGTTGCTCAAAATAACGAGATACTACGAGCAGGCTGATTTTGAGTTCATCAGAGATCACATCAGCGACGCCCCATGGATGGAAACCTTCTCACTCCCTGCTGATAAGTGGGCAAATTAGTTAACTGAATGGGTCAAAGCAGGCATTGAAGCCTATGTCTTGATGCGAAAATTCTTTAGCAAGTCCCACTCTCCTCAATGGTTTACCTCGGCATGTGCAGCTGCCATTGCTGAGAGGCAGCAAGCATTTCGTAAATACGGCCGCCATAAGTCAGCTACTAGTAGATAGAAATTTATAAAGTCAAAAAAATATTGTAAGGCTGTGATAGGTGAAGCAAAGAGAAGGTATACAGAGATAATCAAGAAACGCATTCAGTCACAGAAACTAGGTACTCGCGATTTCTGAAAAATCTACAATAGTGTGGTGAACAATGGTCAATCAACGATTCGCCCACTAGCAAACCACAATGATGTCGTCTGCACGGCAACTGATAAAGCTGAACTACTGTTCCAGCATTTCGCCTCAAACTCGTCCCTGTCTTCTCCAAACTCTACATCTAACGGCCAGCTGAATCTTGCTTCCCCGATAGCTGGAAAATTGCCTCTGTGGTACCAGTCTTCAAGAATTCTGGGGATGGAACTGATCCTTAGAATAACCGCCCAATCAGTCTACTCTTGATCTTTGCTAAAATCTTTGAATCCTTAATCAATCTAGCGATATTCCGGCACATAGTTAATGATAAACTTCTTTCTTACCGCAAGTATTGATTTAGACTAGCACGATCTACTGCGGACATCCTAATGCGCATCTCTGAACGCATGTATCATACACTGGAGAAGGCAGGTGAAGCTAGGGCAGTAGCGCTTAATATATTCAAGGCCTTTGACAAGGTATGGCATGAAGGGCTTCTCCTGAAAATACGGTCATATGGTATTACTGGGCAATTACTTAATATAATTAGATCTTACCTAACCAAAAGAAAGATCCATGTTGTCCTCGATGGCCGTTCATCTAAGCAACATGACATAAATGCAGTTGTACCTCAGGGATCTATCCTTAGACCATTATTGTTCCTGATCTTCATAAACGATCTCTCTGATTACATTGAGTCTGAGATAGGTTTATTTGCTGACGACACCACGCTTTACTCTCGTCATGTGGGCAAAACAGACGCGATCATATCCAAGGCTATGGCTGAATCCTTAGATAATGACCTCCAGGCTGTAGTGGATTGGGGTCATAAATGGTTAGTAACTTTTAATGCCGCAAAGACAAAGCTCCTTTCCTTCAATAACTATAAGAAACCTCCCCAACCAGCGATTGTCATGGCAAATAACACCCTACCTGAGAGTTCAACATTCAAACTTCTCGGCCTAACCTTCACAGGTAACATGAATTCGAACAAATACATTGAAGACATTGCCAAGGCTGCAGCAAAGAAGGTGGGCTCCCTTTACCGTGATAGTAAACTCTTCACATCTGACATTATCCTGTATCTCTACAAAGCTACCATCCGACCATGCATGGAGTATTGTTGCCACATCTGGGCTGGTGTATCATCCACTAGTGTCTCCCTCTAAGGCAAGGTCCAAAAAAAGTCGGAAACTTAATAGGTTTCTCACTATCAACCAAGCTCCAGCCCCTGTCCCATCGCCGCAATGTTGCATCCTTTTGCTTGTTTTACAAATACTTCAATGAATTATGCTCCAATGAACTGGCTACTCTGGTGCCCCCTCGACGTAAATACACCAGACCAACTCGACAATCAGCTAAATCCCATCCATTCACTGTGGATATCCCCAGATGCCGGAGAGCCTTCTACTCCAATAGCCTTCTTCCTCGTGCTGCTAGCCTCTGAAACTCCCGCCCTGCCCCCTGTTTCCCCGACAGGACCGACATGCAGAAGTTTTTAACTAATGTAAACAGACATCTCACTAAACTGCTCCCAACTTGGGGTAACACCCAAAACCTACACCCTCATTTTCAGTAACCCCTTATGTCTACAGTGACGGCCTGCCTTGTTTGGGGTGAAATATGTTTTAAAGAATTATATTTTTAATTAGGTTTCATTGTGTGACTGAAAATAAACACTTTCTTGTAACAGTTGTTAAATGTTGTAAATTTTAGATTATGAATATTGTAATGTTTTTTAATAAATTTTTATTAGCCTAAAACGTAATCACGTTCCACATACGGAGTCTCATAAGCCATAGATACTTTTAAAAAGCTATGAATTGCTGCACAATTCGAACTCGGAAGGCATGACTAAGCAAGTTCAACCCTCCACCTGAACGCGGTTGAGAGTGTCAGTCGAAAGTATTCGCAAAAACATGGAACAAAAACACCAATGGGACTTACATCCTACAATTCGACAAAGATAAGCGAAGGATTATCCGAAAGATCGAGAAGATCAAAAAAAAGACTAATTAAAATAAAACACTCTGTGCTATGTATATATATATATATATATTGTCTGTATGCATGTACCTCAGTTTTAACCCTGCAGTATACCAAGAAAAAACTCCTTAAATTCGAAAACACTTTTGGTTTGTTGATCTTTGTTGTTGTATTTTATAAACGTAGCAGAAACACTCGGTTGTTCGCCATTTAGAATGTAAACAAAAGACTATCGTTGGACCTGAATATCATTTAGTCGCCCTATTCATTCTGTGAGCAATTATGCTGGTGTATATTTGGTTGATTTATATAAATCTAAGTTTGGAGTGCGTAGACTGAATCCATTTTACGCCTAATGACTCTAATATAAATAATGCAAGGCGACAAACTGCCAGTCACCACCAGCACTTGATCTTATGTCTACTATATATATATATATATATATATATATATATATATATATATATATATATATATATATATATATATATATATATATATATATAATACGTCCTATGAAGTTAAGGGCGACTAATAATGCAATTTTCTGCATCTTAATCACTTAGGAAAGTGAGACAATCGAAATAATAATAAGCAAAATAACAACGAACGCTACAATCACCAATAAAAATAATTACATAAAAATACATTAAATATTTAGGTGATAAAAATCGTACATATTTCTAGACGGAGCGTCTTGGTCGAGTGGTAGAACGCTGAACTATAGACATTAATATTGAAGGTTCGATCTCTGTCTAAGTTAGCCATGCTGATGACGGATGTGAGCCAGAAACACGTGTCCATGAATTACTTTTATGTATGGATAAAACAAATAAAAAATATATAGTAACGGAAAAATACGTTCCATGAAGTTAAGGGCGACTAATAATGCAATTTTCTGAATCTTAATAACTTAGGAAAGTGAGACAGTCGAAATAATAGTAAGCAAAATAATTACGAACGCTACAATCACCAATAAAAATCGTACATATTTCAAGACCGAGCGTCTTGGTCCAGTGGTAGAACGCTGGACTATAGACATCAATATCGAAGGTTCGGTCTCTGTCTAAGTTAGCCATGCTGATGACGGTTGTGAGCCAGAAACACGTGGATTACTTTTATGTACGGATAAAATAAATAATATATATATATATATATATATATATATATATATATATATATATATATATATATATATATATATATATACTCTTGGTATAAAGGTGTGTGTTACAGTTAGATTCAGAAGAGGGTGCGAGGGTTGTGTCATTGGCATCTATGGTGTCAGTGACGAACCTACAGCGTGGTCGGTAATTGGAACACAGGTTATAAACGTTCGTTGCCGTCCCCGCTCCTCCCCACCCGCACCATTGCAGATAATTTACCTGAGTATGCGTTACTAGCTCAACAGTTAATTAATTTGAAACTACGTTTCTTTGTGGGTCAGCAACAAGTTGCAGGAGCGGGTAAGTGGAAGTGAGGGATGAGCAGTCATGTAGAGAGAGATTTAACACATCGTATCTTCACACACTCACACACACACACACACATATATATATATATATATATATATATATATATATATATATATATATATGTGTGTGTGTGTCTGTGTCTGTGTCTGTGTGTGTGTGAGTGTGGAGATAGTATGTGTTAAATCTCTCTCTCTCTCTTTCTATTTCTCTCCCATCTCAGTTACACACACACACATATATATATATATATATATATATATATATATATATATATATATTGTTTATTATCTATGTACGTATACGTTGAAAGCTGATTTGATAACTAACGCTTGTAATTAAAAAAAGGTATTTGTTGCATAGCCTTACTTAGGGTCGCGGCTTGTCGCGTTTCGTACACTAATCCCAGAAAGGGCCGTGGCTGTTCCCATTTAATCACTCGTCATTTTTAAAACATAAATCACATAGTTTGCATACCTCCAAATTTCTCCTTCGCCGCGTAGAGGATCGCCGTCTCGATGTCGTCTACTGGTTTAATTCTTTCTTCTCTCTTTCTGCCGTGAACTACGCCGTCCGTTGTCTGCAACAAAAGCTTCCTGACTGACTCACCAAACAACAATCGTTTTAACTTTTAATTCTTTTTATTACAGGCGTCAGTTTTCAAATCAGCTGGGATATATTCACTAACGTCGAGAAGGAGAGAGAGAGAGCAAATTACTGCCTTCGTAATTACTTAGCAGTTAAGTCCTTAATCATTCGTGGAGGGGGCGAAAGAGATCTTTCGCCTTTATTTTCTTAGGGAAATATTTCCCTAATCTGTTGTAGACTACATGGTAGAAATGACGTCTGATAGGTTCGCCTCCAAACCCCAGACTGCTAAAACTCGTTTCTCAAGAAGAACGAATGACGTCACCGATCCCTCTCTTTTCCACGCAAAGGCCCGTGACGTCACAGAGCCTCTCGCAGGTGCACATTGACCCTTGATCTGAGGTCTCGTCTGCACTCGACTGCACGTGTCCCCCCGCGCTAATTCGCACAAGGTAAACCAACGATTTTCAACAGATGCGTTCATTCCCATAAGGCCATTATCCAACAATATATATTGTATATATATATATATATATATATATATATATATATATATATATATATATATATATATATATATATATTGTATATATATGAATATATATATATATACACTTTTTCAAGGTTATTAGAGAATAAGATTTACAGAAACTTCTAGATCTATGAGCATGTGATTATAGTTGATCGTGAGAAAGTTTTTATTTATATACCAAAAGTATTACTTACATACCGAACACGCACGCAAATGCACTCAATAATTACGTTTCTTCATGTCAGCAGAAATGGTGTAGGTGTGGATATAGCTAAGTAGGGTAGAAATGAACTGGCAGTGATGTAGACTTCTCTATTTCTGCTCAGAAAGAATTTATATGTCGCAAAACAGTCTGTCAAATAAGTCGTAAACGGCGGTTCATTTTACATTGGTTGGTAGTGTGGTTGAAACCCTGACGTCAACGTTTCCAACGATGCTGTGCATATCCATTAAGGATACCTACATCAAATTAGGAAAAATCCGAAGTAGAAATACTCTTCAAGTTTCGACCTTGACCTGATTTTTCAGGGTTAATTTTCAAGGTTAAGTTAATATAAGATGCGGGAAATCATTGGCTACAATATAGACCATGTTGCGAGCATCTAAGATCAACAGTGCTGATGTAATCGCCAAAAGTGTAACTTTCACCGTTTTAGTTACCATGACCCTGACCCTCGGCCTTTGACTTTGATATCCCATTATTTTATTAGTTCTAAGTCAAACGATGACCGATATTTTGACCAAGTTTGGTGTCAATAAGTCAAGCGATACAAACCTGTGCCTGTACCTAGTGCGGGTCATCCTGGGCGGGTTGAACCGGCCTTCATGGGAGTATCAAATTCACGAGCGCTCGCCAGTTGCATGTATATTCCGTTTAGGGGAGTTGACAACGTTAGGGTTTTGCAGTTCTTTGTAGGGAGGTGTCGACGTCTTCTTACATACAGCGTCTGGTATTACCAAATTGTCACCCATCTGATTTTGATCGGGCTCAACGTTGCTTAACTTTGGTCATCTAACAAGAACCGGTCAACGTGATTATGCCGTACGGAAGCGACGTAAACGCTAAGAAACAAACATAGTGGAACAGTAACAAACACACTCAACTGAAAGCATCAACTCTTTGGTTAGAAGAAGAAGAAGAAGAAGAAGAAGAAGAAGAAGAAGAAGAAGAAGAAGAAGAAGAAGATAAGGATGATATAGAAGTAAAGAAACTTATTATTTTTAGTTATGTCAAAGTTTACAAATTTTCCAATGCAATCAAAGTAGAATAAATAGCGGTAGCGGTTGTTATATAACCGGTCCCGAGTTGATTTCGTATAAATATAAAGACAACAGATATTGCACATATATACGGCATAATTACATTCATATACCGAAGTTAAGCGACATTGATCCTCGTCAGTACTAAATGGGTGACCATTTGGAAATATCAGGTCGTCCTGGAATTCTCTTTGATTCAGAAGAGGTGTGGTTGAGATTGCGCAACCCTTACTTCATAATTACATACGCAGCAACCCTTACAGGGTCAATCCATCGTCTCTCGAGACTGAACGGAGACCATGAGATATTGCACAATAAGTGGGCACGATATTCTAATGACTAGAGCCATATCGATAATAAATTGTCTCCAACTGGCATCAATCGATTGATACCAGTCTGATGATTAGTGATAAGGTGAAACTACAGTAAATTGTTAAAGCTAACAGCATTCTATTATTACAAATAAGGAACCTTTATACTTGTCATATTTGTACTAGTGTCTACAAGATATTCGCAGGATTGAAAGCTACATTTGGCGATGGCAGTATCCGAGCATGTCATAATGTACGTATGTATGCATCTATCGAGCAGTATATCTATTTATTCTGTTGTCTTTAAACACACACACACACACACACTCACACATACATATATATATATATATATATATATATATATATATATATATATATATATATATATATAGGTTGGGGCGTATTTCAGCGTTTTCTTTCTAATTCATTAACGCTTCTCAGCAATAATCATTTTAATTAGCCAGCCTCGTTTTCAGTTTAATCACATCGTCCACATCTGCCTCCTTTCCCGCCGAAAAAAAAACAACAACAACCTCTCTTTTGTCTTTCCTCTGTTCCTTCTACAAAATTGTCATAATCAATTTCGCTCACCCTTTTTTTAATCATTTATCTTCCCTGCTAATTTTTTTTTTTCGCCCTTCAATTATTACTTTTCTACTTGACTCCGTTTCTAACTGGTGGCGCGTTCGGTCAAACAGGATTTTAATGGGTGTAAACCGTGTGACTGAACAAACGTAGGGAACCCGTCGTTTTACGTGCGTCTACCCGTCTTCAATAACAGGCTTCGTCTTTCAATCAGCAGATCGGTCGGTGTATCGCACCAAAATGTAATTTTAACACACAGAAAACGGAGCTGTTAAACATATATATTTAGTAAGAGGGAGAAAGTAGCAACCCTCGTTAAAGTCAGTGTTCCTAATGATGCTGGCTTAAAGAGAGCCGAGGGGAAGAAAATAACGAAATACCAAGGTCTTGTGTACGACATGAAACAAACTGGAATCTTAGGATGATCGCCATCATTCCTGTAATTATAGGAGCAACCGAGCTCATGAAAAAAATCAGAAACTACCTGCCGAATATACCTGGTGAACCAAGTGAAAGAGAGATACAAACAATGGCGCTTAAAAAGAAGGTTAGAATCTTAAAATGATCACTCGGTTGGAGTCTCATAAATAGCGGGTGAATGTTTAGCATCTGGTAGGATGCCCCATCCCCAGCAAAAACAAAAAGATAAGAAAATTGAATATATATATATATATCTATATACTACTAAAAGTCTATGGGTCTTGTATGTTTGCAATCAGCTTTCAGCTTTCCGGTTTTCAACATCCGGTTGCGCATGCGTAAATAGCATCGTCTTTCAATCTGTTAATCCAATTCCGTTGAACTCTTATTATTAACGAACGCATGAAATTTTTCATTCTGGAAATGTTTATATCGCTTTAAATATAAAACAATTACATTTAATTTCATCAAATAGTTTTTTTGTTTTCTCCACGGCTAAAAACATTCAACGGCAGGACTTTGTAAAGTCTGTCGCAGTTTCAAAAAAGCTCCACCCTTTTAAAAAACAAAAACAAACAAACAAAACAACAACAATCATTATTAATATCAATAGCGGCGGTGACGAAACCACCTCCCACTTTTCCTCTCACAGATTTCACCACTCCTACTCCCTCTGTTTTCGTTACGTACGCGAGACAGCCGGTTGTACCCCCTTCCTTTCTCAAATCGCCTTTATTTTTATAATCTTTTAAATGAAATTGTTAGTTGAAACTAACAATTTCATTTAAAAGATTATATATAAAAATTTGAATTTAACTATAATAAGTATTATGGTACCTGTTCAGTGCATATTTACCTATAAGTATGGCCAACCACTTATAATTCAGCAACTATAATTTAAAAAAAAAACAATTATAATAAACAGAACGACGCATAGAAATCTATCTATTCTTTTTTCAACAATTACATTTAATTTCATCAAATAGTTTTTTTGTTTTCTCCATGTTATATTACTGTAAGCGTATGGTGACAAGCAAAAATGAACGAACAACACAGGATTAAAATTGGGAAAATATTATGGTTTATTTTCCAGAACAATTCAACGGGAAGAAATTTCCGATAAGGGATTTCGGAATTGGAGTGGATGTCGCAACAGTCGAGAAGCCTTGGTGGGTAGTAGTAAATTGTTGACAATGTCCTGTAGGCGAGCAGTGGTAGAAGCAGTAATAGTTGCGTTATACGATGTCGGCGTCGGATGACGCGGTGTAGCAGTAGCGCCAATAGTTGTGTTGTTGTTGTTCAGCGTCGCTGATTCAATGGCGTTTGGCCGACGAAATTGTCGTGATACGTTGTTGAATTGTTTAATTTTTGTACTTGAAGTTGCTGGTTTTTTTTGTCGTTGTTTGAGGAGGACCGAACGTCGCTATTCTTGTGTTCTTGGCTGATTCCAGATTTCTTTCCTGTCGTCTGCTTGGGCCAGCTGGTTTTATGGAAAAGCCTGCGGACGTAGGTATAGACATACGACCGATAACACGGAGATGAAAATCTGACGGCCGGCGTCAACAAACTGTTTGTTTGAATTTCTATTTTCGCCACAATAATCCCGATACATGATCAGTCAGCCCGTAATTTCGTGGTAGTAAACATGATTATGTTTACCGACTTTTGTGCCACTGTGGCGATCACAGAACGCCTCCCAGTGCCTGGGATTCCACTTTTGAGCAGTCGGGAATCGCCCAAACAAGACACATCGAGGTGGCGGTCGCCATGACAACAACACTCCAGCTGGCATGACAAGCGTCGTCAAATCAAAACGAGATCTAAAAATCATAACATCCACAAGTGTCACGCACATACATGAATTCCATAGCTAATATAACAAACTGACCCAACGGGTCACGGGTGGTCTAGTATATATATATAACTGCCTTTAGCGATAGCTCGGCGTTATATGTTTAAAACTCTCACTATATGGTTTTTCCCCATGGCCGCGTGGGCTAGGGCGTAGGAGTTTGAGTTCAGAAAAACTTGACTCGTGTTTCGGGGTTTCGAATCCTGCGACCGGATTGAATGAAACGTATACGTATGGAGAAAAACAAATATTTATAATTGTTTGTCGCCCTCCCCCCAACTTAAGCTGGGCATTTTAGTGAGTAGTATTAATACAGCCGTCAAAATCATAGCTTTAATGCCTGTTCCTTCTTTAGTTTTACACTGTTGATGTCGGCTGCCTATCGCGCCAGCTCGACGTTATAGGTTTAACAATCTCACCAGGGGCAAATGCTTGAAAATTAATTCTTTAGATTCATTGCTAAAAAATTCAAATATATATGTACCCTACCGAGGTATGCAAGGAATCGGAGAGAAGCACTGTAATCAGACCATAGGAGTAGAATAAAATAAGGGGGTTCGTCATCGTTAGGGTTGATTACTCCTCCCGTGACAGAAGATATACTGAGATAGAGTAGTTATTAAATTGAATAAAGTATCAGTAAAACACAGGTTTAATCAAATGAAGTGGATTACAATCAAGTGCATAAAAGTAAAATAAATAAAATGGTGTGCGTGGGGGCGAGTAGGTGTAGGACATCTACGTTATTGATGCCTAGTGTAGGAAGAGGTGTGGTAGTAGGAAGTGGCCCAGTATAGAAGATCAGCAGCAAAGTATTAGACGGGGAATGCGAAAAGTGAAATCAGAATACAAGGGGGGGGACGAATATGAGAGTTAGTCAGTTAGTGAAAGGGTAGATTATAAAATAAAGGGTGAATTGAATTCGTGACGGTGATTGATCGAAGGTTTTAGTCTTGAAGTAAGGATCAATTCCGTAATTCTTAGGCCCCCACTATTTCTGAAAGAGGCAAGAATAGAGACGCGGATGTCGGGTTGTGTAATACGGCATAAAGTTGTGTGCTTTTAAAATTGAGAAGATACGAACGTTCGTGCGTTCTTTGATGCGTAGGTTCAGCAGCCTTGTAGTTCTTCCTATATAGAAGCTATTGCACTTGGCGCATTGTAGGTTGATTCAAATTTGTGCGGTGGCACAGGCCGGTGTTAGGAATAAGGCAATTGGCCAGGGAGCCGGGTACGGAGGAATGGTGTGTGTGCGTGTCTTTTGGCTAGATGTTGGTGCACGGAGGTATCAGTGTGGGTGAGTTGTGCGTAGATAGGATAAATTTCTCGTCTAAAGACTCTGATCTTAAGAACGCAAGGCGGGGAAGTACCAGTCGGAACAACCTGTTGATCTTATGTTTACGCTCCCTCTCTCTATATATATAATCTTAGATTGTATGAATTGGTGTGTTACCGTTAGATTGAGATGGGAACTGCGAGGTTTATGTCATCGGCGTCTTAAGCGTCAGCGTCGGCGAGCTCACTTTAAAGTCGAACCTATCACGCAGTCGGTAATTGGCACACAGGTTATGAACGTTCTTCGCCACCACTGCTACCCACGCCATTGCAGATAATTCACCTGTGAATGCGTTACAAGCTCAACAGTTAATTAATTTGAAACTACGTCTTTTTTTGGACAGCCGAAAAGTGATAGGTGGAAGAGCCGATAAGTGGGGAAAGGGAATTGGCAGCCATGTAACCGAGATGGGAGAGACAGCGAGAGATTGACTGCAATAGAGAGAGGGGGTAGCGTGAGAGGAGGCAAGGTTTTAAAAAAACGCGCATTCACACACTGACACTTTGGAAAAGAATAAAAGAATTCCTGCATCGATGTAAGTATAGTTAAGCAAGGGGTTCGCAGTCGCCAGCCGCAATATCTCTTGCTTAATTCCTAATGCGATAAAACCCCGTACTAGAGTAAGCAGAGAAAGACAAGTATTATTTCAAAGATTACTGTCTCTTGGAGTAGTTGTTCTATCAAAGATTGAGGCCGTAGCCTATCCTGCTATTTTGCACGGTAGGAGTAAAGTAAGCGACTCATACCCTTTGCAAAGGCATCTAGAGTGATTTTATAACCATAACCACCCATCTAACTTTCGGTCACTGTTCTTATCAAATGTCTACATTTCTAAACCCTCGCCAGATTGATCTTTGCTTAACTTTGATGCTCTTAAAAGAATCAATCTTTCAGCGTTATGTATATATATATATATATATATATATATATATATATATATATACAGGGTGATTCATAAGTCACTTAGCTATTTATTTTTGAAATTCTAAAGTTAAAAAATACGGTAATACAAAACAGAAAGTTTATTCAACAAATTAATTCATGGGAGTTTAAAATTACAGCAAATTTTCAAAATTTCCACCTTCGTTCTGCATGCATAGCTTCATTCTTTTTTGCAAGGAATTTACGACTCTTTGTAGCATATTTGATTGATTAATTTTAACAAACTCGGCAGTGAGTTTGGATTTGAGGTCGTCATTGCCTTTCAACAAGTGTGGGAGATTTATCAAATTTGGCCACATGAATACCAATAAAAATTCGCTCTTGTAAATGACATACTGCCTGAAAAAAAAGCACATATGATGATTTACACAAATTTAAATAAATAAAAATAAATATATATAGAAACAAATATATAAACAAACAAATTAAAAATAACAAATAGCAGTAATTAGAGAGTAAGATAACAATCATCAAAAGTTCACAGTATGTTTGTGCTTCATATGGTAATCATTCTAAATAGCTGTGACTTATGAATCACCCTGTATATATATATATATATATATATATATATATATATATATATAGTGTGTGTTATAATGAAATAAATTTCATATATATATACAATTCTTAAAGTTACAACTAACTCACAGATCCTAACATTACACTGGGTGTCGATGCTCTTAAGTGAGAATCAAATCATTATATACTGTTTCTGTCGTAATTTATTTCTCATACACACCATGCCACAACAGACGCAACATCTGATGGTTGTCTTACAGCGACATGAAACCTGGTGTAATATTGTGATGTGTGGGGTGAGTTTTAACTGTAATAGTTGTATCAGGTTTTATATGTTTCTTTTTATGCATAACATTCAACAATATAAAATAATGTTTAACTAAATACTATTGGTTTTTAAATCGTATTTTTTATATCTTATTTATATTCACGGGTTAAAGTACGAAATTATCTATTAAACTCCTGTCAAATATTGGTGAAAATTCGATTTGGGATAGATTTTTTCTTAAACCTCATTATAATTTTTATTATGGTATTAATTTTTATTAATTGTATTGTTTCTAATTTGCATAATCGTGTTATCACGGTGTGGTTATGTAGAGGTACTATTTAATGAATGTAAGTACTTAATATTGGTTTTACTATGTTTTTGTTTGATAAAATGATTTTGTAACTTAATAAATGTTGAAATAGGAATATTAAAAAAGAGCTAATTTTCTATCTTTCTTAGTATAAATTAATACATTTAGTAAGCACCGATTAAATATTATATCAATTAATAGATTTAGTAAGCACCGATTAAATATTATATGAATTAATAGATTTAGTAAGCACCGATTAAATATTATATGAATTAATAAATTTAGTAAGCACCGATTAAATATTATATAAATTAATAGATTTAGTAAGCACCGATTAAATATTATATAAATTAATAGATTTAGTAAGCACAGATTAAATATTATATAAATTAATAGATTTAGTAAACACAGATTAAATATTATATAAATTAATAGATTTAGTAAGCACAGATTAAATATTATATAAATTAATAGATTTAGTAAGCACCGATTAAATATTATATAAATTAATAGATTTAGTAAGCACCGACTACATCTTCTAATTATCGAAGCTAAGTATAAAAATAGTAGTAAATTAAATTTAGAATAGATTTTTCCTTAAACTTGCCTATGGTTTTTTAACCCAGTAATATGAACGCGAACGTAATAGGTCAATGAATGTGTGTATACTATTGCTAACGATTCCCTATAATATATGTATGTAAATATTAAATATACGATCAATCGTAAGTGGACAAAGTTTTTTTACATGTGTCTGTAATAGCTTGCGTTAGATTTCAGTATACGTATTGTCTGGGCCGTTGAAGGTAAAAGGAAGAAAGAAAGAGAAGGATAAGAATATCTTACGCATTTGGTGTAGGTTAAGTTTACATGCGTCCATTCAATGTGGTCTGGTAGGTCTACTCGCAGAAAAAAATAAGTGACACGTTTCATGAGGTTTATTTTCGGCTGGCTCATTTTGTTCTGTCTGATTTCTTTTGGGGATAGTTTTAATTTTTATTTCTTAACTTACTTTACTATCCCGAGGGGACGTGTTAACAACGAAACGCTGATTGATCAACGTAGACTGTTTCTAATGTTTATATAATTTTTTTTATTAAAAGCTCTACTTTGTATTTAGCACTTTTGAAAAAAATATTGGTTTTAAGTTCATTTTATCGATATATTTGAACTTGATTACTTTTTATAAATATATATCTATATAGAGAAACAGACAGACAGACAGACAGACAGACAGATAGACGTGTGTGTGTGTTCAGATGTGTGTGTGGGGTTTATTCATGCGCCGAACACTGCCTCTGTACGTATATTTGCGTCATTTTATGAACACATCCGGTTAATAATTACTCCATCTGCTCCTTTTACATCGACCATCTCACTACACGAATGCCTCTCCAGATGATACGCTTTACATCAAATGAAAATAAAAACATATTTACTAATGATAATTATAATTTTAATAATTATTAAAATAACTGGTTGGACCTATGGGAACTAACCACTTAATTAAAGGAAGTAGGTTTTAATGTTATTAGGTGTATGTAATTGTGATATTTATATATACAATATTTTATACGATCGGGTAAAAGATTATGTGCCTATTTCGAACGCGTATATTACGTGATCGAAGCAGTTCAAGACGTGGCAGTATCTCCGCTGTAGTTGGTAGTCTAGTCGTAGTTGATGCGTTGATATGCTGTTCATTGATTCTATATGAAACTTGTAACAGGGGTTTGAAATTCTATCAGGGAAGCGTTTTCACTCGGACTTCAATGGACCGTTATAAGTTAAATTTCACTGAATTAAATGAAAATAAACGACTGTTTGCCTCGGTCAAAAATAATTCGGCTCATAGTTAACTCGACGTTTTCTCTCCCTTCTCTTTCTGTTCTTTTTCTTTGTTCTGCTCTTAACAACGCCAAGTTCAGAAAATGAATACCCGCCGTTGCTTAAACTCGTCACGTCAACTTTTCACATTGCCGCGCCGGGAGGAACGTTCCTACTCTTTTTATCTCAACCAGAATTCGACCATGCAAAACAATGCTCATTTGCATAAGTGAACTCACGTTATCGCACAAAAATAACACGATTCTATCTTATTAGCGGAACGCTGTGAGTTCAATCCCTGACGTACGATACGCGTCGCTACCCTGACTCTTTCTTCTCGTGGACCAACATGATAGCTGCCACAAAACTTGCGTTTACGGAGCAATAGCGGTCAATATAATAGAACTATAAGTGTGACAGACCAACGAGTATATTAGTATGACGGGCCTCCGAAACAAAATTTGCCCCATGAGAGTTCGCCTGATATTCTCCGCATTTTCCTCTATAAAATCTGACATTATTTTGATGCATAAGATACACATTTCTATTTGGTTGGCCAAAAAGTTCGTCCGTTTTTTGAATGTCATGTTTCCGGCCCATTAAAGATAGTGTTACATTTCTATTCTTAAAGTCCTGTATTTGGTGTAGCGAATATGTGAACGTAAGTGTGTAATCAGACTCCGAGCAGAGGAGTTATTACATGTTTGCTTGTATTTCAGGCCCTGAAATAAAAAATCAAGCAGAGAACTACCGACATCTGATGTTTTTTTTTACTACAGAAAAGAAAGAAAAGAACTACAAAAACCTGCATATAGATATGCCATGGGTATGGGGAGAATGCTGTTACAGAACGCGTGTGCCACAAATGAGTTGCTCAATTCTGAATAGGAATTTTTTCAGTGATAGATGCCTCTTGCTTTTGCCAGCCAAATATGATTTACAGTGACCAAGCGTGATTGAACAAGATTGCCGTTTGACAACCAGACAAATCGTATACATTCTCAGGATTTCCAAATCGAGCGTGGGAAATTAATTGCATAATCTCGGTTATGTTTCTAAATCTGTATGTTTGGGTTCTTACTCTCTAAAAAACCAACGAACTTGTTGGCCAACTTAATATATGTATCATGGATAGCCTGCTGCTAATGAAATCTAATTCTGTGCAAAACAGTAGTTCTTTTATAACAAAAGTAAAATTTGCATACGTGTTAGTCTATGGATGAAACAGTTGAAGGTATCTTCTTTGGTTGGTAATTTAGTTGTGGTTAGTCGTTGACACGTTATGAATTTCTTCATTCTGTGTGTGATTTGACACTCGCATAGATATACGTTGAAATCAGGAACTAATTCTTTTATAAGATCGAAGTAGGCAATAATGCTGCAAAAGCAACTAAACAGATCAAATGTGCTATCGGTGAATATGCAATTCATCACAGAATTCTGAGGCAGTGTCCCAAGCTATAGAGGCAAATAGGGCGCGATATACTAGAAGAATATCAGGTGAGAGTAGTATCCATTTTCTCCTGAGCCAGAGGAAGAGAAATACTCACAGATTGAAGTAAAATTTCATTTGTCTCCATCTACAGTGCGCCTTTTCGGAGATCTAGATTTTTTCTCACATTGAAACCAGATCACATGTTTAACTTTGTCTTCGTGTGGAGAAAATAAAACTATTTGACGAGCTCGGCTTCTGAAATTCCAGTGTGTTTAGCCATCTTCACGAGATCAACAAAAGTATTCGGAGCTGCGATGTCATCTAAATCTTGTAACTACAAGTTTGAACTTGAGCAATCAAAATGATGAAGGTGCAGTTGATCGTGGTAAAGTAATTAGATGGGTCAAAAACTTGCGATCGAGATTGTGGATTTTGAGGACGCCCTCTCAACTCTATAAGCAAATCCGGGGAATATCAGGCGAACTCTCAAGATGCAAATTTACGTTAGCTTGCCATGCTTCGCTTTAAAAGGCATTTTCGAAGGCCCATCATGTTTAGGTTTTAAATAACATACTCGCTGGTCAGTCATACTTATGTTTCAAATAGTAGTTTGTTTTCATGTCGAATTAAACTTTTAATTAGCATTTTCGTTGGCCTTTCATGTCCATGTTTGAAAACGGTTTCTTTATTGCTCTGTCATCTTTACGTTTAATTCTTAATTCTTTTTTTATACTTGCATTCAACCAAAAAAGTCAATTGAGACTAAGACGTAAGGGGGTACTGCTCATAAGGAGACATACTTACAGTGGCATTCTAATTGGGGAGTTGTGCAGCAAGATGTTTGTTTCCATTGCATTTAAACTTGTGAATTTCAGTACAGTCAGAGAAACAGGGGGCAGGAAGGGAATTCCAATGGCTAGCAAATAGAATAAAGAAGTTATTATAAAGAAAGCCTTCCCGCATCTAAGTACTTCTACAATGAATGGGTGGGATTTTGTTGACTGACCGGTCGGTCGGGCGTATTTATATTGAGTGGGGGGGGGGGGCATAAGCGCAGTAAGTTTTTCGGTGCACACTCCATTAAAGTACTTGTAAGGCAAGCGCAGGGGTGCAATATTGCGACAATGGGACAGGAGTTCAAGCATGGTAGATAGTGTGGGACCTAATAGATTAGAGACTTGTTTTACCCTGTCTAAGAGGAAGAGACTAGTGGTTAGTGTACCAGCCCAGATGTGACAACAATCCTTTGCGCATGGGCGAATGGTGACTCTGTAGATATATAGGATACTTGCAGGTGTGAAAAGTTGTCTCGCTCGGTAGAGATATCTGATCTTCTTTGCGGCAAACTCGGCAATTTCGTCTATGTATTTGTTTTGTTTTCGTAAAAATGTTAGCTACGTTACTTGTTGGATCGTCAAACTATGCTCTCTCGCGAACGCCAGTAAAATTCATTCTCTTCAAAAGAATGGCGTCGAAATTGCATTCCTCCTTTAAATGAGACTCCATAATTCAGGCCATACAGTTTGTCTGGTTCTAGACTCTTTCACATCGTACTATTTTACCACCAGCCCTGATTACGGTCGTTACGGCGCAGCCATCTGTCAGAGTGTCATAACCAATACCGTAATCTTAGATATATTGAATCCTCCTTAAATTTAGAATAAGTCATCATTGTCTATACACAACCGCAGGCGTTTTCTACAGCGCTCTTCTTGGTACACTATAGTGTGTTCCCTCAGGCGATATGGTTATCGTGGGTAACGACTGGGACACTCGAACAGAGAAACGTAACAGATCATCCCATCGTGTCGTCGAGCAATTTGGATTAGATAGTCGATGCTCGAATGCTGATCGAATAATCAATTTCGCTTCAGTAAACAGAATGGTGGTTACAAATATGTATCTCCGGCACCCACAGGAGCATACAATAACATGGTATTCAAACGACGGCCGTTCATCCAATCAAAATATTGGTTCGGTCCAATAGTATTCTGGACTGTCGCGTTTTTAAAGGTACAGAAACGAGTAATCTCAACGGTTCCGATCATTGTCTCGTTCAAATTAAACTTCGACTTCGACTACAAAAATGTGTATGAGTCCCAATAATCGATGATTAGAGGTTAGTAATCTTCGATGCGATTCGTTTCTAAATTGAAACCCGAAAAAACGTTTCGATCGACTTCCACTTTCCGAACCAGAGGTATCACCAGACGAGCAATGACTAATCTTTAAAGATGTTGTCCCAAATATCACCCATAAAGAAGTACCTGCTCTTAAGGAATAGATTTCAGAGCGTACCCTTACTCTCATTGACAATGCGAGCAGTGCAAGAAACGTATTGGTTTCTTGAAAGGTCTACCTTTAGATAAGCCTGTTTCGAGTGGTGGGGCTTCTTTAAAGCTCGGGTTGTCTTATAACAGAGAGATAATGAATGTGCTTTTGTGTATTTTGTGAGGAGCGAGGTCAGAATGATTTTTCGGTCTAACTAATTAGCAATACGATTAGATGATAGTAATTTTCGATGCGACACTACCGCCGCAGGTTTCTAAATTGGACCCCCGAACCGTTTCGATAGATTTCCACTTTCCGAACCGGAAATACAAACAGACGAGCAATGACGCATCCTTAAAGATGTTGTCCCAAAAGTAGCCTATAAAGAAACTCTTTCTCCATGATATTGCCGTAAGATTTAATAGCACACCCTTACTCTGGCTGAAACATCAAGTAATACATTCATGATCCGATCTACCAAAGTTTAAGAAGGCAACCTGTCCGATCTTCACAATCTGATTGCAACAATTATTGGATACAGTCCAACTGGAAGAGTCGGCCGTCGTTGGAAATTTGATGAATGCTTTCTTTATCAATATAAAAGTAAAATTAACGGTATAAGCTAAACCTTGCTGAATAAATTTGGCGGACAGATTCAGGCGATGATAACAACATTTTGAAGAGCTTTAAATCAGCATCCCCAAGAAACATTGAATCACAATTTCGTATGCGGTGTTCCTGTGATGTCCCATTAGTTGCCAAAGTTGTGAAAGTATCTGGTGAGGATGGGTGACCAGCTGACATCTACAAAAGCTGTGCAGGCATCATAGCGAATTGGCTCATCAAGGTTTTACCCTCGATTTTGAACACCAACAAAATTGCAAAAGATCAGAGGGACTTAATATTCTTAACATCTTTTTAAGGTGATAAGCCGGTCTGCGACAGCTATAGAGGAACAACAAGAACATATATCAGTTATGAGACTACATACCTTCGCCTGACAACGTAAGGGTAGGCCAAAGTGGTATCTGGGCCTTACTTCTCCATATGGTATTATGTATTCGCAAAGTTGTGCCATGGAAACGTTGATAACTGAAAAACTCTTCATTCAATCAGACTGTAATTTTGCATGGTAGGTACTGTTATTAAAGAGCCTAAGATTCATTATCAAATTTGTAAAAACTCAGAAGTTTTAATTTCTTCACAATACTGACCTTGGCCGAACTTTTCACAGTGAAAGTAAACAACCCAGGACATGGTCATATACTATTCGGAACGTAACTGGCTACAATATAGATCATGTAGCGAGTGTCTACAATGAATAGAACCGAATTTATCGCCAAAAGTGTAACTGTCGCCTTTTTCTCTACCTTGACCTTCGACCTAGATATTTCAAAATTTAATCAGTTCTAAGTGAGAGCATGATTGATATTTTTTACCAAATTTGGCGATGTATGGTCACGCGATGTGGACGCTACGCTGTACATAAACAAACAAAAAACTCTACCGAAAACATAACCTCCTTGACGAATGTAATAACTTTAAGAGATATAGTGTCGAAATATTTTTCCATTATTCTCCGTCGACATGTTCAGCAGAAGCGTGACGAACGCATTAGCATTACCAATGCAGCTTCCTTCGTAGGTGTAAAGACCAAATATTCACTTTACGTCAAGTCTGGGAGCAAGGTAGTGAACGTTGTGAACTTCCCGCTGCATTCCACTCAATTGACCGCGAATGCCTGTTTTAAATTATGAGACATTATGTATTTAACGTAAAGCTACGCATCATAACCAGGGTCTGCTATAGGAATACCAGAACCAAGATAAGGTGTTACGGCAATAAGTCTCATTTCTTTAAATGAGTCTCATTTTTGGGGGGTGTTCGTCAAGGGTGAGTCATTTCGCCTTTTCAACTAACATACGTCATTGACTCGATATTGAATATTGAAACATGGTATGGCGGACTTTCTAGTCGTGCGAGTAGAACAAGACTTCGCAGCTGAACGGGTGGATATTAATCTAAACCGGAAGGTAGCTGAACATGTTGAGAAATTTAAATATCTTTGCGTTATCTTTACAGCAACGGGAGAGAGGAAGGACAAATTATCCATAAGAATCAAGAAGGCACGATCTGCATATTGCCGCCTGCAACAGTGCTTATAGTCAAGGCAGAGAAATCAAGTTCTCCCGAATATACTAGGCACAATTCTACTCTATGCGTCAGAAAATTTTCCACTCGTGCTGCCAACTTTCAGAAACATGAAGTGTACAATAACTGGTGTATCCGGCGCATTCTAAAGTTAGGTATCACCGACAACATCTCCAACATCAAAATACTCTCAAGATTACGAATTATAGGACGTGAGGACACTCTTCAAATATGGAGACGCCGATGGTTTGACCACACTCTTTGTTATTCTACTACCGACGTTCGACGATGAAACCGAGTATTTACTTCCTTCCCACCGCAGGAAGACATGGCACAAGGCCGGAAGGTGGGGAGAATCAAGTCAGTACCTGTAAAGAAAGAGGCACTCTGGCCTATTAAAAAATTCCTGAGTCGCCCTATCAGCATTCCCCGGTCGATGCGCCTCAGGCAGTTAGCAATAAACTAAGTCAAACCTAAATAAAAGGAGGGAAAGCTTAGGAGGGTGAATCTCCTAGGACTTCAGAGAACCTACACCTCAACCCGACATATAAAAGACCACTTAAATGGCCCAGTTTCTTCCGGACTGATTGTTGAGAACAAATCCTTGACTGGTATCTTCCAGTTCGACGTCTGGGGACTCAATTATTGATATACATGAATGAGCCGGCTTGATGCGCGACACTGAAAATTCACTTGGAGCTTGTATCAACCCACTGCGGGTGAATACTGTGACAGATCACATACAGATCAGGCAAGTCTTACGTTTGTAATAACATATTCGTTTGTCTGTCATGCTTACGTCTGAAATACTATTTATATAAGGAAAGGTAGTTTGCTTGAAGCATTGTGTGTAATACGTATATAGTGGAGTATTAGAAAGCTATCACAATGCAAGAATAGGCAATATGTCGGCGTTGATAAGTAAGACAAAAACAAGTGATGTTAATTATATATTTTTCAAAAACTTTTTTAATGTTTTTTTTTCATATAGCAAATCTTACTTGATTAGGCAAGACCTCAACACTGTCTGTAATCTGTGTGACCGTGTTCCATAATATATTTCGAGGAAGACCTCTTTTTGTCAAATGGTAGGTGTTTCAAATTTCAAAAAACGTTATTTATATGTTTTTTTTTTATGCGCAGCTTTAATGGATGCATTAATAGCGATAATATACGAATTATTTATATCGAAGAATTCTCCCCATTATTAATTATAGATGTTAACCAAAGTAAAAGTAGAGCATGACGTAATTTTCCAGTGCTCTGGCCTGTTTATATTACGTTAGTCGTGGTCCAATCATGAGAATATATGGCATAATAAGTATAGTTATCATAAATTTGTCCATTAAAATTAATTATTGAATTATCAAAAATCATATATTTTTCGATTCAGTTTATTATAACGAATAATTTAATGCATACGCAAAGCGCAAATTTGAAATAGCGCGGCGTCTCTATCGAAGATCCCCAATTATTTCTATCGAAGAATTCTGACTAAAATTGTGTATTACGGGTAGGTACGTAAGTACTGACAACGATATAAGCAAATAGATAGGTTTGATTAAAATATGTGCTCCCTCGATCTACGCTTTTAAAAGTTATCTCAACAGAGCGAGGGATACGGCTTATAAAGGGGGCCGTTAAAATGTGGGAGGCTGTATATTAGTGGGGAAAGTTTAAAGGGAGAAGGTATAGATTTTTAGTGGTTTGAACACCTTCCCCATACCCTGCTCTCTACTTTCTCAGGAAAAAAAAAGCGACGACCACCCAACGTTAACAGGGGTGCACTCGCGTTAACCTTAAGTCCATCTGTGACAGTCTTTGAAGTTTGTGATGAATTACCATTGCATGAGAACAGGCGGACCACACAGCATGCGAGCTGGGAGCTTGACACGTGCAACGGTTGGGTTTGCACTAAAAACATGTAAAGCAAGAGGGGGAGATAGATAAGCTGCAAGAGAGAGGGGGAGGGAGAGAAAGATATAC
>OY744536.1:48030685-48053185 GCA_963556195.1 Sepiola atlantica | reverse complement strand
TTTTCCTCAGTTTCATTTCTCTTTTCTTTCTATCTTTCTCTTTTTTTCTATTTCTGTTCCATTTTTAGTTGTACTTACTACAATCTTACTATCTTAATCTATACTGTATTTTATCTTCTTCTTTCCCTTCTCTTCCTTCTTTTTACCCTCCTCCTTTTCTCCTTCATTTCTCCCTATTCTCCTCCTAATAGTTCTTTTTCCTGTGTCTCTTCTTTTTTTCTCTACCCTTTCTTTCTCTTTCATTTTTCTTATTATCCTCCTTCTTTTCTCTTCCTTCTCCTCCCCTACTTCTCTTCTTTCTTCACCTCCTTTCTCTCTCATCTTTTTCTCTCTTTCCTGGTTCTGTCTAATATTTATACGTTCTTCTTCTTCTCTTTCTCCTACTACTCATTCTCCCTCTTCACCTTCTACTTTTCCCCCGTTCTCCCCCTTTCTCCTCCTTATTCTCCCCCTCCTTCTCTTCTGTCCTTCTCTCCCGTCTCCTTTCTTCTCTTTCTGCTCCTCATTCTTCTCTACCTCATTCTTCCCTATCTTCTGCTTCCCCAATCTTTCTCTACCTCTCCTTTTTCTTCTCATCCTTATTTCCTCTTCCTCCTCCTCCCCTCTTCAGTCTGCTTCTATTTATTGTTTTCCTCCTTCTTCTTTTTTCTCAGCCACCTGTTCGTTCTTACAACTCCCCTTCCTCCCACCTTTATTCTCATCCGCTTTATTATCCTCTTACTCTTTCTCATATTTCAACTATTCCTTCTGTATTTCCTTCCTAAGTCCTTGATATCACATTAAAGTATATTTGGTGGGGAAGCCAAGATTTGTGAGGTCTGTAGAGTGAGAAATTACCTCTCAATTAATATTAACCACAGGCCCACTCTGTCCCGTCCTGGTAGTACCTGTCAAGGTCCCGTATATTAGTTAAATAAAAGTTGTTCCGAACACGACACTAAACTGTTTCAAATACTTTACCCCACAACCCTAGAATCCGTCTTTCACAACCAATTCTAGCGTTTTTCTGTCTACGTCATTTTCTAACACTATCTACTACTCCAGATACCACTATCCATCCCAGATGTTACACAAGACTGTCTACAGTGTTAAGGCCTCAATTTAGGAGCTTTGGGAAGTGTCGAGTCATCCCTTGGTTACCTCTACTCTATTTATAGGTTTAATAGATACTATCGTTTAAAGCTATTTGTTTATAAGACTCATTTCGTTCATTTCGTATGATTCAGATGATTTTATTGATAGCATTACTTTCTCCGATATCTTTCTAGGTAGAATTCTTTCTAGAAAGGCATCGAGTACTTACAAAGAGGACGAGTGAATGTTGCCAACATCCTAAGTGAAAGTGTTTCGGTGGATTCGAACTTGGAACACTCAGGTTGTCAGTCCGTGTCGTTAACCACTTAGCTACCGTCATCTTCCGTTTATAAGATAAACATCCACAAAAATAATAGATGTTTCTCTCTCTATGTGAATTGGCCCTAAGGCCCGGTTTTTATCATCGTTCTTATTGTGTAAAACAGAAGGAAAGCCTGAACCTTCACCGTTACAGGACGCAAGTCTGTCGTCGTTTATACTTCTCATGGATGGAGGGTTTGCTTACAGCAACGGTTTTTTACTGATCAGTGAGCCCTTATTGAGGACAAAAACCACTCGAGGATAAGGATTAATCAGATTGATGGGATGTCGGTTTCATGATGAAGAATATTTTTAGCAGAAGGTTAATGATTAGCGTAATGAACAAATAGGGCTTACTCATAGGAACAGATTATGACAAGCATTTATTGATATTGGGTTTGAAAACAGTCCTGTTGTAGTCTGCAGGGAAACACTCCCGTTGTAATGTGTTTCAGAGATGGGAAGTTAATAGAAATAAACTATGTACTTGGAAATTCCGTCTGGTGCTATATACACGGAGGGAGAAAGGATATTTTTTCATTTGTGTTTATTTACCTCCTCCCAGGAGGTTAGGCACAAGGCCAGTTTTATCTTACTCCCACAGGGTAAGATGTGACCCAAGGTCGGGTCGGGAAAGTTGGGCTTGAAAAGTCAGCGCCCGAGAAGTGAGCACTCTGGCCATTAAAAATTTCCTGGGCAGCCCCGTCGACATTTCCCGGTAGGGGCGCCTCAGGCAGTAAGAAATAAACTTACTCCTCCCCAAAGAGGGGAGGCAAAGCCTGGGAGGGTGGACCTTCTAGAACGGCACAGAACAAACCCACAGACTGACGGAATCAAGCCCAGAAGGACAAGACGACACCGGTTTATAGGGTGCAGTATCCATCGGAACAGATACTACACTTTCTTCCTAGTCAAAAGGCCAGTCAGGTTTTCATTTGTGATTGAAGAATTCTTACTCTTTATGTTTTAGAGGAAGGCGGAGATTGCAGCTGAGTCGAGCACCTTCCATTGAATTGTTTATGGTAATCGCTCCAGACAGGGCATGAGGTCACTTCACTAAAAGAGCTGAAAAAATACTACTTCAAGGCAAAAAACTAGCCAACGATAAGTGTTACATAGATAGATTCTGCCTCCAAAAACAACAATTCTTCCCCCTTTGTCAGTAACATCGCTGATGAAATATGAAGACTAAAATACAAAATAAGGGACGCGAGAGTTACGAGGCTGCCGAAAGTAAACTTTAACGTAAACTCAAGGTCCAGTTTCTACTCTCCTTATAACTATAGAGTAGAGAAAGACTAGCTCTAGTATTTATAAATTGTCATATATGTGCTCTGACTCAACACCGTTATACTATGGTGATCTGAGGTCGGCACGTAGGTGGTCGTGTTCATAGTAGCGTGAAGGTTTATCTAGTGCGGAAATTTACTTTGAATGCTGTGCTATGCGATACTAAATGCTGTGTTGCTTTCCACGGGTTGATAATTTGTTTACACTCGGCACAATAAAGAAACAACTACATTGCTATGGGCTAAACTATTGCCTTAACGTTGCTGACGGTTACGGTTATTTTATTTTAAACAACATCGACGTCTTATTTATTTATCTTCTCACTCTTCGGTCTAATAGTTACATTATTCCCTTCTCTATTTCTTTTTCCTTCTCTTTCCTTTCCTTTCCTTTCCTTCTTCTACTTTTCCTTCTTTTATTTCTTTTCCTTCTCTTACTTTTTCTTTTTCTCTTTTCTTTCTTTTCCTTCGTTCATCTTTTCCTACTTTACCTTTTCCTTGTTTTCTCTCTTCTATTTTTCTGCTTTTCCTTCTTTTTATCTTTTCCCCCTTTTAATTATTTCCCCTCTTTTCCTTCTCCTTTTTTTCTTTACCGTTTCCTTCTACTTCTACGTTTCAACTGTTCAGCTTATTATTATTATTATTATTATTATTATTATTATTATTATTATTATTATTATTATTATTATTATTATTATTATTATTATAATCATATCAACTCACCAGGAGTTTTCACACCGGTCATCATCAGTGATTTCTAACTAATAATTACGGTGGTGCTCCGTGCCGTCCGAGTGAGAAAAAGTCTCCCCAGACCCCCAGAACTCTCCAACTCCTTCGACAAATTCTGCAAATAACTTTGCGTCATCGCAACAGTCGCTTACCATTGATTTCTCGCTGGCAGCGACCATTAGTTATTATTATTATTATTATTATTATTATTATTTGCTATTTTTTAAATTATTATTACTAACATTATTATTTACTATTATTTATTATTATTATCATTATTATTTATTAGTATTATTATTTTTTATTTTATTTACTTACTATGTCTTCTCAGGCGACTCGTTGCTGGTGATTGCTCACTGGCATTGTTGCCTGTAGTCTGTGTGTCTCCCAAATTTTCCGGAACTCTCTGCTTCTTTTGGTAAACATTGCAAATCACTTTGCGTTTTTGCAACAGCCGTTTAGCATTGATTCATCGCGGATAACGGACGTTGGTTTTCTCTGGAACTGAAGCGGCAATAAGCCTCCTCAGGATTTCAGTACTTACCGTGACTTTCCAGTGTTAGTCTGGCTGGTGCTCTTACTTTTTGGTCTTTTTAATCTTCGGTGACCCTTTCTGATCTCATTTTATTATTATTATTATTATTATTATTATTATTATTATTATTATTATTATTATTATTAATATTATTATTTCTATTGTTATATTTATTATTATTATTATTATTATTTCTATTTTTATATTTATTATTATTATTATTATTGTTATTATTATTATTATTAATATTATTATTATTATTATTATTATATCTAATATTGTCAGATTCCCTTTCGTTTGTCTTCGTTTTCTTCTATTTCATTTTCTTCTTTTGACTAATATTTCCAGAATATTTTCTTCTTTTCTTCTCTTCTTTTTCTTCTTTGTCTTCTTTTTTTCTTTTTCTTCTTCTTCTTTATTTTTTTCTTCATTGTCTTCCTCTTCTTCTTCTTCTTCTTCATCATCTTCTTCTTTTTCTCCTTCTTTATCTCCATCAACATAACACTTCTATTTTTCTCTTCTGTATTTTCTTTCTTTCTTTCATTTCCTTTTCTTTTTCTTTTTTATCCTTTCTTTCTATAAAAATTGCAATCCGCCACATTTCCATTGATTTTGCCGTTCACACCAAACAAAATACTATTTGGTCAAGTAGAATGGTATAATTGTATTTAGAGAATGTATGTCTATCACAGCGGTTCCCAACTCAAACTCAGCTTAACGATTCATTTAATATATCACATTTAAATCTTACAATCAAAATATTAAACCAATACATGTTTAATCTGATAATCATAATCTGGGATGCTTAAGCGACAAAAATCTGAAATCTATCTATATACTTATTTTTGATACTAATGCGTAATCACTTAGCAAGGCCCAAAGGCCACTCGAGCATGAAGGTTTATGAGATTGTCAATTGAATGTAGAACAATACTATGAGAGGATTGGAAATAATGAGTGCAAAAAGCAGGATTTGATTAGTTAAGATAACGGTTCGACAAGTATTTGTTGGCATTGGACTTGAAAATTACTATATTGTAGTCAGCAGAGTAGTAGTCCCGTGGTACTGTGTTCGACAAATGGAACGTTCTTGGAAATAAACTCTGTTAATGGAATTCAATTTTCGTCTGGCCTCAACCTGTCACTGAATCAAGACTTTGTAGAAGGAGAATGTGTTGTATGTGTTGTACAATGCGCATAACACGGCCACCTATATACGCTGATGACGTTGTTTGTCATCTTGCTTGCTTGTCACCGTGCACACTTCACCTGTACATGAATATTCTTAATGGTCAAAGGAAGGGAAAATAATGTAAATAAAGAGCGAATAAAAAGAGAAGTAGTAAGAGGAATATAATTATGTATATATTTAAAAGAGAGAGGGAAAGTAGAGAGAGAGAGAGAGGGGAGAGAGAGAAGAAAAGAAAAGGAGTAGAAAGAGAGAGAGGGTTTACAATGACATCACAATACATTCTTACTTTGTGTAATATTTTGTCTTCGTAAGTGAATGATACGAATAATTGGAATCGAAAAAAAAGAGGTAATAAAGTAAATGTAGGGGGTAGAAGAGAAGGGGGAGATGGAGAAGAAGAGAGAGAGTCTATTATGACAGAAAAATGTAATCTGACTTTGTGAAGTATTTGATCATCCAACCCTTGTAAAAACATAATTATCAAACAATGTCAAAGGCAAGAAATTATACATTATATATTATGTAGTTTGAATCTTGCACGCGCTTAGAACGTAATCGCGCTCGCATGTAACATCTCAATATTATAGAAGCTCTTTTAAAAAGTTTACATTTCTAGAAGTTTTTAAAAAGATCAACAGTAAAGATAGATTTGTAAAGACACCAAGACTTAGCCCCTGAAGATGATCTGACGAATCAAATCGAAAGTGCTCGCGAAAAAGGAAAGAAATATTGAACAATAATCCCACGAAACTTACAGACACCAATTCGACCAAAATACTAAATAGACTAATCGGCAAATTGAAAAAGTTAAAAAAAAAAAGTATTTTCAAGCAAAACACTCAGTGTTATTTAATAATGGTTGCTCATATATATATATATATATATATATATATATATATATATATATATATATATATATATATACATATATATATATATATATATATATATTTTTTCATATAAAGAACATATACTTTTAAGGTATATATCTCTTATTCAATCATCGAAATTGTTTCAAATTAATAAGCTCAATAAAGTTATCTTTCCGGATTCCAATGACCAAGATAAAACGTCAGTTAACAATTATAATTTTTATTTTTTTTAATTTTGCTAATGCTTATATTTTTATCGTCTTGCGCACGTTTCGGAACGTGTAAACATAAATGCAGTTATTAGTTTTAATACGCTGCTCATCAGAGTCCTTCATTTAATTTTTTAAATTAACATACTAATCCAAAGCAAAAAAAAAACATTGAAAAATGCAAAGGAAAAAGCACGCAAAACTCACATTAAAAAAGATCATCAGAGATAGGTTCCCCAAACATCGGTCACGACGTGGACCCAATTTCAAGCCGCCATATTCGAAATCTCTTTCTCTCCCCCCTCACACACACACACACACACTCTCTATCTCTCTATCTCTCTCTCTCTCTATATATATATATATATATGTATATATATATATATATATATATATATATATATATATATATACAGGGTGGGCCAAAATAAGGGTCCTATCTTTAAATTTGAATAACTTGAATTTGAATAACTTCCACAAAATAAAAGTTAAACTCACCAAACTTTATGTGTGTGTAGACTGACCCTTCCGAGATTTTTTGAAATAAACAAAACAAATTTTAGCCGAAAAACACTTCTTAAAACTTACAAAAACTAAAGTATTGTTTTTTACACTGTTTTGAGTTTTTTAAGCAAAAATAATGTTTTCTAAATGAGGGTACGTTCCTTAGGGCTAATACGGCTCATGCTTGCTTCGGAAGGGGTCCTTTACTTATTCTAAAAAAAAGAATTTTAAAAAATCAATAAATAAAAAAGTTATGAATTTTTAAAAATAGGACCCTTATTTTGGCCCATCCTATATATATATATATATATATATATATATATATATATATATATATATATATATTGTTTGTGTATTTAGACAGCATTTTTTACATTTAAGCAAACATTGTTTAATATAACAAAATTCATCAGCTTGTTTATACTTTTTTATCTTTTCAATTTTTACTAATAATACTTTTCAGGTCAAAATCAAAAGAATGAATGTATGTTCCATATGTTTCACTAGCACTTTCGATTCTTCGTCGAATCATCTTCATGTAAACAAAAAAAACAAATGAACAAAAAACAAATGAACAAAAAACAAATGAACAAAAAACCTGGATTTAAGATTATTCTACAAAGAATCGAAAGGATCAGTGATACATATGAAACATACATTTTCTTTATCATTTCAACACGAAAAGGCCGTTAGAAAAATTGAAAAAATAAAAAAATAAATAACGTATGATCAAGCTGAGAATGTTGTGGACTTCAACAATTTTTGCTCATATATTTGACACGATGCGGTAGTGCGCGTCAAAACGTTGGTTGATTGACGTAAGGTTATAATATTGTTTATGTAGCTCTATAAATGCTTCACTTGGTATTGAGCACTCTTGAAAATATTGGTTTATGTTCACTTAATTAACACATTTAAACTTGATCATATATACAGGGTGGTGCAAAAGTCGCGCATTAGTTTGTTTAGGTGATAGAAACTACAACATTTAAGGTAATTTACTAGGCTTTTCTGATAAATAATACATTTACTTGGTAATTTTGTTGCAGTAGGTTTTAAAAATAATGTCCTTTAAATGCCCATCATTTTCGGCCTCACAAATACGGGCTATAGTTAGGGCATTTTCCATTACATTCCTTAGAACAACTGGCTCTAGTTCTTGGATTTCATGTATGATTTGTTTTTTAAGCTCTTGAATCGTTGTAGGCTTGTTCACATATACTCTTTCCTTAAGATAACCACAAAGAAAAAAGTCAGGGGCTGTTAAATCCGGTGAACGTGAAGACCAGTTAAAATCAGAAAATCTGCTAATTAAGCGCTTACCAAACAATCCCCTTAAGAGTGTCATACTTTGTCGGGCAGTGTGGGCAGTAGCTTCGTCTTGTTAGAACCACATTTCTGGGTTGTCCTGAACAGCTGGCCTTAAAAAAAATTCAATCATTTATTGATATCGCTGTGCAATTATCGTCAACGCGACACCTTCTTCGTCTTCAAAGAAATATGGACCGATCACTCTTTCCGAGGTAACACCACACCATACAGTACATTTTAGTGGATTTAATTCACGCTGATGAACGGTTTTTGGATTTTTAATGGCCCATATTCTGCAGTTTTGCTGATTTACGAACCCGTTCAGGGGAAAATGGGCTTCGTCGCTCATTATCAGCTTATGGGTGAACTCATTTTGTTCTCTGGCTAATTGCTGAATGTGGACAGCATAAGCTACGCTTGATTGCACATCTGTGGGGTGTAATGCCTGTACCAATTTTGTATGGAAACAGATGCAATTCACGCAAAATTCTTTGAAGTGACCTTCTGGACATCCCAATCTGAGTGGCTCGTCTTCGAGTTGATGGGTCTGGATTTTTAGCAATGCTATCCTGAATGAGTGCTACATTTTCCGCTGTCCGTACTGAACGTGCTCTGCCAGATCGTGGAAGATCACTGACTGAACCCTGCTGCCGAAACCGGGCCACAAGACGATCAATTGTGGTCTGACTGGGAGTTTGTCTGACATTATAATGCCGACGATAGGCTCTTTGGGTTAAGGTTATTGAACGATGGTTTCCGAAGTAAAGTTCAATCATTTTGGTTTGTTGTACAGTGCTATATTTTTCCATGATAAAGGATCAATGTTTATATCTGTAATATTCTGAAAAATAAGGAGAAAATTTGATTAAATGTTAAAGTTGTTACTGATTCAAACTAATGCGTGACTTTTGCGCCACCCTATATATATATATATATATATATATATATATATATATATATATATATATATATATATATATAATCAAATACTGACAAAACAGGTCAAGATTAGTCTAGTATGTTCTTAAACTGAGAAACAACACTTTTGGAGGTTTGACATCTATTACGAAACAGTTCCAGAAATGTCATCAGCTGATTTACAAACATTGCTATCTACTCAGCCGGAGAACTTGGGTTGCACACTCTACAGACGATTTGGTTAGAATGAGTGGAATACAATACTTAAAAATGAATTCATATGGTATTATTAGACGAATATTTGATATAATTAGATCATTCCTATGCAAAAGAAAGATTCAAGTTATACTCGATGGCCGTTCATCCAAACAACATGACATAAATGCAGGTGTATCCCAGATACTTGAACCTTTATTGTTCCTGATATTCAGAAACAACCTCCCTGATGACATTGTGCTGACATGGATATATTTACTGACGACATCACGCTCTACTCTCCTCATTTAGGTAAAACGGACGCGCACATGTCTGAGTCAATAGCTGAATCCTTAGAAAGTGACCCACAGGCTGTAGTTGAATAGGGTTACAAATAGATGGTAACATTTAATTCTGCTAAGACAAAGTTTCTTTCCTTCAACAACTACAATAAACCTCTTAAACCACCGATTGCCATGGCAAATAACACCCTACCTTAGAGTTCAACGTTCAAACTCCTCGGCCTAACATTCAAAGGTAACATGAATTGGAACAAATACATAGAAGACATTGCCAAAGCTGCTGCAAAGAAAATGGGCTACTTTTACCGTGCTAGAAAACATCTGGGCTAGTGCGCAATCCACTTTACTTTCCCTCTTAGACAAGGTAAAAGAGTCGGTAATATAATAGGTGCCTCACTATCAACCAAGCTCCAGATCCTGCCCTATCGCCGCAAGTACTTCAATGGAATGTACTCTGATGAACTTGCTGATCTGGTGCTCCCTCGACGTAAATGCACTGGACGAACCCAGCAATCAGCTAAATCTCATCCATTCACTGTGGAGGTCCCCAGATGTCGGAGAGGCTTCTACTCCATATCTGACTTCTTTCTCCCTGTTTCCCCGACTGTACGGACCTGCAGAAATTTAAAACTAATGTGAACAAGCATCTCCCACACAGCTCCCAATTAGGATGACCCCCTAGAACTTTCACCCTAATTCTCAGTAGCCCTTACGTCTACGGTGACAACTTGCCTTGTTTTGGGTGGACCAAGTTTTTTAAAAACTACCATAGGGTTAGAATCAGTAAAAACTGTCAACTGCACACTCCTGTTTCTTTTTTCTTTATTTCTCTTTATGTCTTTCTGTTTCTGTTGTGACCGTGAAGGGACAATAATAAATAGGATAACACGATGGTATATTTATCATTATGTGTATTTACAGAACTACAGAATAGTATGTTACCGAAGGCTGATTATTTACCGCCCTCACACTGTGAGAAAATATGACACAAGGTCGTTATGGGGGATTTGTAAGATTATTGCACAAATAGTTAGCGAACTCTGGCCACGCAAAAAATGCCTGGGTAGCCACGTCGGCATTCCCCGGTCAAGGCGCCTCATGCAGTTATCAATAAAATAACTCCTCCCAAAGCGGAAAGTCAAGGACTTGGAGAATGGACCTCTTAGGACTACTCAGAACCATACATCAGCCCGACAGAAGAAAGGCCACCATCAGTCGGACTTATTGTCGAGAACCAATCCTCAAGATGGTAAATATGGCATCTCTGACTTTCACAGTAAAACTGTGCAAGAAAGACTTCCTTCCAACCGCAGTAAGATATGGCACAAGGCCGGAAGGCGGGAAGAATCAATCAAGCGCCCCTAAAGAAGAGGAACTCTGGCCTATTAAAAATTAACTGGATATCCCTGTTGGCATTCCCCAGATTCTGCCAGACTGAAGAATCCTCGACTGGTATCTGCCAGTCAAGAGTCTCTCAGCAACAGAGGCTGCTACGAGTCTGCTGGTATTTACTTCCTCCCATCGCAGGAAGATGTGTCACAAGGCCGGAATGTGGCACAAAGCCGGAATAAAACTAACTCCACCCCAAAGAGGGGAGGCAAGGCCTAGGAGGGTTGACCTCCTAGGACTACCTAGGACAAATACCACAGTCCGACAGATAAAAGGTAACCGAAATGGCCCAGTTTCTGCCGGACTGATTTTCTAGTACGAATCTTTGACTGGTATCTTCCAGTCAATAGTCTCTAAGCAACAGAAGCTGCCTCGAGCCTCTTCCGGACTTCGTCGTAGACTCTTCTATACATAATGCCTAGAAGAGTCCATACAGTCGCCAAATAGGGTAGATTAGCATCACACCATCACACCATCACACTTTCTGTCTTGTTTTTTTTTAATTTTCTTCTTGTCTTCTTCCTTTTTTTATTTTTATTTTCTGCCATCTTTTTTTTTCTTTTTTCTTTTGTATTCCTTCTTTTCTTCTCATTTCTTTCTTTCTTCCCTTCGTTTCTTTCTTCATCCATTTCTTCAATATTCCCTTCTGTTGTTCATGTATTTATTTATCTCTATCCTGCGCGTTTTCTTTTTCTATTTATGTATTTCTTATTAATTTCTAATTCTTTATTATACTAACTTTCACTTTCGTTTTTTTTCTCCCTCTTCTTTTTCCTCTCTCTCCCCCTTTCTCTTTCTTTCCATCCTTCTACCTTCTGTTCTTTCGCCTTTCTTTTTCATCTTTCTTTCCTGTGTTTTTTTTTCTACTATTCATTTTTAATATTTTTATTCTCTTGCTTTTTTCCTTTTATTTTTTCGTTCTTTTACTTTTTCTCTTTTTCTCCCCTTCTTTTCTTCTTTTTTTATTTACTTCTATAATACTTAATTTATTTCTTCATTGCCGTTTTTTTTCATTTCCTTCCCTCATTCTTTTCATATTTCGTTCTTTTCTTTACCTGTTAATTTCTGTGTTTCTTTCTTTTCTTTTTGTTTCCACTTTCTATTTTGTCTTACTTATTTTCTATTTTCTTTCTTTCTGTCTTTTTTCGTTTATTTTTCTTTCTTGTTTTTTTTTCTTTACTATTTTTCTCTTTCTCTTTTCCCCTTACTCTCTTTATCCTCATCTTCTTTTTCCCTTTCTTCCTTCATCCCCTCATCTCTGTCGCTTTCTCTTTTCTAGATTCTATTTTTAAACTTGTGTTTTTTTCTTCATCTTTCCTCTTTTTAATCTCTCATTTCTTTTCTATCAGTTTTATTATTTCTCTATGTTTCTCCCCCTCATCCTTTCTTGTTTTTTGCTCTCTAACCTCCACTCTCATCACCCCTATCTATCTCTTTCTCTCTCTCTCCTTCTCTCTCTCCCTCTTTCTCTCTCTCCCTCTCTCTTTCTCTCTTTCTTTCATTCTTTCACCTATTCATCGTTTTCTTAGGGTTTTTTAATGACCTCATGTATTTTATTCCTTCCTTTTCGGTCCATAACAATTTTTCATTGATTTCTGTTGTATATTAATTCCCACAATATTTTTTTTTATTTTTGTTTGTTTATCTGTCACCAGTTTTCAACGTTTTACATTTCTTTTTAAAGCATCTTCTTGCTAAAATAATTGGAATGAAACACAGTGGCACAAACGACAAGTATAATGCGCTTGAAGGTCTCGATCAACCACAGAAGTCCCATTTCCTTTCTTCAGCTCTTTCGAGAGAAACTCACACAACTACTTGAAAATTCGATATTTTAACCCTAAAGGGTTATTGGAAAACAGTAGAAGCTTCGATTTTGTTTGTGACATTTTAAAAGGTTTTAATTATCAAATATGGTTTTCCAACTGGCAACGCCGAGTTCTCCCTATAATCTTCAATTCCGAAAGTAATGAAACCAATTTCAACGATTAGCGCAACTATCTCAACAATCTAAAGGCTTACAAATCAATTGGAAATTTCTCACAACAAACCTGGCGACAATATTTTCATTTCCAATAAATGAAACAAACACTGCTATAACTAGTGTGTTTGTTCATCATAGCTTTCGACATGCGAAAATGCATTTCAAGCATTTTTTTTTAATTCAAAAAGATATTTTATTCAATAAATGAAACAAACACTGCTATAACTAGTGTGTTTGTTCATCATAGCTTTCGACATGCGAAAATGCATTTCAAGCATTTTTTTTTTAATTCAAAAAGATATTTTATTCAATAGATGAAACAAAGATTGCTATAACTAGTGTGTTTGTTCATCATAGCTTTCGAATGCGAAAATGCATTTCAAGCATTTTTCTTTATTCAAAAAGATATTTTATTCAATAAATGAAACAAAGACTGCTATAACTAGTGTGTTTGTTCATCATAGCTTTCGACATGCGAAAATGCATTTCAAGCATTTTTTTTTAATTCAAAAAGATATTTTATTCAATAAATGAAACAAACACTGCTATAACTAGTGTGTTTGTTCATCATAGCTTTCGACATGCGAAAATGCATTTCAAGCATTTTTTTTTAATTCAAAAAGATATTTTATTCAATAAATGAAACAAACACTGCTATAACTAGTGTGTTTGTTCATCATAGCTTTCGACATGCGAAAATGCATTTCAAGCATTTTT
Organism: Sepiola atlantica; assembly: GCA_963556195.1. Classification (NCBI taxonomy): domain Eukaryota; kingdom Metazoa; phylum Mollusca; class Cephalopoda; order Sepiida; family Sepiolidae; genus Sepiola; species Sepiola atlantica. Next base: position 48,039,641 of record OY744536.1, on the reverse strand, counting down.
TTTTAATTCAAAAAGATATTTTATTCAATAAATGAAACAAACACTGCTATAACTAGTGTGTTTGTTCATCATAGCTTTCGAATGCGAAAATGCATTTCAAGCATTTTTTTTTATTCAAAAAGATATTTTATTCAATAAATGAAACAAAGACTGCTATAACTAGTGTGTTTGTTCATCATAGCTTTCAACATGCGAAAATGCATTTCAAGCATTTTGTTTTTTTTTAATTCAAAAAAGTAATGTTATTCAATAAATACCTAATTCAACATTTGACAAAATATGATTTAATCTAAAAATTAATGAAAATCTTTTCCAACAACCACATATAATGCCACAATACTTATGACTAGCACTTCCTGAGACTAGATTTAAACATGTTGTAAATCCGTATAATTACATAATAGCTCTACCTTATGGAACTGATAAGTTATTGAGCTCATACTTATTTGAGAATTCGGAGTAATTCGCAGGTAACCTTAAGGTGATTTTTTAAAAGCGATTTGTAATTAAATCGTTCAATTATTTTCAATCGATAGTAAACCTTTATAAAACACCCCTATAAAATATTCACAGCAAGAACTCATCTAGCTAACACAACAGTAAATAACTTTATTCCTCCCTCGTCTCTCTCTCTTTCTCTCTCTTTACAAAACCCAAACGAAGCTTCCATGAACAATGTTTATTTCTTAGAACTTCCCATCTGTAGAACAAGATAAAACGAGTCTGTTAACCAACTGTTTACAACATGATCGTTTTCAAGTCCAATGTGAACAAATACTTGTTTAGCCGTCGTCTTGGATAATCAATTCATCTTAATTAATAGTCTGCCTATTCCATCCAACTGACGATCCCTTTAACACTTATCTATCGAGTATCCCTCTTGCCTTAATAAGTAGTGACTCATCATTAAAAAACATATAAATAAAAAATTGAAATGGAAAGAAATTAAAATTACTAGTATATATAAAGAAAGAAAACGAGATAGAAAATCCAAAAGAATAGGCTTCATTAGCAGATAATTAAATGTGCTCAATGTGGAAACTACAGAGCTACATAATAATGAAGCTAAGACTGACCATTGAAACCCCTTATATGTATCTTTATTATAGAGTGGAGGATAAACGAGAATGGGTTGAACAAAAATGATCAAGTCGGCGTTTCCTCCTCCAGGGAAAAAATACACTGCCCTTTAAGTTAGGGAGGTATATTTACACGATTCACCCGCTGTAGGTTACCCTCCCTCTAAAAGAATAACTTGAACCTGCTGTCAGACATTTGTCAGATGAGAGGGAAAAAACGTTAAAAGTCCTACCAACTTCCCGGATAGCCCCTCATAGCAACATTTGTGATGACCGCAAAATATTGTCTGGGAAATGCGGAAATCAAAGTGAAAGTCGAGAAAGATCCCTTCCTGGAAGAAGTTTTATATAGATTTAAGAGAAGAGTCTCGAGGTGTGTTCACCCATCAATAGATAGGGCTATAAACCTCACTTTTCCTCATGACGTCGGGGGAATTGTCTGGAGCGGCCAGAATACCAGGAAGTTGACTTTATTCAGCATGGTGCAGAGCGTCGGGGTCCTTTTCTCGCCAGAGTTTGGTACCGTGTTAGACACGAGACAGGACTCTTTACTTTGCTCTTCAGAATGCGAGGAGAATTAGGTCTAAAACCTAGGCAGTTTCCACTAAGAAGATATCTTGTCTCTGCAATTGAGGTGACCCACAAAGTTTCTTCTGAAGATTGGCAGATGCTTACTGGAGACTTTGATGTCTGCTCAGAATATGGTGAATGTTGTACATAAGAATGCGGAAGGCAAGCTGAACGTGGCCAATGTTGCCGTAAAATATTACGTATTTAAGATCATCGCGCTTTATGCGCGCAACATCGTTAGAGAGAGGGTCGTTTTTTTCGGCGGTTGCCATCCTTGATCCCAATATAGATCATGTCGGAGTTACTGGAAGGTTGGATTGTTGTGATAGTAGTCAGTCTGGCCTGGCAGCTTGATGCGATCTTGTCGACAGATTTCGTGTCGATCTACCGAGGCAGAAAATGTGGGCATGGACTAATAGCGTGCTTCTCTACCCCTCTATTGAGGAAGAGAGGGTCGTAGCATCGTAGATAGGGCTGTATTCAACGTCCCTGTACGAGGGGCATGGGAAAGCCTGACTTGGTAAGTAATCGACATGTTGAAAGACTGAATTTTCTGAGTCGGACCTTGACAGAGGGGTCAGCGTGAAAACTCTGTGGTTGAGAGCGACTTTCTCGACCGCCTTCTCAACCTTATAGTCGAGGATCGTCGTAGACTGGGAATTGAATCACAGTTTCTCGCCGAGTTCCGAACGGAGCTGAAAAAGCATTCTCGGTCCAGTAGCCTTTCACGGACTAGATAGTAACTATATAGGGATTTCATGGAGGGTTCCGATTCAGATCCGTTTAAGGAGCGGCTAGGATGATTAAAGGATGGGATTTGCTCTGACTGGAGATAAGAGTCAGGTTCGGGTTATCTTAACAATTTAGAGTACTCTTTGAACGTGGCGATTGGCTCGGAACACGCTGTGAGAACATGCCTGTCGCAGCGACAAAGGAATGGCTCATTACGGTTGCAGGCGATCGCATGGGCTGAACGCAGATTCAGCCTAGAATCACGCGCCCGACGCCTATGCCTAAACGACCACGAGAAATCACCACAGACAGTAATTGAAATTAACGTACACTTACCCGAGCGGGGGGGGGGGGAGGAAAGCGGAATGTTGTGGATAGTGTTCAACGCTCGAGCGGAACTTTTCATAACTGCTAGGAAGACAACAACTTTGTAATTCCAAACAAGGCTCTACTATTAAGACTATTAAATCTTAAAGGAGCATTAACTATCAATATTTTTTAAATATTTAAGTGCGTTATACCTACAGATGACGTAATTTCGATTTTTCCATCCTCATCAGTGCAGGAGTGGCAGTTGCAGGCGCTCGCATGGGCTCGAACTCAGTTCGTAGATTTAGACTAGAATAACGAGCGTAATATATATATATATATATATATATATATATATATTAATGAGAAATAATACAAGCCGTCTAATCTAGACTATAAATGCAAGTCTCTTTCTGTTGAACACTGTAACGACAACTAAATATGGTTGTCCGCCCGCTGACATAAATAGGATTCACGTCGTGTAACATTTGGAATTAGCCTCATTGGTTAGAGCGTTCAGAATTTGAGTTAATGGTGACTGCTGTTCCGTGGTTCGAATCGTGCGACCTGTTTGAACATTTATCTCAACACTGATGATTCTGCAAAGAATGAAACGTATACGCATGGAGATAATAATTAAATATTTATTTTTAAATATATATATATATATATATATATATATATATAATGATTATTTAATAATTAATATTTTAATAGGATTAATCTCTCGTTTATTTACCGAGTTGTTGGCAACGTTCGTGTGGGCTAGAACGTTGGAATTTGAGTTTGAAATATAGCCTGTGTTCCGGTGTTCGGGTCCGGCGACCGGTGTAAATGAAACGTATATGTATTTAGATAAAAACAAATATATATAGAGAGAGTAGAATGAAAAGTCCACACTTGAAGCGTTGATGAAATGGCAATAATAAGGAGAATAGTTTGAAACAGCAAGACAACGCATTTTTTTTATGTTTTTTTAAATAATTTTTTAATTTATTCTAAAAACTTGAGCACTTTCGATGATATACACCATTGTCGAACCTTTGTTCTACCCTATCCACGTAACCGCGTGCTACACACACCAGCATATCAACATTAAATGTCGATAACATCAAGACGAATTTCAACTTGACTGCGATAAATATGTCTCAATCAGGAAGAATTAATGGAAAAAAGAAGAGAAAAAAATATGCTTATACTTTTGACAAAGGTGTATACACCGAAAGTGCTCAAGTTTTGGGATAAATAAAAAAATTATTTTAAAAAACATAAAAAATGCGTTGTCCAGGTTTTTCAAAATATTCTCCTCATTATTGCCATTTAATCAACGCTTCAAGTGTGGACGTTTCATTCTACCCTATCCACGTAACCGCATGGTACACACTCCGGCATATCAACATTTATCGTCGATAACATCAAGACGAATTTCAACTTGACTGCGATAAATATGTCTCAATCAGGAATTATTAAAAGGTTTTTCAAAATATTCTCCTTATTATATATATATATATATATATATATATATATATATATATATATATATATATATATATATATATATATATAGTGTGTGTATATAAGCAGCATTTTCTCATTTATGCAAATATTGTAAAAATTACAGAATTCGTCTGTTTAATTATACATGTTTTTAATTTTTAACAATTTTTTCTGATGGTCTTCTTTTGGTATTAAAATTTTTTAAAAAATTAATTAATTTTCCATAGGTTTCACAGGTTTCACGAACGTTTTCGATTCATCGTCGAATCATCCTCAGATGTTAAAAGCAAATGAACAAAAAAGCTGGAGAAAAAAAGAGAATTTAAAAAGACGGTGGAGGAACGCGCATCGAACGTTTTCCGCATTGTTCCAGGAAGTCGTTGACGATTTTAAATTCAGCAACGCTGGATAGCATCACAGAACAAAATCGCATTACGTTAAGCATGGTTTCATATGTGATGTTCTTGATTTTAGGTTGTGTTTATATGTAGATAGCTTCGATTATTTAATTTGTTTTCAAATTGGTTTCGGAATGTATAATTTTAGTGTCATTTACTAGAATGTGTCTTAAGGGAGGGCAGTTATGTTTTTGTAGATGTTGGTAAATTGAGCTAGAGTTTACAAGATGCATTGTGAGGCGGCGGGATAGGGTAGTGCTTGTAAAATCAATGTAACTATTTACTTTATTATTATTATGGGAGTTACATTATTCCAAAGGGCATTTAAACTTATAAACAACATTGGTTCTTTCTAGTAGTTTTTGAGTTGGGGAGGAATTGTTTGTTACTACAAGATTTTGGGTTTTAAATTTCTTATAGTAAATAATGAGTCTAATTTTATTGTTATTGTCAATTGGAGATATGTATATGTGTATAATATAAACATAACTGCCCTCTCACTGATTTAAGATTAACGTTAGTTAATAATATAATGATAAACGAACATATAGTAAACTGCCCTCCCCTAATGTTAGGAGGTAATCTCCTATTAGAATAGTTTTATGACAGAAAAAACAGATACTACACTACTCCCTAAAGTAGGACGATGATCTCATGACAACAAAACGGATACTGCCTTAGTCCCCATTAAAAAGAAGATAATCATGACTACAAAACAGATACTACGCTACGTCCCCCCAAACAGTGGATGAAGTAATGCCTGAGCGGTTTATATATGGCGAACGAATATATACTATACTGTCCCCAAAATAAGCAGGTAATGCCTGTGAGCATGGTCTCGAGATAAAAGAATAGAAACTACACTACCACCCTCAAAAGGATAAGATAATGCCTAGGAGGATGGTATCATGTACACAGAACAGATACTACATTACTACCCTGAATTAAGCCTTGCAAGAAAGTAATAGTATAGTTTCGACTTTAGACAGCCAGATATAAAATCTCCATTATTAACAGAAGTAATGCAGGATGGTCGCTAGAAAAGCGGGAAATTTGCCAAACGGTAATTTATTTTTATAAAGTAATTTATTTTTACAAAGAATAACTTTTATAAAGTTTTTCAAAGACTAATATTATAATACACTCACAGATGCTCAAAATGTCGTCCGTGCAAATCGAAAAAGTGAAGAAGCCAGACCCAATAAAATTTAAACAAAATAAAATTTAAACGATAAAATTTACGACCTCAAATTTCCCGCTTTTCTAACGACCACGGTGGAGTATAGTTCGGCTTCAGACAGACAGATACTATATCTCCGTTAGTAATAGATTATGATCGCAATGCTTCTCGCAAAATAACGTTTCTTTTTCAACGGAGCCGCGTTACTATAATTGAACCATGCATGGGTATATGTGTTTTGTGCATGGCTTAAATCATGGGGATTAAAACTGGAGATCATTGAACATGTTAGCGAAAGCCTTAGAGCACAGAGGCCCCTAATTAATTTTATTACATTTAATTAATCCTCACGAGCGTTAAATATAATTAGCAAGACCTTCCGGGAGAAAGTTTACATCATTAATATGAAATAAGAAAAGAGCGAAAACGTGGATGATAAAAATAATTTCTTTTCGCGCCATCTTTTTTCTCTTCAATTACTGCCCCGGCCTGACGTTCATAAATTGCATTATTTTCTTTAGTAGAAGGGTTTACTATTTTTAGGGAGATAATTAGCAAAATATTCTATCTAACTTGCAATACTTCTGGCTAGTTTTTTTTTCCAGAATAAAAAGATATGATAAAATTCTTATTTACAACTACCGTTACATATCGCAACATTACACTGGGTTTCATGCTTTTAAGAGAAAATTGTCAGATGGTTCTTATTTCGATTACTTTACCGTAATTATTTCAACTAATAATTTAGGGAGATTCACTTTCGTGTTTATTGTTACAAAAACAATTTATTGTTCGAGATGGGTCACTTTGATGAATAAATAAAGGAAATAATATTTCTCATTGGTTAATATTAAGTGACGTCACTTACATTTTTTTTTTTTAAATTTCCAAAACATTTTGAGAAGACAACATTTCTCTGAATTCAATTTTAGGTTAAAAAGTCGGTTATTAAATCCACTTAATTACTACGACTTTATGAAATCGAATTACACGCGGGCGAGAGAGAGAGAGAGAGAGAGAGAGAAGAGTAGGAGAGGAAGAGATACGGGGTTGACACCGAGAAAGAGAATTGATTGAAGAGGGGGAAAGGCCGTGTGTTTGTCATTAGTTCTCGTTTCTCTCTGCTCGATGTCACAGGCGTCCCTCCCTCTCTCGCTATCCGCTACAAAGCCTGCTTTTACTCTCTCACTATCTATATTGCTGATGACTCTAATCACTATAAATATGTTTGTTTAAAATTTTAAAAATTACATTGACTTTGGTTTCTAACCGTTAAAATTTTTTTAAAATATCGATGTTTAAAAAAAGTGGAAATATGTTTACTACTTATTCACACATGCGCACGAACGCATAATCTATTGTGGTCAGACATTACATCAGCAACTTGAATAACACCAGAACACAACGAAAATGGTAAAATTTAGCGTAAGAGAAAAAATATGGCTGTACTTTTCCTGATGAAGACTTATTTTAAGCTGCAAATTACAATTTTTAATAGATATGTTTATTCAAAAGAAATGAATTGCATTGAGGTTGGTCTCTAACCATTATAAAGTGTTCAAAATTTCCATGCTTCAAAACAGTGGAAATATGTTTACTACACACACACACACACACACACACATATATATATATATATATATATATATATATATATATATATATATAATATATATATATATATATAATAGATATATACAAAAAAAAAATAAATAAATAAATAAATAAATTAAGAAGTAAGTAAATAAAAGAATAAAGATGTATATATATATATATATATATATATATATATATATATATATATATATATACATATGTAAATTAATAGATACAAGCAAAAATAAAATCATAAATACGGCTCTTTACTAATAAGACACAGCCTCCTGAAGACGGTCGCGAGACCGAAAGCGCTCGAGAAATGGCCCAAGATACAACGTTAAGCGCCATAATCCACCAATTGACACCGGAAAACCGACGAATCGCTCGCCGCGTCGACAAATTAACCAGAAAGATAGCAAAGAACGAAAACTCCGTGGTCTTCAACGACAGATGTATAATAAACGATTTTCTGCTGATATATATATATATATATATGATTATTTTTATTTACACAGACATGTACTAAATCTGCGACACTGGCATTTCGATGTTTTCGATCAACAGTTATTATAAACTGTGATCTCATCAGGTAGAATTAGAATCCGATCTTAACCTCAGATCATATTTGAAGAGAATGAAGTGGAGAGAAAAAGAAGACGAAGAAAAGAAATTTAGACTTTCAAAATTCAGGGAGTTACGTATATATATATATATATATATATATATATATATATATATATATATATATATATATATTTATATATATACAATTATTTTTGCAATAAATATTTAATAATTTAAATGTTTAAATATTTACATATATATTTTACCACGTTTTTAATCGTTATTCTCCTCGTTGTCGACGGCTGTCTTGAAAAGGATCGACTGAATGACGTCTAGGTTGTTTTTTCTGTCTCTCTTTTTTTATTAATTTGTTTCAACATCTCTATTGGAAAAACGTCCTGAAGTAGTCTTTGGTCTTCCCCGTTCTTGTGATTCTCTATTACTTGTTAAGAATAATATTAATTAAAACAAAAAAGACTAACTTCATCATCAATAATAATGGTAGTGCGTCCAATATAATTCGAATATATATATATATATATATATATATATATATATATATATATATATATTTATATATAAGAGGTTTATGTAGTTTGCTTGAAGCATTGTTTGCTTGTATATACAAATGTGATACTTAGAAGGCAATACAATGCAGAGGTGTGATGGGTAGACACAAGATGGAACAAATAAGACATATAATGGTGGAACAAGTTAAATAGGTTCATCCTTAATATAATGTATACATACACATACATATTTTTTTTACAAACACACATATATCTGTCTATCTACACAATGTTACAATGTTATGTAATACCTGTATCAAGATAGTCTGGTGGAAACTTCGTATTATATAATATTTCGGGAACTCTCCCTTTCTTCAGAACCGTGCTCAACTCAAGTTCAAGTCTGCATTCGGGAACTCTCCCTTTCTTCAGAACCGTGCTCAACTCAAGTTCAAGCCTGCATATGAAGGTGCAGTGAGGATGCAGTATCGCAGAAAATACTAGTTTAATTTGAATTCT
>OY744536.1:48020685-48025685 GCA_963556195.1 Sepiola atlantica | reverse complement strand
GATGAATTGTTGCATAACACGAGGAATGTAAAGCTCGCCGAATCGCCATTGTTGAATTTTAATAACCAAATTAGGAAATTAGGTTCATTAAAATTCTTAGCTTCTCTTTCTCTCGCTCTCTCACACTCACACACACACACACTTATATATCAAAGTTAGGTATGTTTATACATTTATATATTTGTGTGTACAAGATTCACTCCTAAACTATTTTACTAAGCATTATGAATTTTGGAACACAACTGCCAGTCGTAAGGGGTCTAACTATGGGCTAAATTTAATTAAATTAATTTATGTGCAAAGGGGCAAAGAGGGTGTAAAAACCGTCTGTGAAAATTAAGGTATCTATGATTTTAGTTAAATTTTAACAATATCTATTAGATATCAATTAATAAATATACGTCAAATTTCATTTTTTTTTAGTAATTTAAAAGGTTTTCAGAGAGCATAATATGGGCATTATCTTTCATTTTAGAAATTAAAATATTTCAGATTTGCAGTAAATTTGATCCATAGTCATGCAACTCCAATTAAGCAAGATTCATCGATAACAATTTCTTCTTCAGCTTAAGCCTTAAATGTAAGACATTTTCTAGAATCAAAATAATGTCATGGTTTCTGAACAAAATGGGAATAAGAAGTATAGACATATAATTTAGTAGGATTATATGTTGAGTTTAATCTTTGTAAGAAGACCTAAAAGTGGGAAAAGATTGTTCTGTACGGGGAATTAATCTTAACCGTCTCGGCACAGAGATTCTCATAGTATATATATATATATATATATATATATATATATATATATATATATATATATATATATATATATATATATATATATGTATGTATGTATGTATATATATGTATATATATATATATATATATATATATATATATGTATGTATGTATATATATGTATATATATATATATGTATATATATGTATGTATGTATATATATGTATATATATATATATATGTATATATATATATGTATATATATATATATATATATGTATATATATGTATATATATACATATATATATGTATATATATATATATATATATATATATATATATATATATATATATATATATATATATATATATATATATATATATACGAATATCATGATGGCGGCTTGAGAATTGGCTGATTCTGTGTCACATGTTTGGGTGGATTTTTCTACGATTGTCATTTTTTCGTGTTTTTTACTCAACGTTCTTCTCATCTTTCTTGCTCAGCTTTCTTCTTGTTTATTTTCGAATAGTGTGCTTGTTGTTTTAGTATTAAATAATTGGGGCTAAAGTGGGGAGGCACATGTTCTTTGAATATTTATAAAAGATGTTATATTTGTTTATATAAAAAATGTGGTTATTTAATTGTTTTAGTATAATAATCTAGTAAGAGTGTTCTGCGGAATTGTAGCACCACTTCCGTTATGATTTGAAGAATCTCGCGTTTATCCAAGTTATGAATAAAAGCAATAACAATGTTGTTATGTATTTGCGTGCTATTTAGATTTGACTGGCCGCAAAAGGACATATGCTTCCATCATTTAATATCGAGTATTTTTTATTTTAATTAACATATTTAAAAGTCGGCTAAGTGTTGTCTAACTGTTATTATTTTTTAACAAAAATATGTTATTTGATTATTTACGTATAACATTTCGCTGTGTAGCTTCCTGTGGGTCTCTGGCACCGACTTCCGGTATAGCCAAGAGTCGTAGTGTGTTAAAGTTTGTTGTGAATAAAAACAATGACAATGTAATGGCGAGATCTGCTAAGCCCGATTAACCCAGTGTTTTAATTACTATATTTTTATACAACGAAACAAACTATATTTGTTATAGATTATTAATGTTTCTATTTGTTTATATTGCTATGTAGGATGTCGAATTAACGCGTGCGCGTCAATATCCGTACATCTTAAGTAGTAGTAGTAGTAGTAGTAGTATGTAATGTAATCCAAAATTAACTAGTAAATAAAGTTATTCTAATGTGTATCTTTATTTACTAGTAAGTATAAAAGATGTTTTTTAACTGAATACGTGTTTTATATATTTAAAGAAATTAACATAACATAATAACATGAAGAGGTTATATTAACATTTGTAAACTTTTTTGAAAATCCACAAAAAAGTAAAAATAAAAGGTGTTCGGCACTAGTTCAAAGCGAATTATATTTGCTTAAAAACATGATTTCTAATGATTTGGCCAGAAAACAACAGGTAAATACATTCGTCGTAGTTACTTTCTGTCTCGTGCTAATAATAAGTAGCTTATTTTTCTACTAAATCTCACGAATAGTTTTCTTCATACTGGCTATAAAGCGGTAGAAGCAAAGTAAATATGGAAATGCCATACAAAGACAATGTACCTATCCTGCTCAAGGTGCGGTTATCGTTCTGTATATATAAAAGTGAATGCTTATTTGTGTGTTATAGAAATCGATATGTTAACAGAACATTCAAATAAGTTTTAATGAGAGATAAATTTAGATAGAATCCAAAGACACCATTGAATTTTTTCTTCGATTCTATCTCGGGTGACTAGCACCAATTATTGGATAGGTTAATAAAATTACTGAAATGTATAAAAAATATAAAGAATTGAATCATTTTATAAAATAGAGTCTTTCTTTTCATAAAACAAAAATAATAAAACAGAATATCTCAGTGAAGAATGTGTTTATAAAAAAGGGTTAAACATTAAACTAATCATTTTTATTGGTACTTTTATTATTGTTGTATTGTGCGGAGCTCAATAAAAATGACAACACAGGTATCTTAGGAAAATATAATATGTATATTTATTTGTCGATGAGGGTGGTGGTCGGAGAGGCTTTGTGCACAGGGAACTAGACGGTTGATTTTCTCCGAGGTTCGATCGTCAACTGACTGTCTTTTGATTTTCGGTTGTTATTATATAACGATGTTGTCGCCACCTTGACGACCTCATTGAGATTTCACTCGGTGACAGCTTAAACTTTATTTGACACTTCCAAAATCTGTTCATCTTTTCCTAGCATGACACAACCGCACCTGGCAATATGATCTTTAACATTTCCGACATCTCTGTTTCTTCTGACATCACTGTTTAAGTGATTCTTGCAGGTGCATCCTTTTTTGTCAGAAGAAACTTATCTTTTTACAATCGATCATATGTTGCCTCTTCCTGTGCAGGTGTTTGTCTGGTTGTGAGTTTTTTATTTTATTTTCAAATAACTTTTTGGTCATCCAACAATTATCTTATCAACTGACAATCGCCAGGTGCATCTGTTTTATCAACAACCTTTCCGTGCACCGACTCGGATATGTAACATTATTTAAAAGATTAAAAAACGAATTCGTTTTGATACATTGAAGCTATTTGCCGTTTTTTTCTTCGATTCTATCTCGGGTGACTAGCGCCAATTATTGGATAGGTTAATAAAATAACTGAAATATATAAAAATATAAAGAAATGAATCATTTTGTAAAATAGAGTCTTTCTTTTCATAAAACAAAAATAATAAAACAGAATATCTCAGTGAAGAATGTGTTTAAAAAAAACTAATTATTTTTATTGGTACTTTAATTATTTAAAAGAATAAAAAACGAATTCGTTTTGATTCGTTGAAGCTATTTGCCGTTTTACAACTCTCTATCGGAAACGCAGCATAAATAAGTATTTTTTTTAAAGAAAACACCTCCGGTCGAACTTAGTTTTTTTTCTAATTGACCTCATATTGCAAATGTTATATTTTATTTTTTTACAAGGAAAATCTTTGTAAATATGACTATATTTTTAATTAGCAATTTATCTCTACTTGGGCAATGCCGGGTACATACAGCTAGTAAATTAGTAAAAATAAGTTGAAAAAAAAAATATTTCAGGAATAAAAAATATTAATGCTTACATATTCGTTCTGTATGAATCATGTAATGGTGTTGATTCTTTTATTATAAAAATCGTTTAATTGATATTAATATTCACCCCGTAACAATAGCATGATGTTGATAAAGAGCAAATTCACTTTGCGGAAACATCTCTGCACGCCAGAGAAACAGGCGAAAACGATGAGGGTAATCTGACATGTGGCTAGGGAAACGGGTCAGTCTATGACACGATGAGTCCAATTGAATCAGGCGAATTGGAAGGACGGCGGGGACAGATGAGTTGATTGAATCGCGAGTAAATCCAGACACTCAAATGCGGATTCGAATAAACGTGCTCTCGTGCGGCCTGGTAATTGCACTTGGGGACACGTGTCTACTTTCACTTTCGCTTTTAGATCGAGAACAAATGATCAGCTGCCACCGGTTTTGTCTTGGTGGATCACTTGCCAGTGGTTATTGCAAGGTACTGAACAAATTCAGAACGATTCCAGATTATTTCTCTCTCTCTCTCTCGCTCTCTTTCTCTCTTCCTTTATCTCTCTCTCTATCTATTTTTCTATTCTACTATCTATCTATCTATATATCTCTCTCTCGCTCTCTCTCTCCCTCTCTCTCTCTCTCTCTCTCTCTCTCTATATATATATATATATATATATATCGTACATGTATTGTATTAGTTTCTGTAAATGTAAATCCGTAGAAACTCAAGTGTTCATAAAAAGTGCTCAATAACAAGTAGAGCTGTTTATAAGTATACATTTTTATTTATACAAACATTATTGGTTACATATGTGCATACATGTTTCGGTTGCACTTTTCCCAGAAAGTCAACCCCATCAGACCAAGAATTTTCGAGAAATTTCTTGGTCTGATCGGGTTGACTTTCTGGGAAAAGTGCAACCGAAACATGTATGCACATATGTAACCAATAATGTTTGTATAAATAAAAATTTATACTTATATATATATATATATATATATATATATATATATATATATATATATACTTTCGCCGTATTTCGTCTCGCCCCCTTTCTCTCTCTCACACACAAACGCTCACGTTTAAATTAATAAATGGTATTGAATTAAAATAAATCAGCATATATATATGTAGATA
>OY744536.1:47935685-48015685 GCA_963556195.1 Sepiola atlantica | reverse complement strand
CTTCAGAAGTGACCAGTATTGAGTAATATTTTTTTTTTTTTATTTTTTTATCAAAAAACAAGAATAAAGAAACTTATTTCTTTGTTAATTTGATAAACGTTTTTGATGGTACGACGTCATCGCCTTGCTGTTATGAAATGGCGGGTAGGATTCAAAACCGGTGTCGAACGAGAGATGCGTTGGCACGGGCTGTCGAGTAATGTGTGTGTTTATCGTTCAAGTTTTAAAGTATTGCATGGAAAGTTAATAAAATTGAAATATAAGCCAAATTAGCAATACAAGATTAATTAATTTTTTTTTCTTACATTAACAAAGAAATAAGTTTCTTTATTCTTGTTTTTTGATAAAAAAAAAAAAATGACTCAATACTGGTCACCCCTGAAGAAGGAATTTTATTCCGTAATCGATAGGATTAATGTAAGAAAAAAAAAAAATTAATTAATCTTGTATTGCTAATTTGGCTTATATTTCAATTTTATTAACTTTCCATGCAATACTTTAAAACTTGAACGATAAACACACACATTACTCGACAGCGCGTGCCAACGCATCTCTCGTTCGACACCGGTTTTGAATCCTACGCGCCATTTCATAACAGCAAGGCGATGACGTCGTACCATCAAAGACGTTTATCAAATTAACAAAGAAATAAGTTTCTTTATTCTTGTTTTTTGATAAAAAAAAAAAAAAAATATGACTCAATACTGGTCACCCCTGAAGAAGGAATTTTATTCCGTAATCGATAGGATTAATGTAAGAAAAAAAAAAAATTAATCTTGTATTGCTAATTTGGCTTATATTTCAATTTTATATATATATATATATATATATATATATATATATATATATATATATATATATATATATATATATATATATATATATATATAATTAAATTGTTACAAATATCCAGGGTATATAAATCCGAAGGAAGTTGAAACCGGATTTATGAGAGTGCTCAATGAAAATTCAGAGCAAAAAAAATGCCATTTGGTTCTCATTGTCGCTTGAAAAGTTGGCGTTCATTGTGGGCGCTAATGAAACAGCATATATTTTGTCGAAATTAATGGAATAATAAAATCACCAACAATATATATATATATATATATATATATATATATATATATATATATAAACCGGGGTCCGATCGTTCGATCGGCTGTACAGTTACGTCATCCATACTGATGATTGTTGGTGAACATGAAACATGGATATTACAAATATTTGTTTATTAAAAATAATTATTAAGCTCTATTTTAGTTGAGCACATTGAGATAACTATAATAATAGAATAACATTCAGCAACGTTAATAGTTTCCTACCTACCTAAAACATCGGACTTATCTTTACTCTCATTTGAAATATGGTTGTCACGACTACTGAATTGTGAGAAGATGTATTCGAATTATTCGGGCCAGGGTTTTAGTCGTTCGACCCGCGGTACAATTACTTTATCATATTGATGAGTGTTAATTCACATGAAACATATATGTCTATGGATATTAAAAACCTTTATTTATTAAAAATTATATATATATATATATATATATATATATATATATATACGAGCAGCGTTCAATAAGTAATGCCCCTGACCCACTTCCAGTTGTATCATCTACATGAAATTTTGCATGAAATGATTTATATCAGTATGGGTTATGTTGCAAAGAAAAGCTATGAACTAATTGTGGTTTCTTATTTACAGGTGTTTTTTTTGTATTTGAAAGGACGCACATCAAAGGAGACTTTTGATGAAATGAAAGAAACTTATGGTGATGATGCCCCATCATATGACCTTGTAAAAGCATCGTGAATTCAAACATGGCCGGAAGTCTGTGGAAAAAGCTCTAAGACCTGGTCGTCCCTCTTCTACCATTGATGAGGCATCTATCCGTCAAGTTGAGGCTGCCATTTTAGAAGATCGACGCATTACTAATCGCCAAATAGCCCAAGAGGTCAAAATTAGTACAGAGTCTGTGGAAACTATCATTCCTGACCATTAGCATATGCATAAAGTGTCTGCCAGATGGATTCCAAGGTTGCTCACACCTTTCCAGAAGCAATAATGCGTCGAGTGCTAGGGGATGAATTTGGAGATGTGTCAAGAAGATGAGTTAAAGTTTTCCAAAACACTGATTACACAGGATGAAACTTGGGTCCATCACTATGATCCAGAGACCAAAGCCCAGTTAATGCAGTGGAAGCACTTGGACTCACTACCTCCAAAGAAGGCAAGAGTGCGGCCCTCCGCTGGCAAGGTCATGCTCACAGTCTTCTGGGACTAGGACGGAGTAGTGATGACATATTTCCTGGCAAAGGGTACCACAATTACAGGAGCCTATTACGCTTCACTTTTGATGGAATTAAGAGAAGCTATCAAAATCAAGAGGCGGGGCAAGATCAGCAAAGGTATCCTCCTCTTTCAGGGCAACGCTTCGGTCCACAACTTGATTGTCGCCAGATCAGAAGCACTGGCGTGTGGCTTTGAAATCATCCCCTAATCTCCCTTACTCTCATGACCTTGCAACCTCTGACTTTCATCTCTTCCCAGTCATGGAGTTGTTTTTGAAAGGAAAGCGTTTACCAGATGATGCAGCCTTGATTTCTGAAGTTACGACGTAGTTGGAGGACCAACCTGGGGTGTTCTACAAAAACGGGTGTCCAGAGCTGCATCAAACAACGGGAGAACTGCATAACTCTGGGTGGTTCTTATGTAAAGAAAGACGAATAACTGTGGTAAGTTTCATAAATCTACTGCTATGGGAAATGGGTCAGGGGCATTATTATTGAACGACCCGCGTATATATATTGGATTTTTTTATGTGTGAAGATATATATAATTATTTCCACAATCAGACAACGCCGCAGCCCACAACCTATGAAAGAAACAAACAGGAACTCTGAGATTCGAGTTTCGCCCTCTGGGTTCATCAGTAGAACACATCCGAACTCATGATTCGAAACCCGAGTCACTTGCATGAAGTTTCTTTCATAGGTTGTGGGCTGCGGCGTTGCTTGATTGTGGAAATAATTATATATATATGTATATATATATATATATATATATATATATATATGTATATATATATATATATATATAGTGTGTCAGGTTATGTTGAACAGAAATCAATAATGTGCTCGATCGCAGACAGGTGAGAGCTAAATACAAATAATTTATTTTAAAAACTATGCATTACATATTTGAGAATCGTACCGCGGTTTCATCCAAATGGACGGACCTTTTAAATTTTGAAAAATAGTCTAGAGATCATATAGGAATCATCAGCGTCTCAATATCAAAACAACAGAAGGGAATTGCGTTTGGGCTCAGCGTTAAACGGTGCATTACTGAAACGTCCCTTTTAAGAAGGTATCGAGGTCAGAGTTATACATTGGGTGGGATTTATTAAATGTTTTATTTAATTTATTTTTTATTTATTTATAGTTTAGTATTTTTGTATCTGTTTTTATTTTATTAGGTTTTTTATTTTATTATTTATTTGTTTATAGTTTTGTATTTTTTTGCATTTTGTATTTTTAAAAGTTGTATTTTAAAATTCGTGTATAGTCCATAAGAAGTCTTCAACTTCTCGAAACGAAAACAACGGTGGGGGCGTTTGAATTCACCGTTAAACATTGAAATGCTGAAGAGTCTCTTTTGAAGGAAGCACCAGGTCAGGCTATATATTAATATATGGATCTTAATCTTCGCCCATTTCTTGCAGCAATTATAAATGACTGTTTGACGAGTGGCTGACAAAGAGCACTACAGTATTGATCATAAAAGATAAGACCAAAGGGAGTGAAGTGACAAACTTTAGAACAATCACTTGTCTCTCAGTTATGTGAAAATTATTCACTAGCATATTATCTGAAAGTATTTATGATCATTTTGACCAAAACAATTTGCTGCCGGAAGAACAGAAAGGCTGCCGAAAAAGATCACATGGCACGAAAAATCAGCTTCTGATCGATAAAAAGATCCTGAGAAACTGCAAACGAAGAACTACGAACATGGTGTTGATAGATTATAAAAAAGCATGTGACATGGTGCCCCATTCATGGATACACAAATGTTTAGAGATTTTCGGAATAGCCACCAAAATTTAAACAGCTTTAAAGAGCAGCATGAAGAATTGGGAAACCAATTTAACTTCAGGTGTTGCATTGGGTAAAGTAAAAATCAGGTGAGGGATTTTCCAGGGCGATAGTATTTCCCCTTTGCTTTTTGTTATTAGTTTGGTCCCGATGACACTTCTCGTACGTTATGTGAAAAAGGCTAGCTTGTTAAGAACGGCGAAAGTGTTACGTTACAGCTTGAATGTCTAAAGTCAAAGGGATTGACCTGATGTCCAAAAAGAAAAATCCAACTAAAAACATTCAAAAGTTGAGACTAGTATGAAATAATAATAATAATAATAATAATAATAATAATAATAATAATAATAATTTATTTATTTATCGGAGCATTCAGTTTTAAATGTAATACTGTAATCTTACATTGAGTGCTTCAGGACAACACCGAGTAGAACAAAATAAAATGACATTCTTGGTCAAGGGTTATTCCCCACTTTTAAAAATAATGTGGAGAGAAATGATATTGATAGTGACAATAATGCGAAGAGATTTAATATATGCCACTTACCAAATGTAATACTGTAATCTTACATTTATTGTTCTCGGACAACGCTGAGTAAAACAAAACGCAATGATGTACATGATCCCTTGTAATTCCGTTACCCATCCCCCTTTCTCAATAATATAAAGAGAAATTATGTTGATAATTACAATAGTCCGATATAAATAACAGTAAGAAGAAGAAGAATGTGAAGAATATCAATGCTCGGTAACAGCTAGAAATCAACGATTGTTGTGATTACGCATAAGGGCGTGTAACCGTTAACGTAAGATGCACAGAATACTGAAAATCTGAGGTGACTTGTTCTCACTAAGACTCCGGGGAACATCGCTGGTTATTGTAAGTAAGCAATCCCTGATAATGACTTGTGTAAAAACTCTTACTGAGTAAATAATAATGGTAATATAAAAGTAAAGAGATTTTTTTTAAATATTAGCTAAGCAAGAAGAAAGTTTTAAATGATATGTCATAGTTTCAGAATGAAAGTTCAGTAAGATCAAAGTATAATATATATATGTTTAGGGTATATCTGGTATTACTATATTACCAAATAAATTAAACAGTTTAATATATTTTTAAATTCTCATTCGATAAAATAAAAGTGAACGTACGTCTGTCCGGCTCGCTTCAATAATTACGTATGAAAATATTATTTTATAAGCAAAGCATTACAATTACAATAACAGATAATAATGTAAAACGGTAATGATTATGCACATTTCATTCTTACGAGCAAAGAAGAGGAGCCTTAATCTTTATAACTGATAATAAAAAAATCAATGGCAAGAATAATCGCGTATGCGAATTAAATTGTTATCAGCAAAGAAAAAAGGGGTTAATTTTAATCAACATAATAAAAGTGAACGTACCTGTGTACGGTTTTAGGAGAGCGAGAAAGAGATTAATTTCGTTTCAATAATTTCAAGTTGTTAATAGAAATTAAATTGCGAGGCAATATCGAGCGGGCGAAGACACCTAGTTAGTAATACATTTCCTTGTCGAGTATTGATTTACTCTTCTCCAGGAGTTAGAGGCACAAGGCCAGTTTTTATCTTACTCCCACAAGTAAGATGTGACCCAAGGTCGGGTCGGGAAAGTGGGGTTTAAAAATTGCCTGGGCAGCCCCGTCGGCATTCCCCGGTAGGGGCGCCTCAGGCAGTAAGTAATAAACTTACTCCTCCCCAAAGAGAGGAGGCGAAACCTGGGAGGGTTGACCTCCTATAACTGCACAGGACAGACCCTTAGACCGGCGTAAATAAGCCCCGAAGACCAAGACAATACCAGTCTATGGGGTGCAGTATCCATCGGAACAGATACTACAATTTGATCTTAGCCAAAAGGCCAAGATCATCATTTCCTTGTTGAGTAGAAATATTTAAACTTGTTTAAAGACAAATAGTAATTTCTGAGTATACAGCGAACAAACAGACATTTCATTTGTTATTGGTAAAGATAGATATGGATTTCACTTGTGTTTTAAATTAAGTGGGGCGAAAAGCGAGAGACGAAAAAAATGGCCGATAACGAAATAACCTAACAAGAAGACGTTTGATGAAATTAATTTAAAACAAAATGCAAGAAAAGATGAGGCGGAAAAAAGAAAAGCAAAGTGTTCATTTTTTTTCTGTGAGATCTCATAGATAATAAAAGATTTATTTCCAAGACGAAGTCGGCTTGTTTAACACGTCTCTTATGAAATTAGCGCGGCGTTGAAAGAAGTTAGGAGGAATGCGCGGGAACAGGAAATAACGTGTTTTTTTGGTTTAGCTAGACTGACGGGCGATAGGCGCGTCAGAGAGACGGGGAGGGCGTGTGGCTCATCCAAAGGAAATGAACGGAGCTGGGGGAGGGAATGGTATCTAGAGGTTAGGGTTGAGCTCTTACTTTTTGCCAGTATTTTTTTGTTGTTTTGGTCCGCTTATCTTCTATGAGTTTCGACGTGACGTAAAAAGTTTGCGAATTTTTCGTCAGTCCGCCATAGTGTCGACTCATTTCGAACATTGAGAGGACTTTCAAGCCGGGTGATTTTATTAGCTGACACGCCCAACAACACTCAATCTCAGTTATACGTTCTCCTCTCCTCCTCCCTCTCTCTCACTCTCTATTTCCATATATATATATATATATATATATATATATATATATATATTTAGGCAAACATTATTAAGTAACACGGAGTTATTTAATAATGTTTGCCTAAATGAAAATATGCTGCCTAAATACACACAATATATATATATATATATATATATATATATATATATATATATATATATATATATATATATATATATATATATATATATATATGAGATAATAATAATAATCCAGGCAAGATAAACATTCACAGGATAGGAATCCAAAGGACTTCAACCAGGCTTTTAAGAAGTTCTCAATATTAAATAGAGCTTTTATATATATGATTATTTTTATTTATACAAACAGGTAGAAAATCTGTGACACTGACATGTCGATGTTATCGATCAACAGCTGTTAGAAACTGAGATCTCATCAGGCAGAGTTAGAATCCGATCTTTGCCTCAGATCATATTTTGGAAAAAAATTATCTGATGTAAAGATCTGATTCTAACTCTTCCTGGTGAGATCCCAATTTCTAACAGCTGTTGCCAGTATCGCCGATGTGGTAGATGTATGTATAAATAAAAATAATCATGTATATATATATATATATATATATATATATATATATATATATATATATATATAGTTGTTATAAATTCATGCTCCCTCTTTTTAACGCTTTTCTCTCTTTTTAAACTTATAATTTTCACCTTCTCTAGACCTCTTCAAAATTGACCTTTTTCTTCAAACATATGGAAACTGATATTATTCCCATTATCCAAGGTCTATATTAGCTAAATATACCAGTTATTGTGATCTTGGACCCTGGCTATGCCTGCCTCAAGAGCCATGTAATTTTATTGTTGACGTTTTTCAAAAACGCTGCAAAATATGGGATATTATGTCCTTATTTTCATTGTAGCTTTCCAGAGGTTGATGCTATAGCATTGAAAGTGGTACCAAATGAAAGCTAATAAAATTTTCTTGCATATGGTAGTAAACACATGAACACCTGTGTTAATTTTAATTAATTTTAATGCACAAACATATATATTTTTTATGCTTGGAAAGGATGCCATCATATAATACATAACTTTATCTCAAAAATGTTACTCTTAATGCATGTATATAATTTATTATCACTAAGTATGTTTTATCTCTTCATTTCAGATTGTAAGTTAAAGCTGATTTGTTAAGATTTGTGAACTGCTGACAACATGGCATCTGGAAGACAACTATGCTGTGGGAAAGTGGTCAGCGATACAAGTGAACGGGATGAACCAACTGAAAAGAGAAGAAAGGTGGCAACTCCTGCCACAAGGTCATTCAGTGATGTGTATCTCATTGGGCAACCCAGCTCCAGCATCAGGGGCTCTCAACTTCCTACTAATCGCCAGGTGTTCCAGTATTTCCTGCATTTGAGGAATGATAATCCCAACAGTGACAATAGGTCTTTAGCCCATGATACAGTGGATGTCGTTTTGCCATTCTGGAATATGGCAAGGATTAAAACACTAACTAGACCAAATGCAGTCAACCGTTTCATGATCCTCCATGAAAAGTACAGGAAAATTGTTAAAAACAAGGGAAGAAATAACAAACCAGAGGAGAGAAACGAGCTAACTTTCTGAAGGACTTAGACAAGTTATTTGATATTGGAGCAAAAGATGTTGTGGAGGAGATAAGAAGCAACAGGCTGCTCACAAAGGAGACCAAGGAAGAGGACATCAATTTCTACTTGGACCAACAGACAATTCGCCTGGCACACATGTCAGGTCATGATAAGGTGTTTGAGAAGAAGTCTAGAGAGAAAAGCTTCCGAGAAGAAAGAGAAGAGAGAATGTTATCATCAGTGACTGCTGCAGCAGCAGAAGTTGGGAAAATTTCAAGTGATGAAGACCCAGAGAACAGTCAAGGCTCTGGTACTAGTGAGGGTTCAGAATACACTGAGACAACACCAAGCTGTTCATCAAAACCAAGTACGATAACCTTACACTTTCCACACTCAGTTATGACCAGTGAAGAGATTTGTAGCACTGCAGATCGGTTGTCACTCTCTGACAACCAGACTACAGTCATGGTGTCTGCAGTGTTGAAGGCAGGAGGCGCAGATCTTGATGACTTTGTTATATCAGCCTCTACTACAAGACGAAATAGGATAAACACTCGTCATAACTTGTGCCAAAGTTACATGAATAACTTCAAGGAAAGTCCGCCAGATTACTGCACACTACACTGGGATGGAAAACTTCTACGGGATGTTCTTGGTGAAAGATACCCAGTGGAAAGTCTTGCAGTGCTCGTCTCTGGTACTCCACAGTATGAAGAAGGGAAGCTGCTTGGTGTGCCCTTCATAGAAAGTTCCACAGGAATCCAACAGTGTAATGCTACATTGGAACTGATAGAAGCATGGGGTCTCACAGACAACATTGTAGGCTTGGTATTTGATACCACAGCAAGCAACAGTGGCATCAACAAGGGTGCAGCGAAGCTTATTGAAGAAAAACTAGGCAAAAAGGTATTCTACTTCGCTTGTCGCCATCACATATCAGAGGTAATAATTGGAAGTGTATGGGAGGCTGTGTTCAGCAAGGTCAAGAGTCCTGACAACCCAATGTTCAGCAATGTGAAAGAGAAGTGGGACAAGTTGGTTAAGGACTGCCCAAGAGTTCTGGGCCTAGTTGAACAAGACTTGAAACAGAAGAAGACTAGCACAATTGCAGTCTTAAGCAATTTCCTTGAGGAAGCAAGTCCGAGGGCAGATTACAGAGAGGTGGCAGAGCTGTGCCTGATCCTGCTTGGTGAGGAACCTCCTCGAGGTATCCACTGGGCCAAGCCAGGTGCCATTCACCAAGCCCGCTGGATGGCCAGGAACATTTACTGTATGAAGATGCTCATGTTTTCCAAGGAACTAAAATACAACACGGACACTATCTTCAAGCTGGAGAGGATGAACAAGTTCCTGACCTTATTCTACACTAGCCACTGGGTGACCACCACATCTGCAGCTGATGCACCTATCCATGACCTCCAGCTTATGAAGAACATGCTGCAATACAAGCAGTATGACTATGAACTGGCAACCTCTGTTCTCAAGAAAATGAACAACCACCGCTGGTATCTGACCCAGAAACTAGTGCCATTCACCTTGTTCAGTTCACATGCCAGCATGACCAAGTCTGCAAAAGAGAAGCTCGCAGTCAAGCTGTCAGAAACAGAGAAACAGAGAAACCTGAGAGTTACAGGAAAGGCAAGCCAGTGTTTCCTGTCATCAATGCAGCTACAGTTCTCACAGACCTGGTAGGGCCAGAGTCTCACTTTCTGTTTGATGCTCTTCGAGTGAAATGTGACTGGCTCACTACTCCTGCTGACACCTGGGAAGACAATGACAGCTACAGGAATGCACAGAAGTTTGTGAAGTCAGTGAAAGTGATCAATGATGTGGCTGAGAGAGGTGTGAAACTAATGAGTGACTTTGCAACTCAGATCACAAGTGACCCAGAGCAAAGAAGCTGCTTACTACAAGTTGTGGAGTACCACAGGAAAAAATTTGACAGTTTCAAAAAAGCCACATTGAACAAGTGATAATACATGTATTAGTAACATCCTATCTGACAGTTTCTTATGCAATATATGTGTCAGTGCAGTGCTGTCATACTACCAAACTGATTTTGTGTAGT
Source organism: Sepiola atlantica (assembly GCA_963556195.1). NCBI lineage: Eukaryota > Metazoa > Mollusca > Cephalopoda > Sepiida > Sepiolidae > Sepiola > Sepiola atlantica. Next base: position 48,005,284 of record OY744536.1, on the reverse strand, counting down.
GTCCCAGCTGTTTGTGCATTAAAATTAGCTAAAATTTACACAGGTGTTCATGTGTTTTATTGTGCTTACTACCATATGCAAGAAAATTTTATTAGCTTTCATTTGGTACCACTTTCAATGCTATAGCATCAACCTCTGGAAAGCTACAATGAAAATAAGGACATAATATCCCATATTTTGCAGCGTTTTTGAAAAACGTCAACAATAAAATTACATGGCTCTTGAGGCAGGCATAGCCAAGGTCCAAGATCACAATAACTGGTATATTTAGCTAATATAGACCTTGGAGAATGGGAATAATATCAGTTTCCATATGTTTGAAGAAAAAGGTCAATTTTGAAGAGGTCTAACCTTCTCCCTTTCTCTCTCTATCTCACACTTGTTTTCTATATTCTGTCAGTCTCACTTTCTCCCTTCTCTCCTTCTCTCTCCCTCTCTATGTATCTATGTATCTCTCTCTCTCTCTCTCTCTCTATATATATATATATATATATATATATATATATATATATATATATATATATTTATCTCACACGCACATTTGGAAAGTCGTTTCTCTTATACCGCCGTCTTTAGTTTCTGTGTGTTCTTCATTTTGCTTCTCCCGCATCTTTTTACTCCCATTTCTCTCTTCTAGTTTGCATTAACTCACCTGTAATTTACATCCTCCGTCAAATTTGACGAAATAAAAACTCTACGCCAATATTCGTACTCGCTGTTTATCGAGGTATATTACTAAAATATTCATATAAAATCATAGAATTACGTCAATTATTTCTTTTATATATGAATTATTATCATTTCTGATGACTTTGGAGGTGCAGGTAAGGTCTTTTTTATTGTGAATATTTGTGTTGGGTGTTTATATGTGTATGAATTCCCCTCTGTTATTATGTCACAGACCCCACATCTTTCCTTGTTGCATTTTGTGACCCTTTGTATTGTGTGTTGGTTGAGTTTAGATGTGGTTAAAATTAGTTTGAGGTTTTTTGGTTGACGTTTGCTTTTTATTATTTTCGTTGTGTTTAATATGTTGTTTAGTTTGTTGTTATGGTTGAGTAAGGTTAGGTTTCTTGTTATTTATGTGAATAATTCTGGATTGTTTTTGTTGTGTGTAAAAATGTATGCTAATATTTGTTCTCTGTTTCGTTTTTTGGGAATTCGTAATTGTTCTAATGGAATGTTTTCTGCTAGTTCTATACCTTTGTGTATTATTTGTAGCTGGTATCCTCTTCTTGTTAAAGTATTCCGTAGTTCCTCCAGTCGACGCAATCCGGAGATCTTTGTAACTGACTATAGTACAGATCCTGCGTGCTAGGGAGTAGGGTATAGATTTTAGGCAGCTTTTGGAGTGATGACTTCTAAAATGGAGATATTGTTGGGTGTCTGTGGGTGTGTGGTAGATGTCTGTTATTATGTGAGTGTTTTTAATTTTAATCAGTGCATCTAGGAAGGGTAGTTCTGTTTGACTGTGTTCAATGGTGAATTTTATCTTGAGGTGTAGGTTTTGTAGTATGCTGTGTAATTTATTGATGTCCCTCCATGTGGGTTCCTAGAGAATAAAACAATCATCCAGGTATCTTTTCCAAGATTTTATGAAGAGAGTTTGAATATTCTGGCCCTATATTTCTTCTATTTTTTCATACAAGATCTTCTATAGGTAGTCCAGTGTTAGGGTGGCATATATTGGTGCCATTTTGGTTCCCATTGCTGTACCTAGAATTCGGATGTAGTTTTTGTTATTAAATTCAAAGGAGTTATTGTTGAGAATAATGTCTATGCTGTCTAGGATTAATTGTTTGGTGAATTTGTGGTGTAGTATTTGTGGGGGTTTGTCCATCCAGTGTGATATTTCATGTTTACCTAAGTCATACGGTATGTTGCTATATAAGCTGCTGATGTCAAATATTGCTTTTGTAAATTTAGTGTATATGAATTTTCATCTTAACACTATTAAGGGCACATGATTTCAGTATACTGGCATTTATCATGGAATGTCACTACTTTTGTAAAGGCGATGCCTCAAGAAAATGGTAATTTTAAGGTTTTTTGGAATTTTCAGGAAAACTAAGGTATATGGTAAACTGAAATTAAAATGCCATCAACTAGACTCTAGAACCTCTATCTCTGCCAAAAATCAGCTGAATCCATCAAATAGTTGATGAGATACAGGGTGGCACACACGTACGTACGTACACACGGATAACACAAAATCACTCCTGACCTTTCTGGATCTCTGGGTTGCGTTGACTAATGATGCTGACATTTTACACACTTATAGAACCTATCAAATGAAAATGTTGTGCAAAGTTTTAAATAATTTGGTTTATTGGTTTTTGAGTTATGATTGATCAAAGAAATGAGATTTCTAGCATAGGTCGTTTTTGAAGTCTATTAAGGGATAGAGCGTTATCGCGCCTCCCTTGATTTTTAATTGCTTTCAGAATTGATTATTTTCGTGTTATTTTCATGTTTTTAAATAAATGTTTCTTAAATTAGATACTATAGATATTAATACATATGGAACATATATAAATTTAAATACATAAAATGTTTATTTTAAAAACGCCTCTATTAAGGAATAGAGCGCTATCGCGCCTCCCTTGATTATACTCGTTACGGATTTCTTTAGAATTATTAACTCTTGAACTTTCATTGCGCTTGCCTTTATAAACATACTAAACTATATGTGACCCGTTGGGTCACAACAACTGCTATTATTTGCCCCACTTCAATTTAATACAAAAAATCATAAACAGATATATAAGTTAAAACATTCTCGCATAATTAAAAATAATAAGTTCTTATGGATAATATAGAAGTAAAGACTTTTATCATTTTTCCATCGGATTTACATATTTGTTTACGGTGTGTAGAAACTCTCTACGTGAATTAGCTTAAAAGAGATGGCGACTCTTTTTCTAAATGTCCACCGAGACATTAAACCTATTAAAACCTGGTTGCATAAACATAGAGTGAAGGGTAGCTAAGTTAGAGATGGTTGACTTGTGCAGTTTATTACAAATTACAACTAATTAGAAGAATTAAAATGGATTTTCCAAACATAACTAAATCCCAGAACTAAATAATATCCTAGCTTATGAAATACATAGGTAAAAAGTTTTAGGAAAACAAACGTTGATTAGCTTACATCTCTATTTATATAAAGTTAGGTAAGTGTGTATGTTTATATATTTCCATGTATGTGATTCACTCCTTAACTAATTAACCGCTTATTATGTATTTTGAAACACAGCTGCTAGGCTTAAAGGTGGGAAACATGGGCTATATTTAGTTTAATTTAATTTTATGAAAAGGAGGAAAAGAGGGGGTTGAAGCCCTTCGTGAACATTCAGATACTTCTGAGTTTTCCAATCCTTTAACAATAGGTATTACACATCAATTAATAAATATTCCTGGAATTTCAGGGTTTTTTCAGGTTTTTTTTTAGAATTGTAAAGGGTTCTTAGTGGACATAATATGGGCACAACTTTCCATTTGCAAATTCATATATTTCAGATTTGCATTAAATTTGATCTATAGTCATTAAAAACCAAATAAGCTAGAATCCCTTAACTCCAGTTTCTTCTTAAGACCCCTTAAGCTTAAGCCTTAACTTCTAGACATTTTCTAGAATCAAAATCATATGATGAATTTTGATCAAAATTGGAAAAAGAATTCTTGACCTAAGGTTTTGTATTATATCTTGATTTTAATCTTCATAAGGGGATATATAATAGTGGTGGAAAACTTGTTAGGTTAATTGATTTTACCTATCCTGAGACCGGTATTTCTTTAGTTTTTTTCATAATAATAGGTAGTTATCTATATGCATATATGAGTACTGCATTTTGTGTGTATAAACGACTTTTTTTTGTGTGCGCTTGCCATTATATGTAAAATCATGTATATGCACGCGTATGCTTTTTGTATGTATGTATTTTATGTGTACATCTTAGTATTCATGTGGGTTTCTTAAGGTGGTGTGGGGTGTAGGCGGGTTCCGAATAGGTGTGATTATACTCATACACTAATTTTTGTTTAGAGTTGATTCAATTTGTGCATCTTGTCAAATGATGTCGTTCTTAAAACTAAGTTGATTTTTCTTTTGAGAACAATGCTCAATTTACTGAAGTAGGTTTTCTTCGTGAGAATCTAATTACGAAAGGAACTTCCGTGGATCTCCTTGTCGTTCGAACGAAAGATAGATATTGGGAGACAGAAAAGACAAAGAGAAAGATTCTGGAAAAATCAGTTTATGCTGTGTTCATCATCTTTCGTTTTTGGGGGAAGATGGTTGAGTGGAGGGGTAGGGTTCGTTTCTTTAATTGCAAGACACGTTTTAGTCGACATCGACCTCCGCCAGGAAAAATAGTTCCGTTTGTGATTTCATTAAAAACAAAACGTGCTTTTTTGTTATTGTTTTTTGTTGTTGTTGCTATATTACTAATGTTTAACGTATAATGAAGATGCGAGGAAGAGGAAGGAGAGTATGTAGATGGAAATAATAGACGATAATTGGAGTAAAAGACGGAAAGAAAATAAGAAGGAAATACAACGACGTGTTATAAAATGAACACCCGGATTCGATTGGAAAGGATGAGCGATAGACCGGTTGGAATGATTGACGGATCAGGGACAAAAATTGACCACGGTGTGTAACCAGAAGTTTAGAGACGGGTGGCCTTTTCGAAAAAAGGATATTCAGCCTCTGTTCCAGCCTGCTGTCAAAGTAAGTTGTGAAGAAGAAAATGTTGCTCGTCCCAAAGCCCAAATGGGGGGTGGGGGTGACAGATGAAAAATACTAGCCTAGGTAAATCGCTACAAAAGACTTATTTTCATCTCTCTCTCTCTCTCTCTCACACACACACACATACACACACAAACACACACAGTAAGTACCCCTCTCATGTATATCTCTTTCTGATATCTATAATCGTACTGTTACTCTGTCCTCAAGCTAATAAATTCATCATTAAAAAAGGCCCATGTAATCATATGAATTAATTAAAACGACAACATCATGGGTAACAACTCCGATGTGTATAATTCGTTATATACGCCTCAGACAACGCGGTTATCAAACAGAACAAACTGAGAAATAAACGAAAATAGAACGCGTATCAAATGAAATTACAGAATATAAAGAGAAACTAAGAAAATAAATAAGAACATTAAGATCGACAGAAAGAAAGAAAAAAAGAAAAAAGCAGAGTTTAAGAGAGAAACAAAGAAAGAAAAAAGGAAAAAAGAAAGCAAAAAATAAATTGAAGATTGAAAGAAAGATAGAAAGAGAGACAAATTATATTGAAGTTGATAAGTAAAATACATTTCCCACTGGCTCCGATGGAGACTATCTTCATGCTCATTAGGTGATAACTCATCGTCTTTTGTACTGTGTCTGCGATGGTAGTGGGAGTGTGGTTTTCCCAAAAGGATCAAAGTCAGAACAAATCCGAGAGCGCTTCAATATAAACAAATAGTCAAGTTAGTTAAGTAATCCTTGTCACTGACTATGGAAATTAGTTGTGTCGCTCGCTATGCAAATGAGCATTTTCGTTAGCCAATCACTGATGACAATTTAGTTTTGTATGCATAATATAACGGGTAAAACGTAGCCCGTTGAGAGTTGATTCGTGGACGTATGGCCAAGTTGATCTATTTCGTATCTAAATGTGCTTGCATCCGATGACCTGCTATTTTGTCCTTCATGAAAGGTGTTGCTACTGGCGATTATATTGTGTATTGTCGTGTTCTAACCCTAAATCTCTTTAATTTTCGTTGTTCCTATTTAAAACTAAACATGAATTAAACACTAAATATTAAAAAAAAACTTCTACCTTCTTTTGTCTATTTTAATTACTTCCTCTTTTTTATATTTCTCCCATGTTTTTTCCAATGTAAATATCTAAAAGAAATGACGGCTTTTAACTCATTTCCGATTAAGTCTTTTGAGTGACAAAGACGACATGCTGAAATATCACCTGTATTGTCGGTATATCCATCTTCTTTTTATTTTATCTTCTAGATTTTTTTCGAATTTTATCAAAACTGATTTCCTTCACACCCACCAACACACACAGAGTTTGAATTACTTACTAGACGCCATCTTTAAATGTCTTCGGTCTCTCTGTACAAGGGTTTGTCAGGACAACCGACATGAGAATACTTAACCCTACAAGTAAACCCTAACAATGTATTCAAAATACCAGTAGTCAAAGCCCAAATAAGATCCCCCCTGAGACATCTATACCGTTTATCATACGAGGAATGGTGCATCTTCTCAAAGTAATGAATTCCTGTTATGGAACCCGGTAAGATCAATAAGCCACAAGAAAGATATACTATAACATAGATAACTGATCTATTGTGGAGATGAAAATTAATGTTCTTAATTTCTTTACTAGCTCGACGTTTGACAGGTAAAGGCGAACTTTAATGGAATATTCGAATACCTATGTATCTCATACAGAGATTAAGTGTTAGCCCCAGGAAGAGCCCCTTGATCTATAAGAACTTCGAGTGAAGTAAAATAAAACAAAATATATATATTTATATATATATGTTTGAATTATCTACTAGACACTGTCCTCGCGTGTCTTCGGTCTCTCTGTAAAAGGGTGGGTCATAACAACCTGACATGAGTATACTTCACCCTACACGTAAACCCTGACCAAATATTCAAATAACATAGTATTCAAAAACCAAATAAGATCCCCTCAACACAACTATACACTGGTTTATACGAGGAATGGTTCACCTTCTCCTAGTGATGTTACCTCAAGTAACAGCACTTAGCTGTTAGTCCACCAGACCAGATGAATTCTTGTCATGGAATCCAGTAAGACAAAGAGAGCAAAAGAAAGATATACTATAACATAGTTAACTAGTCAATTAGGGAAAGGAAATTAGTGTTCTTTACTGCTTTACTAACTTAACGGTTGAGAGGTAGAATAGAGTCTTGGTTGAACATTCGGATATCTATGTATCTTATATAGAAATAAAGTGTTAGCCCCACATAGGGGCCTCTTGATTTCTTAGAACTTACTTACTGAAGTAAAATAAAAACAATAATGTATGTATATATATATATAATAGATTATGATAATATACATCAAATTATATAATTCAGATTGAATATAATTTCAATTGCAAATGACAAGCTCGACATTTAGCAATTAAATAGAGCTTATGTATGTATGTTTTAATTATACCATCTTATGATAATTTATACCCAAAACACTACAATTGTTTTAAAGAAATGTATTCACTATCAACAAAGTATTCAGTTAGTAAATTATAAAAGACAAATTATTTTTTTCAGAATCCTTAGTTTGAAACATAAATAAAAATCGTAGAATTCATCGCATCGTGAAAACTAAGTATAAAATAAACAGGAGTATAACTATGTTGATCATGCATTTGAAGAGAAGTTACGATCGTGAAGAATGTTCAAAGAATCGAAAATATTTGTAAAATAATCCGTAGAAAAAATCGGGGAAGCATTAAACCAGAGAAAGATAACTCATATTGACATCAATTCTGAGTTGTCAAAAATGACCATATATATATATACAATAATATTTTAATAAATAAATATTAATTATTTCAATACCTAGAGACATCGATGTTTCATGCTAACGCAATCTTCAGTCTAGGAACTAATTCTCAACGGTCGGTAGGCGTGAACCCCGATCACAAATCGCCACTGATTCGTAGTCGGAGATCTTATCCATCGGCCATAGCCAATTAGTTAGTAAATATAGAGGAACTTTAAATGTAAATAGCGGAATCGGCGGCTATTTACCAGGCAGTTAGAGTGATCTACGAAACGGCGTTCGGATCGTGCATATAGCTATTTGTACTGCTTGTTATTAAAGCTACTCGAAAGTGCCCAGCCTTTGTGGGAGGGGGCTGATAAACAATAATATTTTAATAAATAAATATTAATTATTTAAATACATAGAGACATCGATGTTTCATGCTAACGCAATCTTCAGTCTAGGAACTAATTCTCAACGGTCGGTAGGCGTAAACCCCGATCACACACATATATATATATATATATATATATATATTCCTCGTCAACCCATCATATCAACCCAATATTTCGATGTAGTTGCATGACATTTTTCTTAAAATTATCATCCTGAGGAAGTCTTACAATAAAGATGAAACGTTGATGAATATATAAAAAATATCTCTAGGTTTTTCCGTTTTCATTTCCCATATATATATATATACTATATTTTATATAAATATGGATTATTTTAACATACAGACACTAGTGTGTTATGCTATATGCAATTATCAATGTAGGAAATCTTAATTACTGCTGGTCTAAGGATTCAAACCCATTCGCAAAGTCACCACCTTCTATATATATATATATATATATATATATATATATATATATATAGAGAGAGAGAGAGAGAGAGAGAGAGAGGGAGGAGGGAGGGAAAAGAGGGAGAGGAAGAGGGGGAGGCCTCAGTTCACTCATTGAACTCGGGTTAGATTGTTTTAATCTGGAAAAAGTTAGTTTTCAACGCCAAGTAAATCTTTTGAAATAAAAAACAAAATCCAAAATTACTCTCTCTCTCTCTCTCTCTCTCTCTGTCTTTCTCTCTCTCTCTCTCTCTGTTTCTCTTTCTCTCTCTCTCTCTCTTAATGACGAACAACCCCTTCTTAATCTCTATTTTCCATCACCCGCTACGAGTTAAATAGTATCATTACATGTTACTATTGTTTATATTCCAATATGAAGTTTTAAAGTTTTTTTTGTACCATTCACTGTCAATAAACAGAAAACGAGAGTGATAGACACCACATTAAGTCATACTAACAGAAAAAACTTAGTAAGAGATGGATTACTTTGTGAATTAATCGAAAATTACAGCTAACAATTAAAATTGATTGTTTCAAACATAGCTCATTACCTAAACTGAGAAATTAAAAATTAATATTTTTATTGTAAACATAATTATTAAAAGCTTTCTTTACGGACTAACAGTGTTAAAGAGAAGTATTACAAGCTTCCCCTTCGGCAATATTGCGAAGGTTTCCTCGCTTGGAAACATTCTCGGTTGCTTATTATATATTGGCTAAAAACAATAATAGGATGTATTCCTCTTATATCACAAACACACATATATATATATATATATATATATATATATATATATATATATATATATATATATATATGGCTGACTATGACAGGATTTGAACCCTTGAGCACTGTGACTGTACAAGAATCTGTAGCACAGCGATTTATCGATAAAAGAAGATACAAAAATCACGACATATATATATATATATATATATATATATATGAGAAAAAATGGAAAATCTTTTTTTATGTGAAATAGATTTTATTTCGTTAATATAAGTTTCCGTATACGTTATACCTTTTTAACATACGCGAAAAGCCTAGAGAAAACAAAAGATATGTTCATATCGGAAATGTAATTATAACTGAATAACGAGAATTATTAGCGATTAAAGGGAACGCAGACGGGAAAATGATTTATAAAATAATAAATAATAAAGAAGAGCAACAACATGATTGATTTATACTGAACTGTCGAAAAGTATTTTATTTAATTTTGTTTCAAATTCAGAATTTTTCGGTGAAAACGTTTTAGTAGAGATACGGAAACGTCATATGAATAAAACTAAGCTTATTTCACCATAATATATATAACAGTAATAATTTATAGCATATGCATATAGTATATATATATATATATATATATATATATATATATATATATATATATATATATACATAACTCTATATATAAATTGAGATATTTTCCGACGAGAGCAAAGATTTCAAAATTAGTTTAATTATATGAATAACAGCTGTTTCCTCGTAGTTATACAATCAGAGTATCAAATACTTAATTTTATAGACAAATGAATCTTCAGATTTACAGAAGGAAATATTGAACGTTATCACACAAAACATTTTTCATTTTTATATTATTTAACCATCATATATATGTGTATGTCACTATATATATATATATATTTATATATATATATATATATATATATACATTATTATTACATATAACAAAAAAATATTGAGCACACCGAGTAAGAAAACTAAAAAGGGGGAAAAAAATGTAATTGTCAAATTAAAAATAACTGCCCCCTTAAAGGTAACTGTAACGTCGAAAGCGTTGTATATAAGGCTACGATTTATCCTAAAGAAAATACTAACAATAAGAAAGTATACATAGGAATATCCGCCGGGAGTTGGAAACAACGATTCTACGTACACAAACACTCATTTTTAAACCCGAACGTCACTAATAAGACGGAATTAGCCAAACACTGGTGGCTTTTAAAAAATAACAACTTAACACCAACTATTTCGTGGTCCATACTATGTCATTCGAACACTCCTAAAGGATTTAGACATAGATGCAATTTGTGCCTGGAGGAAAAAATTAGAATACTAAAATATGAAGACAAGAACATTTTAAATAGACGAGACGAACTGATGGCTAAATGTAGACACAGGCACAGGTTTAAAATCAACAGCACGTTTTAAAGTTCTTTGAAAATAACAATTCTTTTAAAGTATAGTTACAATAAGAGTTATAACTGTAAAGGTAAATGTTAACAAATTAGTAATTTTTTTTTTTTTTTTTTATTTTAGTAAAACTCTAGTTTGTAAATTAATCGTGCTTAAATGTCGCCAAACTTTAATTCCGTATTGACGTTATATCCAATTAAGTTTTCTTATAATTTCCTATATAAATCGAAATCTTCGTCCTGAATTTTCGTCTTTTTTATTTCTAATCATAAATAATTAATCGTGAACGCCCGAATCTTTACCAATTTTGTAAATAAACCGTTTTTAAATTGTCGCTAAACTTTAATTCCATAGTGTAAATCATCTCGAATCTTGACGCTACACAACTTAAATTTTTAATATGTTCTAATCTAAACCGAAATCTTCGTCCTACATTTTCGTCTTCTAATTTTTAATCGTAAATAATTAAACGTAGTTTTTAATCGTGAACGCTCGAATATTTCATCATATATTTTTACCCATAAAGCTCACATTCGAAATTTTAAATGAGATGATTTATTTGTTTAAATAGCAAAAAAGAATTCTTTTATATATATTTTTATATTTTTATATTTCTGCATATATTAAAAAATTAATCTTACTTCTGTCACCCCTCCTTGATTATTTTAACATTTACCTCCTTTTTACATAGACCAATCACAAAAGTGAATTTATCTTTATCTTTTTAAGACGATCAATTTCTCTCATTATTTGTTTTTTTTGACGTGGTTGTCTATACATCTGAGGAGACCTAATTAAAGGGGTCGAAATAAGTTATTATGTGTACAACCTTAATGTGTGTATAGTTTTTCTTTTTATAATTCTGTTTTGCTCTGTTTAAATTACATTGAGCTCTGTTATTCAGATTCTCTACACAAAATTGAAATCTACACACTATATATATATATATATATATATATATATATAACTGAATTGATGCGAAATAATTTTTCATATATCACAGCTATATTACTATTAAAACTGGTTACGCTAATTTAAATCAGTAATGCATTATATTTTTGAAACACTCTATTTCTAGTAACAACTAAAGTCCCAAACACAATCAATTGTTTACCTAATTCGCATGGTCATATTTAAAACAATTTATAATAAGTAATTGTTTGGTATATTCAATTGTAATTTGCTTGTCCTATTTGCCTATATATAAATAGTTTTATCGATATTAACAGTTATTAATTAAAGGGATTTAATATTAGAATATGTAAAAAAATCGGAACAATGCTCATTACTTTTCAAAAGATATGCGCAAAAATTACTTCTTCATAATTTAATTTGTATATCTATATATTTGAACATGTTCGGTTTTATTCATTATGCCTCTCTCTGTACGCAAAATTTATCGATAATTTGATCGTAAATTAATTTAAATAATTTATAAACAAATGATAGATTACTAAAATATGTTAACCGCCACCTTTTAAGGGGAATAAATTATTTATTTGTAATTCTTCTCCGCCCCTTCACACCAATCGACAAGCAAAATATGTTTTTTTTAAACTTAATCAATTATTTTTATATACCTTATTTTTAAATCGTAGTTGTTCTTTCAAAAGCAGTATTTATGATTCGTGATATAGAATTTCTATAAGTGAAAACATACTTTTATAACTAAAAGCTTTTAAAATGTTTTAAAGGATTTAATTTTCGTAGTTTTTACATTTCCTGTGATAAATAGATAAAGAACTTTTTTAATTAGGTACATATGTGCTTTATTTTACTTATTTAGGTACTTATTGTTTAATGTTTATAAACAACCTTTTCACTATTCTGTCCAAATTACGAAAAAAATAGATTATTATTCTGGTATAATTGTTGATTAATATCCTCCGCTAAATTACCTCACCTTCCACAAAAAATTATATTGTATTAATTTTAAAGCAATAACCTGTGAACACCCTGAAAAACGATTATTTTAGAATTTATATTGGGGATCAGTTTCGTACATACATTTAATGTGAAATGACCCTTTATTTTCTGGTCATTCTAGTGTTTTAGAGCATTAATTAAATTCTATTTGGCTATGGACGTTAAATCTGCTGAGTTTTTTGAGGAGGTGAAGGTCTACTTTTGTGGGCAATTACATCTGTTTTCCTGACCTTTCCATTCGGACTTAGGGTTAGTGGTAAAGCAATTTGATTTTCTGCCTCAAGAAGTTAGAATGGTCTAGATGGAGGATCAATTTACCTTAAAGATATATGAAACTGATTCAGCTTTCTAAATTTTAAAATAATTGTTTATTTTTCTTCTTTAAGTGTTCACAGGTAATCGCCTAAAACGGCAGAATCTTTTTTTTTGGGGGGGGGGGTATTCAGCGGAGGCTGTCAATCAGCAAATCTATACATATTTTATTTTCTTAATCTTATATTTTTATTTTTATTTTAAGCAATTGATTTTTTTCTTTTTGTCACATTTTCCTATTAAAATTTAATAAATAAGTTCTTGAAAATAAGCTAATTAAATAGCTTGTTTTAAAAACTAATTAACATGTTAAACGTGTGGATATAATTGTATAGTAAGATCCTCAGCTACTCCCTCTGATAAATTGTGTTCGTTATTTTGGCGATTACGTGTCGTTTTACAACCTTGCCAGTCGGTCTTTGGGTTGGTGGTAAAAAAAGGTTGACTGTTCTAATAAGTTATCATAGACCTAAATAGAATTATTTTTATATTTAAGTAATATACGAAAGAGTATGCCCACTAATTATCTTCTGTGTTTTCCTTTCTTATTTCTGCCATGTATATAAATATATATATAAATATATATATATATATATATATATATATATATATATATTAATATAAATATATATATATATATAAATATTTATAAATATAAATATATATATATATATATATTTATAAATATATAGATATATATATAAATATATATATATAAAATATATATATATATTATATATATATATTTATATATATGTATATTTATAAATATATATATATATATTTATTAATATAAATATATATATATATATTTATAAATATAAATATATATATATATATATAAATATATATATGTATAAATATATAGAGAAATAAATATATATATATATAAATATATAAATATATATTTATATATATATATAAATATATATATATATATAAATATATATATTCATATATATGTATATATAAATATATATATATATATATATATATATATATATATATATATATATATATATATATATACAATAGTGATTACACCCTCTGTCAAAAATAACGGAAGAAAAGTTATGTTCTGCCAGTGTTCGAAGTCATTATTTATCAAGATATATTACTAAAATAGTTATATAATCATAATTATATAATTACTTTTTCATACATAAATTATTATTAGCATTTCCGATGAACTGTCTTGGATCGGATCTGATAAGATTCCGAGCAGTTGAGATGTCATGTTATTGTTACCGAACATAAAACATATATGTCTAGATAGTAAATTATTATTTATAAAAAATAATTATTAATGCTTCGTTTGAGTTGAGCAGTTTGATAAAAATATAAAAGGTTTCTAATTAAGCAATATTGCGAGTTGTCTCCCTTGGAGATCGAACACTTTTAGAGACTTACTATGTTCGTAAATAAAATATGGAGTTGATTTCTTTCACATTTAGGTATGAATGTTACGGTGGCCGAGTGGTTAAGAATGTTAAGGTGATTCGGGCCGAGTGTTCGAATCGTTCGTAGAAGCCACACTGATGTTTGTTAGTGAACGTGAAACATATATTTTTATAAATAATATATATTTATATAAATGTGCTACCCTTTTTGGATGTAACTTTCTGGTAAGTAAAATCGCCAACTGCTGCTACTAGCGTATAACGCAATGCTATGTGGGACAATGTTTGTGATTGTGATTTCGTTTACTCTCAGCATCACCCAGAGAATGGGCAAATGATTAGAAGTGCCGATGGTCGAGTTTTCATCCTGAGGTGGTTACTTGTCTAACCGCACTGAAGAGATTTGACACAGCGAAACTGTCTGTGAATGACTAAATATATATATATATATATATATATATATATATATATATATATATATATATATATATATATAATAGTTTTAAATATAATGAACGGAGTCATAGCGAGTCAAGGCACTATCACAAGAAGAAAAAAATGGAGAGGAAATATTGAATATATATATTTAATTGTCGATTAAAAACTTTTAAAAAGAATAACAAGATCGACTAAAATTGACAGAATAAGGACTAATTCTCTAGGTACCTTTCGCCGAGACATTTTCAATAGAAAACGTCGGCAAATATCGTTTAAAAACGTGGGAAAGAGTAACGTGGAGAGAGAAACAAAAAAAAACAACAAAAAAAGGGAGATTGAATCACGCCATTAAACCGAGAAGAAATAAATGGAAAAAGGCAAAGTATTTATTTTTTAGAAGTCTCTAAATAAATCTAATTTGTGAGACAACTCTTTTTGCCTACAGAGCGATGGTTTTCGCATTGTAACACTCACTGCCTTCAACACCTTGAGATGGTGTTTGGAACGGGCCTTGTGTACAATGCGAAAACATCCATCGGAGTACGCCTCACCGCACTTGTTATTGTCATACAAGTGCTGTCCAATGGATGACTCGTGGACTTGTGAGCGCCCAGATGTGCTCTGCAAACGCCCGGATGTTATTTGTAAAGACCCGGATGTGCCCGTCAGTATACTTCTCTTTACGCCACGTGACCTGCGAAAACATGCAGGAATATGCTGGGCCACTCTGACTTCCAAGCGCTGAAGAGTACGACCAACATAGTCAGCTTCACACTGACATTTGAATTTATATATAATCAAACTTTTATCTAGTGTTGGAAGTATATCTTTCTGAAAGGCTGGAAAGGCAGTTCTGGTGCGAAACACCACACGGGGCTGTACTGCATAAAAGCAACGAGATACAACCGATGAAATTTTATCCGAAAAACCTTTACTGACAGAACCAATAAAAGGAAGTTTCAAATAAACAGGATATTTGGGTGGACCAAAGAAAATGTTGCCATTAAATTTCGATCAATACATTTGGAAATTAGACCGTCTGGGAAACCATTTTTAGTAAGAATATCAGTTATCTTTCTAAGTTCAGCCGCGAGTTTGCTGGCAGTGCAAATCATCAGTGCGCGGTGAACAAGTGTTTTGATCAAACTGATCTTTCTACTCATGGGAACAAAAGAATCCCAACTGATATACAGGCGCGTAAATGTCGGTTTCTTATATATAGTTGTAGTGAATTTGTTCCCCGTCCTTTCCACTAAAACGTCCAGAAATGATAAAGAGCCATTCTGCTCCTCTTCCATGGTGAACTGCAGTGCTGGGTGGAGCGTATTTAAACTCAGGAAAAAATCACTTGCCTCGTTACGGGACTCTAAAATAGTAAAAGTATCGTCCACATAACGCCAATAACGAAAGGGTCTGGTAACCCGAGAAAACAGCAAGGATTCCTGAAAACCTAGGAAAATATTCGCTAGGATAGCACCCAACGGACTGTCCATCGCCACCCCATCAATCTGTTGATACATTACATTACTGAAGCTGAAACTGACCGACTTAGTGGCCAGCCCCATGAGTTCCAGAAAAATGCTTTATAGAAAAGCGGGAGGGGTTAATGTGCAAATAATATATATATATATATATATATATATATATATATATATATATATATATATATATGTACAAACGCGACACTGACATAACGATGTTTCGATATGTAGTTATTAAAAGCCTTTATCAATATGAACAACTAAATAAAAAACAGTATTTTCGCCTGTGAAGATCTTAGTTTTTAATAACTACAGATTGAAACATCGGCATGTCAGTGTCGGGTATGTACATGTCTGTATACATACAAGTATTAATATAAATAGCTCTATTTAATATTGAGCACTATTATATAAACCCGGTAGAAATTCTCTGGATTGTAATCCTGTGAATACATACTTCACCTGAATTATATATATATATATATATATATATATATATATATATATATATATATATATATATAAATATATATAACCTCCGTGAATGAAACATAACGTTTTTGTGTAGCTTACTTTCCTTAAAAATATTTTAATACTACTACTACTAATCTCTACTCATGTACTGAATTGTAAATACTTGAAAAATATATACGTAATATATTTTATTATCTTATCATATTGTATGTGCATATACTTGTAAGCATAATATCATATATATATATATATATATATATATATATTGTTTTATTTATATACTTATATTTAAAAAAAATATAGGATCAAGACAACAATAGGGACCCCAGAACATTAACACAAGACGCGGGACATATTTTGGAATCACCGGTTGACCTCGCAATACACGATTCGGAATTTTTTTTTCTTTTAACATGTTAATATTTATTTTAAGGCAGAGAGTCCATAAATAAAACAAATAAAATATTAACATGTTTTCTTTTAAAACATGTTTTTGTGTCACTATTTACTTGCCTCCCCACGAGGGCAGAAATGGGGGGGGGGGTATAAAATATTTATCACCGTACTTAAGTAATCTTTCGTTTTGTAGGGAAAAATCAAGCTTCCCAAAAAGGGGCACTCTGGATCTTACCTCAGTTTAGAAGGATTTTTCCATACTACACATTGCTCCTAGCCTGAGGAGGCAAAACGGATGATTACGCAAGTTATTTTAATAAATAAACGAAATATATACGCTTTTTAAAAAATCGGCTGACTTGTAATCTTTCGTTTTGCCTCCCGACGAGGGCGGAGTTAGACTTAAAAAATCAGTTTCTAAACGGAAGCAATTTAAAGTTTATGAAGTTTTTGTCCTTAGAAACTGATTTTTGAAGTAAATAGCGAAGTTTTGTTTTTTAATAACAAATAAGTTATAAAAAGATTTGTAAATAAAATTATGTATTTGTTAAATCTTATTTCATTTGTTGCTTACAGAAAAAAAAGGACAAAAACTTCATGAACTTTAACTTGGTGTCGGTTTGTTTAATCACCAACAAGTGCATGTGCGGCAGAATCAAGCACAGATAAGAAGTGGCTTTAATTATGGCATCCAACCAGATCATCAAATCAACTGCCACTTCTGTGGCATGGTCTGTAAAAGTTTAGCAGGATATATATCCGCCCACCCTCTCTCTCTCTCTCTCTCTCTATATATATATATATATATATATATATATATATATATATATATACATAATATATATGTATATATAATATATATATAATATATATGTATATAATATATATATGTATATAATATATATATATATACATAATATATATATATGTATATATAATATATATAATATATATGTATATAATATATATATATATGTATATAATATAATATATATATATATATATATATATATATATATATATAATTGTTTTAAACATAAGTAGAAAAACAGTTTTTGGTTATTTAATATCCTCTTATTTTAGAGACGGATATGTTAGTGCTGGTATTTCTGGGTTCATAACACCTAGTGAAACTGCCGGCTAATCAGATCATCACACTAATAATATTACGCATAATATATATATATATATATATATATATATATATATATATAGTCATCTACATACAGACTATTTCGCTATATCACAACTCTTTAGTGCGGCTAGACCTGCTAACTTAACCATCGTACTGACTGTCGGCGCCTTTACCCCTACGCTATCATATATATATATATCTATCTATATAATACTAAAAGTCTATTGTTCTTGTATGTTTGCAATCAGCTTTCAGCTTTCCGGTTTTCAACATCCGGTTGCGCATGCGTAAATAGCATCGTCTTCAATCTGTTATTCCAATTCCGTTATTCTCTATTATGATTAACGAACGCATGAAATTTTTCATTCTGGAAATTTTTAAACAATTTCATTTAATTTCATCAAATAGTTTATTTGTTTTCTTCACGGCTAAAAACATTCAACGGGAGGACTTCGTAAAGTCTGTCGCAGTTTCAAAAAAACTCCTCCCTTTTAAAAAACAAAAACAAACAAACAAAAAAACAACACTCATTAATAATATCAGCCATACTAGCGGTCGGTGAACGAAACCACCTCCCACTTTCCCCTGCATAGATTTCACCACTCCTACTCCCTCTGTTTTCGTTACGTACGCGAGAAAGCCTGCGTTACCCCCTTCCTTTCTCAAATCGCCCTAACCAACCACTTATAATTCAGTAACTGTAATTTAAAAAAAAACAATTATAATAAACAGAACGACTCATAGAAATCTATCTATATTCTTTTTTCATTTTAATATACTTTCATAGAAATGCTTCTGTTATGTATAAAAACTTATTTTCTTTATGCCACAAGTGTCACGCTCATACATGAATTCCATAGCTAATATAACAAACTGACCCAACGGGTCACGGGTGGTCTAGTATATATATATATATATATATATATATATATATATACATATATGTGCACTAGCAGGTCTAGCCGCACTAAAGAGTTGTGATACAGCGAAACAGTCTGTATGAGGATGACTATATATATATATATATATATATATATATATATATATGTGCGTGTGTTTGTGTGTGTGTGTATGTGTAGGTGTGTGCTTGTTTTTGTATGGACATAACGGAAATCGAAAACAAAATGTACAGTAAATCAAAATTCAATTAAACAAAACACGTATCAAAATCACGTACGAATGAGACAAAGCCACGACAGTTTGTGAGAATGCATAAAAATGAACGGCTTCGCACAGAGAAAAGATGGAAAAGATAAGTTGAAGAGAATGACATAAGAAAAACAAACAAAACGACTAAATATTTTGTGGATATTTGAACGCGTGTTTCTTTGTGTCAAGAAAAGCGAAATCTAATAAGATTTTGAAGGGAAAACTTTTTCGAAAAACTTATTTTTCCGGAGAAGAATCTGCGCTTGATCAGATTAACAGTTGAGCGCTTCTGCTGGATCATGTGACATGGCGCTAGCTGAGGTGGCGATTCAGCGCCATCGTGGAAGCCAAGAATCAGTGTAGATCTAGTTGATGCCAGACAGTATAGTGTCAGGAAAAAGAAAGAATTGTTTTAACTATTCTTAGAGGTAGACACACCCTTGAAATATTGTACCGATTGAATACATACACACACACATACATGTATGTATGTATGTATGTATGTATGTATGTATGTATGTATATATATATATATATATATATATATATATATATATATATATATATATATATATATATATATATAATAGTATAATATATGTCTTAGGACGAGTATAAGCAATACATATAGCATTAGTTTTAAATTTTAAGTTGTTTTTTTTTTATTTGTAGATTTGGTACCGTTTCGTTTACACTTCCCTAAATGGTAAAGTTTACAATAAAATAAATAATGTGCCTACGTTACGCAACCTGTTACCTAAAATAGATATTCCATAACTCTATAATGATTAGTTCAATATTTTAGGATTTTACCAAGCACATACATATCCTTGACGCTCATGCGCGAACCAATCTTTCTAACAATGTATTACTTTATATGATTCAATATTTTATGTAGAGCAACTCTTTTCTACGTTAATCGTTTTGTATATAAGTTATATCAAAATTTGGGATATGGGTCCGGACCCATCACTGAACTCAAAATTTTAGGAAAAAAAAATATACATGTTACTCATCGTGTGGCCTTGTATATATATTTCAAAATTCATAATGATCTGTGTATTAGTACAGGAGATGACCCTGTACATATACATATATTTTATGTATATAAATATATACATACCGAACTTTATATACAGAGAGAGATAACACATCACACAACAAGTCCCGGGCTTGACATATAGATAGCGCCACTAATAAAAACAAACTGTCATAAAGTACTAGGCTCCAAATGTCCAGTTTTTAAATTTTAGCCCAATCGGTTTATTAGTTTACAAATTACAGTTTTCTAAGTCAAGCTATTGTTGCCAATTTTAAAAAAACAATGGAAAAATCTGAATTTGTCTGTTCATAAACATTGGTTTCTGATGGGGAAAAGAACTATTCAAGCAAAACAATGGTGTGATAAGTATTATTTGGCGTCTGTTCCGTCGGAAAAAAAACTGTTATGAGTTAGTATGCTTACTTTAAACGCAGCCGTACAAACACAAATCATGCTGAATGCTCAGATTGACCGAATTCGCTGTTGTCACAGAAACATTAAAAAAAAATCTCATCAACCCTTTTTGGCAGATCGAAATATAAGTTGAATGCGATAGCAGAGGAGTTGAATATAACAGAAGGCAGTGTATTCACCATTTTGCATGGAAATTTATCAATGATAATCTCTGTGCAAAGTGGGTGCTGCGTTTACTTACAGTTGATCAAAAACAACAACCAGTGTACGTCTGTGTCGTTTCCTTTCTCTCTCTCTCTCCCCCTCTCTCTCTCTCTCTCTCTCTATATATATATATATATATATATATATATATATATGATTTTTATTTACACAGACATGTACAAAATCTGCGACACTGGCATGTCGATGTTATCGGTCAACAGTTACTATAAACTGAGATCTCATCAGGGAGAGTTAGAATCCGATCTTAACCTCAGATCATATTTGGTTATATGATCTGAGGTTAAGATTGGATTCTAACTCTGCCTGATGAGATCTCAGTTCATAGTAACTGTTGATCGATAACATCGACATGCCAGTGTCGCAGATTTTGTACATGTCTGTTTAAATAAAAATTATCACATATAAAGCTCTATTTTGATATTGAGCACTCTTTATGAACCCGGGTTAAATTCTTTGGATTACCACCCTGTGGATGTTTTTACCTGGATTATTACGATTATTATATATATATATATATATATATATATATATATATATATAGGTATGACCTCCCTAGATTTTAAAATCAGATATTATGACCACAAAAGCACATTTAAAAACGGAGAACGTCGAATTAACACAGCACTAGCAAACCACTATTGGGAGCTCCAAGAAAATGGACGCTCACCAATAATTCAATGGAAAATAATACGACAGGCCAGTAAATGTAGAAATTTATACGACCCGTGTAGATTATGTCTGAATGAAAAATTTGAAATCCTAAACTTTAAAGAACCCCGAAATCCATTAAACTGTAGAAATGAGATAGAAAACAGCTGCCTACACATAAATAAATTTACCTCAGGCCAATGATACATAAATAAATAAATAAATAAATAAAAAACTAAACTAAACAAAAACCTAACAATTCAAAAATTAAAACCTAAAATAGAAATACAAGGAACCACATGTTAAAATAAATTCACTCATTATATTGATACAACAAAGTAACAGGATATAGGCCAATCTATAGAAAACAGAACAATAGAACAGGATATAGGACGTAACACTAACCACACCTTTGTTCGGTGGAAGCCCAACAATTGGCTGAGAGAACAAAGAATCTGATTGGTTAACTAGCTAGCCGTGTATATAAAACACCCGGCAAAAATAACTCCATGCATTTTAGCCTGAAGATTCCCCCCGGGGATGAAACGCGGGAGCCTCTGTGTAGCTTAATTGCCATAAATATATTTTCATAGCTTACTCTCTCTCTCTCTCTCTCTCTCTCTCTCTCTCTCTTTATATATATATATATATATATATATATATATATATATATATATATATATATATATATATATATATATATAATGTTCTTTTCGGTAGTAGGACACTTTGACGACAGCTGCCTTTACATAGTATTAATCTCTCGCTGATTTCCGGGTTGTTGATAACGGCCGTGTTGGCTAAGACGTCGGAATTTGAGTTTGAAGCATGGTTTGTGTTCTGGGGTTCGAGTCCGGCGACCGGTGTTAATAATCTTCTTTACACTGACGATTCCTGTAAGGAAGTAACGTATACGTATGTAGATAAAAACAAATATTTATAATTATTTGTCGTCCTCAAAAATATAACAGTATTGTAGTGATAAACGCTTGTGCCACACGACGATAACTCTCGATGAATCGGTGATTATGAGCCCGGTGACAGATGACCAGTAATCACTAAAACCGCAGGTGTTAGATGAGAGTGTTCTTTCTCCTAGATGCTTGCCTTAGCAAAGGCTATGATGGCATCTCTCCTTGTAGTACTGCCATATATCTTTGACTTGGACTCAGGTTGCTGGGCACCAGAGCGTGATCCACAGGCCGGTGGATCAAGTCTGCTTCAGATGACAGAGCCAGAACTCCTCTAGAGGTTTATGTCAGGGTTACCTCGCCCTTATACTTTGTGTCAAAAACCTTAGCCTACAAGGCAGTGGTCGTCCATTTTTACAGCACTCAACACTCGCAGGCGTCGCAGTACTCACGACGTTCACATGGGGTTGGTTTGACTGGGAGAAGCTATCGCTAGGACAATTGTGCGCTTTTAACAGACGTCCACGCCAGTACTTGGGTATATATATATATATATATATATATATATATATATATATATATATATATATATATATATATATATATATATTTCTAATGATTTTAGTTATCGAACAAAAAAACGTCGGGGTGAATAGCGACAAATATGTACCTTACAGATGGTCTCACGGTGGAAAGTTCAAACAAATGTCCGTTAAAGACGCTATGTCTCTTTGGTGATGATCCAGCGTGAGCTATGAGTAGATTAAAAAACAAAGCCGATAGAGACAATAGGAACGTGAAGTAAGGTGCCCTCTGATGTTCTTAGGGATTGAGACTTCTGAACAAATGTCCGTTGAAGGCGCTAGGTCTCTTCGATGATGATCCAGTGACAATAATAAGTAAATAAAAAAAACTAACTAGACCGACAGAGACGATAAGAACGTGAAGTAAGGAGCTTTCTGATGTTCCCAGCGATGAAAAGTTTGAAACAAATGCTATGTATTCTCCGGCTCCTGGCAATCTGTATTAGAGATCAGATATATGTGTTCAATGCCACAGACTTTCTGTAGTGGATCTGTTTATGTATATTGGTTGTGTTATTTTGAGGAACGGGTTGTCGAATGTTGAAGTAAGTAAACGTATTGAAAAGGCTGTTGTGTCTTTTCATCATTTGGAAAACCGGCTGTGGGTAGCACGTGTGATTAGGCTAGAAACTAAGATCTCTGTGCATGAGGCCTGTGTTGTACCAACTTTGTTATATGCTTGTGAGACATTGGCCACGTACAGAGATCATATTCGCCTGCTGGAACGTTTATATCAGAATTATTTTAGTCACTTGCTAAGCATCAGTTGGGATAGCTTTACCCTTGACACCAATGTGTTGAAGCGAGCTTCTGTTCCAAGCATTGAATCTTGTATAAGAAAACACAAACTTTGTTGGGCCGGTCATCTTGTTGGTCTTACAGAATACAGACTGTCCAAGCAGGTGATTTATAGGGAACTAATTCGGAATACTCGCCTACAATGCAAACCGCGTAAGCGATTCAAAAAGTATCTCAAAGACGATTTGAAATTGATGTTCGAAGATGGGAGGCAATGGCTGTAGATAGGTAAAAGTGGAGGAAAGTGGTCTTTGAAGGCAAGAAGCTTTTTGGAAAAAAATAGGGCGTAACACCAGCAGCTTAAGAGGGCAACGAGGAAGAGACGGGACGTTACACCTTCAGCACTTGAAGGAAATATGGAACGCCTAAAATGCCAAGCTTCCAATTTGGTAACTATGTCATGTGAAGGTTTATTGAATCATCAACGAGTGGATGTTTTGTAAAATAAACCACAGACAAGAGGTAGCTTTAATTATGGGATCCATTCATCCCATCACAGCACCTGCTACTTCTGTTGTATTGTCTGTAAAAGTCTAGCAGACTTAAAGAGCTATATTCGCGTCGCTCACTGGGAGGTTTTACTCTAATATCACTTCGATACGCAAAAAGTGGTCATACTCGAAATCGAATAGACAGCCACCATATATTATGCGATTATTTATTTTTTCAAACATTTCTAAACATCTTATGCACGAGTTTACTTAAGAAATTCCATTACACAATTTTACAATTACGTTGTCCATTGTTGAATAATGTGTAAATGTTATCAAAAATATACAGCGGTATGAATAGTTTCGGGCGTAACATTGTATATCCAGAAACAGAATGTTGGCTACGAAACATATACCTACCTTATCGCTGATGTTATATCGGAGTTTCCTTTTCCTAGATTAGTTACCCTAACAAGTGACATATACTTTGCTTTTTGTCAACTGTTCTCTTTATCCTCTACATTATTATGCCTTTTCTTCTGTTTCCTCTTTCCATTTATTTTTTTTCTCATCATTTCATTATCTTTTTTTTCTTTTGTTTTACTAATGGGGCACCTCTTATGAAGACGCAGGGCAACTCGCTGATAAGAGTTAAAGAGATTGTCGGTCTTACGATAATCGCCACCCCGAGAGGATTAGAAACAATAGGTGCGAAAGGGCAGAAGCTTACTTAAGAGAAAGTGAATATCAAAGAGAACGGCTCAACAAGTATTTGTTTACATTAGGCTTGAAGACGACCATGTTGTAGTCGGTTGGGAAGCTAATTCGTTGTATTTTGTTCCACAGATATTCAAGGAGAGAAACTCTATTCATTGAATGTCTGTTTGGTTCCGTTTGGTTTCGTTTGGTTCCGTTTGAGTTTTGGTACAGATACAGAGAGAAAAGGAAGTTATTGACTGTGGTTGTAACTAGGCGAGTTCTTGCTTGAATGTGTTACAGGGAGCGACCAGGAATTGAAGCTCAGTCGAGAACCTACCATGAACTTAACGATATATTTAACAGAGGATAGCAACATCCCTTCTGCATGAAAGAGGTTGTATGGAAAAGACGAGATCACCATTCACTAGATTGCAAAGTCGGTTTTTTTACACTGTAAATGTAGGAAAGAGTTCTCCGTGCAGCACCTCCCCATATATTATAACAGTACTCCATCTTATGATATATCTGGCTCTTACACGGGTGGATGATTGCATCAAGAGTGAGGTACTTTCTGGAGCGATAGAATGATCCAACAGATTTGATGTAAGTCATCCATTTCAGGTCTGGAGTCAAAGTCAATCCTAGGAGTTTATCAACTGAGTGGCTTCTTCAAGAAAAAGAGCTATTCATTTCAACTGGGGAGAAATGATGATCCGAGAAACTTTTATTTACTTGCCTCCCCACGTGGAGAAAGTGAGACACAAGTGTGACGGTTTTTGATTTGGAGAAAATCCAATCCCCCAAATCGGGACAATCTGGATGAGAAAAACAATACCTTTATATAGTCTTGTCGGCTATCCTTCACGAATGAGGGCGTATCAGATAACAAACTCACTCCTCCGTAGAAAGGAAAGTGTAATACCTGAGTGTATTCCGCATATCTAAGAGCGAACAGGTAGTACATTTTAATTTCACTCTGTTCATATTAATATAGTATGACTGTACTATCTGTCATATCTGTGAATGTACCACATAAAGCACCTTTTCTTACATTCAGAGTGTACAAACCTGACTTTGCGATCTAATGACGGATGATTTTTTTCTCTTGCATGAAACCTTTTTACGCAGAAGAGATGTTGCTAACCTGTCTTAACTGTATCGTTATGTTTATTGTCAGTGCTCGGCTGAGCTCTAATTTCTGGTGTCCCCTCCCTATAAAACATTCAAGCAAGAACTTATTTTCTTTCCTACTTTTTATTCAGCTTCGATGGAAGGTAACGATCATAAATTGGCGTGAACTGACCACCAGGAATACTTTGTACGTGATCAGGTTAGATCCATAGCTCCACTCTTGCTAGAGTTGTTTGCATGTGGTTCCTCGTGTGAGTATTGATTTACTCCTCTCCAGGAGTTAGGCACAAGGCCAGTTTTTATCTTACTCTCACAAGTAAGATGTGACCCAAGGTCGGGTCGGGAAAGTGGGGTTTAAAAATTGCCTGGGCAGCCCCGTCGGCATTCCCCGGTAGGGGCGCCTCATGCAGTAAGCAATAAACTTACTCCTCCCCAAAGAGGGGAGGCGAAGCCTGGGAGGGTGGACCTCCTAGAACTGCACAGGCCAGGCCCATAAACCGGCGTAAATCAAGCCCCGAAGGCCAAGACAATACCAGTCTATGGGGTGCAGTATCTATCGGAACAGATACTACACTTTGATCTTAGCCAAAAGGCCAGTGAGTAGCTAAGTCTTAAAACGAATCGAGTGACCAATAACAACAAAAATCAAAACAAACAAATCAATAAGTTATAACCTGCTGATTTAAACGAATCACGTGATTTTTTGTTTGTTTGCTATTTTTTGCCTTTTCAATCTTTTCATTCTTCCTATATTTCTTTCTCTCCTAAGTTATTTATTTAATTTTTTTATTCATTTTTATTTTTTAGTAGCAGGCACATTTGTTTGTTGTTGTTGTTTTTTCGGGAACGAATGAGGACTGTGAAAATATGATAAAATTAAAATAAAATGTTTAATTTCCTTTTTTGGATGTTCTAAATCTTAAATCTTCCTTTCTCCTCTCTATCTTCTTGTTATGTTCGGCTTTGAAAGTGAAAACGAGGCCCTATACAAAAATACAAACAGAGCTCAAGTAAAATTTTACGAGATTTCCAACGGTGGTAAGAATTTCATATTGGAGCGTTTTACAATAATTTCGGTAGATCTGCGTGTGCGAGAAAAGTTATGATTGATCTTTGCATAGAATTTGTTTTCACTTACATAGCTGGAAACACAAACAGAGAAATACAGACACAACTTTTTATTATAATAGTCATCTTATTAAGTTTATTTCACTTTTTCTAAGCTCCTCATTCTCTCTTTTCCTCTTCTTCCTTTTCCTGATGCTAGATTTCTTTCTTCTTATTATTCTTCTTCTTATTCTTCTTCTTATTATTCTTATTCTCCAACTTCTTCATCATTTTCTATATTTTTTCTCTGGTACTTCTTCATTTTTTTCTCTGTCGTTCTTCTCTTTTTCTTCTTCTCGCCTTTATTTTATCCTTTCTTCTCTTTGTCCACTTTTTCTTCTACCTATTTTTCTCTTTCTTCTTCGCCAACTTCTTCATCTTCTCTTTCTCTCATATGCCTCCCTTATTTTTCTCTCTAACGTTTCCCCCGCCTTTTTCTATTCTTCTTATTTTTTTCGTCTTCTTTTGCTTCTTCTTCTTCTTCTCCTTTTTTTTTCCTTTTCTTCTTCTTTTCTTCGCTCTCTTCGTTTTAAGAGAATATTCTTTTTATTCTTTTGTTGTTTTCTAATCGATCTTTCTTCTTCTTTTTCTTCTTCTTCTTCTTCTTCGTTTTCTTCGTATTCTTCTTCATTTTTTCTTCTTTTTCGTCGACGTCTTCTCCTTTTTTTTCATCGTTTTCTTCTTCTTCTTCTTCGTTTTTTCTTTTTCGTCGACGTCTTCTTCTTTTTCCTTTTTCTTCTTCGTTTTCTTCTTATTCTTCTTCGTTTTTCTTCTTTTTCGTTGACGTCTTATTCTTCTTTTTCTTCTTCTTCGTGTTCTTCTTCTTCGTTTTTCTTCTTCTTTTTCGTCGAAGTCTTCTTTTTCTTTTTCTTCCCTTCTTCCTTCTTTTTCTTCTTCATCTTCCCAACATTGCTCTTTCCAAACACCCTTTATTCAACCACACCGTGAAAATCTTGCATCTGTTTCCATTTAGTTAATTCTTCCCGCATTCTTCTTTTACGCGGTGATGGGGTGTACGTTCAAGGGGTTGGACGGTGGAGGCAATCATTCCTAACGCCAATAACTCCTCAACATCACACCGTTCATTGGCTTCTGATTTTGATTAACAATAGAACTGGTCCTAATCTAGAGACCTGCTTCTCCTGCAGCTTCGTAACCAGCGTGCGGCTTCATTATCTTACCGTTTGCACAAAGCACACGGCAACGCTACAGTGAACAAATCACCTGGACCGCGCTTGTGCACGTACAGAATGGCCGAACTGATTGATAAAAAGGGCGGGAAGAAAAAGGAACATGGAAGGCGGATTTCGTGATTTTTCCTTTGTATTCTGCTTGAAGTAACGTGCACAAAAAAGTACGGGTTTCGTCACCAAACTGTATTATTTACTAGCTATCCTTTCTTTTTCTCTCTCTTTCTCTCTCTCTCTCTCTCTTTCTCTCTCTCTCTCTTGCTCGCTCTATTTATCTACATATCTCAAATTTGTTTCGTTGTTTCTATCTCTCTCTTAAAATATCTATATTCTCAATTTTGTTTCCTATCGTCTCTTTCAACTTCACTCACTCGGCACTTTTACTTATTTGCTTGCTCTCTCTCTCCCTCTCTCTCTCTCTCTCTCTTTCTTTCTTTGTGTCTCTCTAGTCACCCGCTCTTCAAATCTCTTTCTCGATTTCTATGTTAATGTCTCTAACAAATCTCTCTTACACTCTTTGTATCGAACTTTATATTTCTCATACTTCGCCCTCTTTCTCTCGCGCACACACTTTTTTCTCTCTCTCTCACTCTCTCTCACACGCACACACACTCTCTCTCTCTCTCTCTCCCTTTATCTCTTCCCGTTCCTTTCGCTTTTGCCTGTTTTCTTTATCAATACTTTATCTCTCTTCTTTGGTCTCTTTCTCTCAATATCTATTCTCGATATTCTCTCTCTCTATCTATCTATCCCTTTCTATCGCTTTTGATCCATCTCCATTCGTCTTTTACTCATTTTCTCTTTCCCTTTCTCTCTTTCCATTTTCTCTATCATTAATTCGGATGTCTGTATATCCTTACGTAGTTCCATCTTATATCACCCTCTTTCTTTCTCTCTCTCTCTCTCTCTCTCTCTCTCTCTCTCTCTCTTATTATTTTTCTATTCTTCCGCGTCCTTTTTTACCCCTTTATTCTCATCCAACCTTTCGTGCGTATATTTCCGGGTTTTTTCTTTCTTCACATGCCTTTTATTTCGAACTATCTTTCTATTCTTGCCTGTTTCTCAATTTTTGACCGTTTAATGGTTTTATTCTTACTTCACGTTCCACAGTTGCATTGTCATGCTCCCTTCTTTCTTTCGTTCTCTTAATTTTCTTTCTCTTCCCTAGTCTATATATATATATATATATATATATATATATATATATATATATATATATATATATATATATATATAGTCATCCACGGGCAACCTTTTCTGCCGTCTACACTCATCAGTGTAGCGAGATGTTGTAAGTGTATTTAAGCCAAGATTCGAAATCCGAGCCGCCGGTCAGATCAAAATGCCATCAGCAGACAAAGCACCGTATCCATTGTGCTAAAAAACAACTACTAAGTACAATAAATTATAGCGCATATATATATATATATATATATATATATATATATATGTATATATATGTATATATATATATGTATGTATATATGTATATATATGTATGTATATATGTATATATATGTATATATGTATATGTATATATATATATATATATATATATATATATATATATATATATATATGATTATTTATAATAAAAAACACTTACAATAACCGAGAGAAATCTATTCTTCTAACAGACCCCATGATATTATTAACAAAACTTCTTTAATCTTCAAGTGATAAATAAAATAATGTAAAACATCGTGGTTTATTTATATGAATGTCTGGCGCGATCGCAGACCCTGCTATTTATGCCCTAACATACTATACTTATATTTCTTGTAGAATTTTTCTCGATAATTTTTTTAAAACTTGTGTTCAATTGTCTCCCTGTACAAAAACCCCGACAGACAAAAATAAAGAAATAAATGCAAAGCAGGGTTCCGGTGTCGGAAGGTAAGATCCGACTCAGACTCCTATGATTCCGAACATTTCAACTCCGACTCTTACTCTTTATATTAACGTCTTCCAATATCCAGACTGTCTGTTGATTCTTTTCAGATTTTAAAACCTCCGCGTCTGGCTTCGACACCTAGCATTCTTACGCATCCGATATTGACTCCGACTCCTTCCCAAACGTGCAACTCTCTTAAACTCTATCCGACTCCGAAACTCTGATACAAAGGACAGAGAGACCAGATGTCTTTTATAGATTTCCATCAATTTAATACATTTGTCTTCTTTACTCTTTTTGTTTGTTTTCTTCTCTCTCTTTTTTTAATTCAATTTTGCATTTGCTTAATTCCGCCTTCGCTATTTCCCCATTTTGTCTAATTCTTTACACCAATTATTCATTTACTTCGTTTTTTATACTAATATTTTACGACTTATCAAGTTCAAAAGTCACTCGAGATTAAGGGTTAGTGAGATTTTCAATTGGATGATGAAACAGTACTATGAAAGGACTGGAAACCATGATTAATTCACAGGACGACATGACAGATATTTGTTTACGTTGAACTTTTAAAGGACAATGATGTAGTCTGGAAGAAAACATTCCCGCGGTAATATATATTTCACAAATCAGAAGTTCTTAGAAATAAACTTTGCTCATAGAAGTTCTTGGAAATAAACTTTGTTCATGGAAGTCCCCTTTGATTTTAGATACACATAGGTGTTCTTTGCAGTATTGGTAACAAGACGAGTTCATTTCTGAGTTTTTCCGGGGGGGAGGGGGGTTAAAGCTCAGTCGGACACCTACCATGTAAATATCGGTAGAGTCAGAAAAGACTAGAAACATCTTTTACTTGGTTGTAGTTTTTTTCTTCTCTTTTTTTCTTTTCTTACCACTATACATTATTCTCCCCCCTCCCTTTCTCTCTCTCTCTATCTCTCTGTCTCTTTCTGTTTCTCTCGCTCACGGTCTCTCTCGACTCATTTCTCTGATTTGTCTTCTCTCCTTCG
This sequence comes from Sepiola atlantica, assembly GCA_963556195.1. Classification (NCBI taxonomy): domain Eukaryota; kingdom Metazoa; phylum Mollusca; class Cephalopoda; order Sepiida; family Sepiolidae; genus Sepiola; species Sepiola atlantica. The sequence continues at coordinate 47,973,943 of OY744536.1, read as the reverse complement.
CTCTCTCGTTTTTTCTCTATCTCGGTTTTTGGTTTACTTTCGCTATCTTTCTTTCGCACACGCTTTCTCTCTCTCTCTCTCTCTTTCTCTTATGTGCTTCCCTCCTTTCTCCCTCTCTCTCTCTCTCTCTCTCTCTCTCTCTCTCTCTCTAATACATTATTCCGTCTTTACCCCTCTCTTTTATCTTCTTCTCCTTATTTTCCGTATTTAATTTCCTGTGTTTTATTCTATTTTCCCCTTCCTTTCTTTTTAATTCCCTTTTATTTTTATTGTGATTATTTTTATTTTATTTTCGCCATTCCCGCTTGTTTTTGCATGAAATTGCAATTTGCCCTCGTTTTTCTAACTAATGGAAAAATCTGATTGCGCAGACAACATATTTCCCGTGAGCCTTTTGCTGCCGTGCCTCATCTCATTTCGCCCGACAACAATCACTGATTTCGAATTACAATCGACCAATGCTATTTTAATCAAAGAGTCACGTGGTACGCGGCCCTCCTGGTGATAACAATGGCGATGACGACGACAACGACAATGGCAAGCGTTTCTTTACTTGTTGTTAACGTAGAAAGAAAGAAGAAAAATGGTGAAAAGGGTCTCTAAATTTAAAATGGCGGATAGACAATTACAAACGTTATCAAATTGAATGTAAAGATATTGTCCAGATCCAACATGGTTTGTTTTCCCTTGAACGGCAATGGCGTAAATCGTAACTTCTACATTTCTTGTTCGTTCATTATCTGATACAGTTTTCACATAATAATGATTCAATTTGATTACACTGAAAAACGCAAGCACTCTCTCTCTCTTTCTATGTCTCTCTCTCTCTCTCTCTCTCTCTCTCTCTATATATATATATATATATATATATATATATATATATATATATATATATATATATTTATATTATTGAAAATAACCGACAATTTTTGTCTGGTTATTTTAGTATTGATCCCTTCAATTTTCCGGATTAAAATCTTAATCTCGGAAGAAAATTGGCTGATGAAACTGCCGTAATGTACATGTTGGTCCATAGTACTTTCTGACCCGCCTGAGTCCATCGTCAGTGGAATAATAACAAACAGGTAAAGACCTGGAGTGAGATTTATAATTAATTATGGCGGGAAAATTTAAATATGAAACTATATTTATTAGGTATTATAAGCATTTAAGTATATTAGTACTAGTGTTAAAATTAATCTTGTTAATAGTAAATTTTTTTTTGTTTTAATGAGTAAAGCTTCTAGTATGTGGAGTTCTTGTGTATTAGTATTATGTTCTAAGATTTTAGTATTGTCTCCTCTGTCCAGGAGGTTGACCATGCATCTATCCGATAATAGTGCTATAGCAAGACACCTTACTAATGAACATTCCTGTCCCCGCTCTCAAATCCGAAAACTTCTCGTAGACAATACTAAAATTTTAGAACATAATACTAATACACAAGAACTCCACATACTAGAAGCTTTACTCATTAAAACAAAAAAACCTGCTATTAACAAGATTTATTTTAACACTAGTACTAATATACTTAAATGCTTATAATACCTAATAAATATAGTTTCATATTTAAATTTTCCCGCTATAATTAATTATAAATCTCACTCCAGGTCTTTACCTGTTTGTCATTATTCTACTGACGATGGACCCAGGCGGGTCAGAAAGTACTCTGGACCAACATGTACATTACGGCAGTTTCATCAGCCAATTTTCTTCCGAGATTAAGATTTTAATCCGGAAAATTAAAGGGATCAATACTAAAGTAACCAGACAAAAATTGTCGGTTATTTTTAATAATACGTGTCTTAAGGAAAAAATGCTGCCTCGATATATATATATATATATATATATATATATATATATATATATATATATATATATATATATATATTTATTTATTTATATATATATTACATATATATATATATATATATATATATATATATATATATATATATATATATATATATACTAGTTTTATTTATAAAACATTTAGCTCCACACATCATGACACGTTTCATCCTAAGCTCTTATGAACCCGGTATCTACAGGCCGAGGAAAATAAATAAATATATGCGTTTACACACACACACACACACACACACACACATATATATATATATATATATATATATATATATATATATATATATATATATATAAGAATATGGATAATGGAAAATTGAAAACCATTTATTTCAAGACATTCTTGGAATGATTGATTTGAAGAAATAACACACTAGTACAAATATCTTAAAAGGTCTGGTCCGTTTGTGACGAAAAAATCATGTTTTCGTTTTTGTTTTTTGGAACGAAACATAGCCGTTAGAATTTAATATGTGTACTGCGTTTATGAAATAGAATGTTGTTTTTTTAAACGAAAACATAGTCGTAAGAATTTCGTTAAAAAACGCTCATTCTTTTATAGAATTAATGCTAAAACCTATTCTTGGCGATATATAAGCATATAAGGGGGAATTGATAGCGTGGGACTATTCATAATGAATTTAGGTAATGAGTATAAACCACTATATTGTTAAGGTGTGCGAGATGAATCGGAATCATAAATGTCTTTCTATATGAATAACTTGCAATTTTAGTTGGAAATTTCACTACTAGGAATTTTAGTGTGAGTAGTTGAATCAACTACATGCACTTGACGAAACGAATGACCTATTTTAAATTTACAATCACGAAGTTATTTTGTTTTCATTTCTAATTGAGAATTAAATATTTGTCTAGGGGAAATAACTCGTGAATATTTCAAATGAATTATGTCATTGTCGCTTGTTTTTTTATATGGTTTTTGAAACTAGTTAACTTGTAAGTAATTGTTCGTGAATTTTATTGAAAAAAAATAAAATAGATAATAAGATATTAAATCTGATCAGCTATAACTTTTAATTCTATTTTTGCTAAAAAGAAATTAAGAATAATAATATCCATAGTGGAAACATTTATCTTTCTGGAATTTAGGCCATTTAAGTTCGCACTTAAGGACAATTCTACGTTTCTGCGAGACTATTGCTTACATTTTAAACAGACCACATCTTCGTATTAAACTTTTATATTAATTTGAAATTTTCGTAACGGTTGATGTTCATCTTCAGGATTAATGATAATTTATCAATTGTCTTTCTTTTTCAAGATATTTTTGTTTGAAATTCTCCATAATGAATATTGTTTTTCACTTGAAATTGGTTTAGGCTTGCTCATTTGGGATTGAGTTATAAGTAAACGTTTAAAAAGTCGTTTTAAATTTCGGGAGCAAGTTTTTGGGTCATGATTTTTGTCATCATTCTTCATGTGATATTTTTCATGTATTTCGGCATGCCGTTATTTTCTGTCAAGACTTAAACTTTTCCCATTTTCCTTACTTCTGTCTTTGGAATAATGTTTTCCTATTACCATTAACTGAAGACTATATATTTCTCTTGACTTTGCTATGAAACGCGCGTAAAATATAGGAAAGGTATTAATATTTGAAAAACAGAATGTTTTGTGAGACGAAGAAGAAATAAAGGTATTCACTGAAACATGAAAATAAAGAAATTGTTAGAATAATTGAAAATGATGATTTTGGATTGATTTTGTCTATGGTCATTGAAATAACACTCAGAAATGTATATTTTGATTTGACAAGGAAAATTGTAATTTTCGACAGCTTAGATAAAAATACATTTCATTTATTTAAAAACATATTTTTATGTTTTTCTCAAAAGAAATAATAACATTCTCACGAACAATGTTTTAAAAATTACTCTTCACTTTTACTGATTCAAACTAGCGTGACCGCGCTAATATAGACATAACTGGATATTTTTTCTGACACCACGATGTCCACTACCATCCGACGATAAAAAAGACAAAAAACATTTTGCTTTTACAAGAAAAAATGTAAATTTTTCAAAGCTTAGATTAAAATAAATTATATATATATATATATATATATATATATATATATATATATATATATATATGACAGTCAAATAATGTTAGATGCACTGCCATTATTATGTATAGTGAGGATTTTTTTATTATTTATATTATAAGAGAGGAATAAAGAACCACGAGAAGGTGATCAAAGATGAATCACTTCGTAACTTTTTCTTTCTCTATGAAGATTTTTTTATAAACGAGTATTGAGAAAAAAAAGGAGGTAAAAACAAAAAATAATGTTATCGAGACGTCCTTCAGTCGACACTTTTCAAGGTAATCGTCGACTACGATTGGACAATTGTATATATATATATATATATATATATATATATATAAACTGTGTTTCTCGCTTTATAGCATATCATAATATTGTTAATAACTTCAATTATATAAATCGCACAAGTTTGAAATTTTGCACATTGAAAGAGTGCTCAGAAGTAGGTAAGATACCAAAATATTTTGCAAATATACACTATATTTCTAACGTTATAGACATTTATGTATTTGTTAGCCATTTTTACTGTTTCTCGCTTTATTGCAGGTTTGTTAAAATACAGTCGATAGGTGATAAAAAATTGACTTAGCAGGGTTAATTATTTTAATCATTTAAATCATAAGTAACAATATAAATGAAATGTAAGGAAGAAATCACCAGATATGCATCACAGAATTGAATCATTTATCAACAAATCTCCCATTACTTGAAATTACCCTCTGCAGTCTCTCATCAACAGATGAAGTCAATCTGTTGATTTGGGAAGGTGTTATGCTACTAGCAACATCAAAAATTGTATTCCAGAGGGCATCTTTTGATGTAAATTGTTGTCCTCCTTCATAAACCTTCCTCTTTAAAATTGACCAGAGCTGCTCAATCGGGTTTAAGTCAGGAGAACAAGGCGGCCAAGTCATGAGACTCTCTCCCTTGATGCCCAGAGATGCGAGGAAGGTCGTCATAGCCTTTGCTGCATTGGATGAATCATTGTCGTGCATAAAAATCAGTTGACGTAGACGAAGTAAAGGCAGGTCGTCCAGCCGAAGTGACAAATGCTCATCTAAGAACGATATGTATGGTTGGCTTGTGAGTTTCACACCCTCTGGCACTCGGAAAGGTCCAATTAATTTATCAGCCCAAAACATAACTTCCCTGCTTGTTGGCGACGAACGCGATGTGAGATAGCAGCTCCGGTAGGACTCCAAACTTTAGCCCATCCATCCGGACCATCAAGTGTGGCTCTAGCTTCATCTGTGAATAGAACCTGTTGGAAATCCGTTTTCATGTATTTTTCTGCCCACATAATGCGTTTTCCCTTATGAGTTTTGTTCAAAGGAGGCCTGGAAATGGGCTTCACGTTCCTGGCCATCTCATTCAAGACACTGCATCTGGTCTTCCTGGACATCGGAATAACGCCAGCTTTGTCAAAAATGGAGGCGCTAAGTGCCATTTGGTTCCCTAATGATCTGTCTGCGTATTTTTCGCATATCGCGAGGGGAAATGCTTCTTCTTGTACCCTTATCTTTTCTTTGGTGCAGTGTTGGGCTTCTCCCAAAAGAAACCAAGGTTCTCTAATCCCTTCCCAGTTCCTTGGCTAAATCCAGAAGTGGCAGTCCTTCTGCAAGGCCAGCTACAACCCTTTGCCTTTCAGTAGCAGTCAAACGTCGATTTTGGGGCATTTTTACAAACCCGCAATAAAGCGAGAAACAGTGAAAGTGGCTAACAAATGCATAAATGTCTATAACTTAAGAAACATAGTATAGATTTGCAAAATATTTTAGTATCTTACTTACTTAGGAGCACTCTTTCAGTGTACAACATTTCAAACTTGTGCGATTTATATTATTGAAGTTATTAACAATATTATGATCTGCAATAAAGCGAGAAACACAGTTTATATATAAACAATTGTTCAATCCCGGACGCGTATGCTTATTTTATGTTACTGTTATTGTGTGACCCGCAGCACAAAGAGATTGTGAGACGAGTAGACGAGCGGAGAATATCTCATATATGAAGAGGAATGTATACTTCATTTATTTTATATAGGGAAATATACTACAAACAAACATATCAATATAACTCATAAACAAGAAAATTAAGTCCAAATGCACGAGATTTGAGGAGTTGATCCTTTTCCAAAGAAGCACAACTCTAAATCTAAAACTTAATAGAGATAACTTTAAAGAGAGGTAAGTGTGTTGTTCCCATAATTTTTTTAAAGATCGTCTCAGATAACGATGCAGTCTCTATTCTGAAGACCAACCAACATTTTTATTTATTGAAATATACCAAAAAATATCGTTAAATACTAAGTATTTTATGTTCAAATACCCAAAACATTACGGTATGTTATTAAGTATTCTAGTATGTAAGTATAAAACGAGGTGATTTCGAAATTCCCGAGTTTCCAAGTTCGAAAAGATGCACATTAAAAGAGAAGAAACTGTGTGATTATAACAACCTAGACGAGAATAATAGTTCGAATAATCCAAATTATTTCGGATTTTTTTTAGATAGTTTAGTATTATTTGCATTATTCAGACTGTTAGATAGTGAGGGTGCTAGAAAGGAAGCGCCCCAAATGGTTGGAGGAATGGAAGCAGAAGTCAGAAGTGACGTCATGTCCGTGAAAAGCGTTTACTGTCTCTTGTTTCTGACCACCAAGAAAGAAGAACGTGCGAAGCAGGAGTCCCTGCAGCAGCAAGGGGCCGGCGCGCAATGTAGTCTAAAACGTCCCAGCTGTTGGATGATAAATCCTCCCCAGCGTAATTCCCCTGCTCTCTCTCTCTTTCTCTCTCTCTCTCTCTCTCTCTCTCTCTCTCTCTCTCTCTATCTATCTATCTCTCTCTATCTATCTATCTCTTACAATATGATAAGACTACTGTTCTCATTTTGGATGGTATTCTCACAATGCTTCGGCAAATGTAGCCTCCGACTCCGACGTTCTTCAGGGGCGTCTTATCGAACTTGGGAATCTTTATTTCGAACTCAAGAATCTGTATCGAATTTCGAACGGAACCCTTTATTTAATACACGAGGCTAGCTTGCTGTCGTTCCGTCTGCTATTACTGGATAGAAGTTTTACGTACTTTGTAATTGTATTCTTAGTATCGCTCGTACTGTCACTTAGAACTGATTTTTTTCTTATAGCAAGTAACCACTTATCAAAACTCAAAGGCCACTCGAATATAAATGCTATTTGGGTTTGTCATGTGGACGGTGAAACGCCGAAGGGATTTGTAACGATAGTTGTGACTGGTCATAAATTGATTATCAACAAGGATTTTGTTATGTGACTTAGCACTTTTGTCCGCTGTGTAACGGGTTCCGAGTTCTATAAAAAGATTACGGACTTTACTTCTGATATGATTGACCTGAAGAAGGTCGGAGGTTGCATCGGTCGAAAGATTATGAGAATAACATCCAAGATGAGAACAAGAGTCCGAATTATCCAAATAATACAAATTATAAAAATTAAATATTTTTTTGTTTTATTATTACTTGATAAATTACTAGTAAACCAAAAAAATTCTAATGTTAATCCTTTTAATTTAACACGTTATTACATTAACATTATTTTTACAAATACATATACATACAAAAAACATTTTTCTTATAGTTATATGTTTATAGATTAATTATTGATCATTAAGGTGAAATTTCGGTGTTTTATTAGTCTTTCAACCCCTCGAGTAAATCGAAGGGAACACATGCAATTCTACTTATTTGCTATTTTAACTTATGAAGCTGAAAAGATATCAGCTAATTAATTTTTCCTTCAAAAACTATTATTTTTGTGAGAAAAGAGAGTAAAAAAGAGAGTAAAAAAGAGAGAGAAGAGATATAACGAGCAGAAAGCGACTAATTTTGAATTTTTATTTTTATTTTTTTTATTTAACTAGGTTTACAATCTCACTTTTATAATACAAGGCAGGGAAATTCTTGGCAACATTCTGCCTACCAAGGGAATGTCTTGTCTCTTGGCAGATCCTGCTTTGTCGGAATGAAGTATGGTTCTATATAGTCCAAGAAAGCATTACATCCCCCTTTCAGGACGGCTGGGGTTTATTGCATGTCGCCTATGTCGCCACTTAGGGCAATGTCAACAAGTCCGTTTACAGCTAATTTTGTACTCTACCAAAATTCGCCTTTAGTTGGGAAGCTGGTTTTACAGACATTAAACTGACCTTGCGTCACATCTTGCTTAATTTTCGTCTCTTATATACATACCACCCAGAGAATCCTTGGCACATTCTGATTCAAGGGTCTGGTTCACAAGGGGATCCGAGCCTTTTCTCTGGCTTAGGCATGGTGTCGGTTCAGTCCTAGGATGTAATCCTCCTAGGTATTAACCCCTCTTTCGATAGAGGGTTGTTTATTGCCTGTCGCCGTTTTCCTGATTCAAACAATGTACCCCGAAATAAATGGCTGACCCAACGGGGCTTATTTGATTTCATTCAATTGCTTCCATTAATCGTTTCATTCATTTTTCCATTTAATTTTTCATTTACGTTTTTTTCACTCATTTTTTCATACATTGTTCATACATTTTTCATTCATTTTTTTTTAATTCATTTTTATCATTGATTTTTCATTAATTTTGTTTTTCATTCATTATTTTCATTCATTTTCACATTTACTTTTTCATTATAATACAGTATTACTCTTTGTAAGTGGTATATGTTGAATCAAATAATGTTCAATACGCTAGATAGAGCAGGTGGTTGTAATAATATAATGTTACACTTCGTAAGAGATATATATTGAATAGGAAAGTGTTCAATACGCTAGATAGAGCACGTATGTAAGAATACATTGTTACACTTGGTCAGGTGTATATGATGGAGAAGATACTCAGCGTTGCCCGGCAATACACTAAAACAAATATAGGTTTCATTATATTATTAAGGAGGAAGAATATAAGCAACTAGGCGTTGCCTTGGAATATATTTAAAAGATATATAGATTTTATTATATTTTTAAGGGGGCAGAAGCCATAACTTTTAAATTGACAGCTCCGATAAATGACTTAAATTATTAGTATTATTTTTAATACATTAAAAAAAGAGGGGGGAATAAGCTGGGTAGAGAATAAAGGAGTGTTTGGGAGGCGGGACTCGGGAAATGGGTGAGGAACAAAGAGAGAAAGATAGAGAGATATATAGAGACATGTAGAGAAATAAAAGTTTTAAATCGAAATATTATTTTTAACTTCTTTTATTTTTATTTTTATGGCCCAGGCAACGCTGAGTACCCCTACTTGTATAAGTATATATCCTAATGTTGTTGTGTTTTCATTAACTACATACACAAATCGTCAGGCCTTTGAACTGTTTTAAGTTTTGCGAAACAAACGCCAGGTTGCTTCCATGTGAACTTTCACATCTGCTTTCGTGTTTTAAGAGAAAACATCATATCGCATCAGCCTTTATCGAAATTTGTGAATCACACATGAATCTATTACTAATATTGGTGTTGTAATACTTCTATTGCATTGTCATTATTAGCGTTACCGTCACAATATGTATATATTTTTCGCAGCATTTTTTCTCGTTATAATAATGCAATCTTATCATCGCCTGTATTTTCATCGTCGTTTTCTGGCGGCCATTTGCAAATGTCCACCATTTTGCCCAAACATAATGGTGATCATCCACAAATAATTAATTTTGAACTGTCCGTCATCCATTGCAGCGGTCACTTCCCAGCGCCATTGTGTTCAGCCACGTTTTAATTTGATTGAAGAGGAAAATGAAGATTAACAAAAAAGAAGAGAAAAGGCCGAAACGAAAACGAGGCAGGTGGAAAGAGCGGAAACCATTCTGACAGCTAATCTAATTCGATAGAATTGGTAAACAAGGAATTATTGGTCTAAAAATACTGAAATAATTAAATAAAATTGAATAAAAATGGTGGAGAAAAATTCAAATGAATTAATGAATTTGTTTTTTTATATTATTTTTATGTTTTATGATTGTGTTTCTTGAATTACCGGAAAAGATTTTCAGTTCTATTTGTTTTTCGTATTAATTCACCATTGTCCTTCTTTTCTTTTTCCTTTTTCAATTTTTTTTATTTTAATTGGACCTGAAATCCATTATAAGAATCTCAATTACTAGCTTGCATCATCAAAATCAGGAAAAGGAAAGCGATAAAAAAGAGAGGGGAAGTAGGAGAGAAAGGGAGAATGAATAAATAGGATGAGAAAGCGTGAACAGGCAAGATAAAAATCGAAAAAATATTTCGACTTAACGAAAGAAAAGATATTGATAAATTAATGTATTGATAGTTTACTAGAAGCCTATAACAATGCGGGAGTATACCGAGGGTTGTAAGAAACATTTTTAAAAAGCGATTTCTTTAGATTTAAATCTTACTTGCTTTTACACCTGGATCGCTAGTGTCTTATGTGGTTTCGTAACTTCACGATATTTCGTGTATATACCTCTTTGTCAAGTATTTATATTTCTTCGTCTCGGGGTCTTTTGGCGATAATTGAGAATTGTAGGCCTGTCTGTCTGCGAACGTTCCAAGCCTAGTATGCAGAATGGCATCAAATGTGACATGAAGAAAATAAACACTTAGAAGTAGTAAAATATTGACTACAATTGCACAACATTCTGTATAAAAATCTCGTTAGATGTCGGGTGTGTAATAAGTGAGTTTAAATTTAAATACTATCGCTAACGGCAATAGTAATAAAAAATAATAATACAAGTACATAAAAATTAATAATTAATATCAATACGCATTATTCTTTTTAAATAAAAACAAATATGAATTAATAAAAAATATAAATAAATATCAATTAATAATACATATAAATAAATACTAATTAATACCAAATATAAATTTATACTAATTAATAAAAAATATCAATAAATAATAATTATTAATAAATATAAATATCAAATAATTACACATATACATAAATATTAATAAATTATAAAGTTAAATAAATATTTATTAATAATTAATATGAATGAATAGTAATTAATAAAAATATAAATACATATTTGCTTCTATGAAATATGAATAAATACCAATTAATAATAAATATAAGTAAATATTAATTAATAATAAACATAAATAAATGTAAATTATTAATAAAAATAAATATAAATTAATAATCAATATAAATAAATATTAATTTATAATATAATATAAATATATATTAATAATTAATTAATATTAATAAATATTAATTAATTATTAATATAAATAAATGTCAATTAATAAAAAGTATGGGTTAATGTTTATTTATGGTGAAAATAAATGAATATTAATTAATAATAAATATAAATGAATATCATTTATCTCATATAAACACAGTAAGCATTCTCTGAATGTTTACCTTGTGAATGTAAACTTTACATAGATTACTATATATATATATATATATATATATATATATATATATATATATATATATATATATATATATATATATAGGTGTGTGTGTGTTTCTGTGTGAGTGTGTATTTATTTAGGCAACAAGTGTTGTTGAATATGACAGACAACTTATGTCTGGATATCCTTGTTGCCAAATCATGATCTGTGTCTCGATGGGGGATTGGCTGATGGTCTGCCATAACTGTAGGTGTCCCCAATACTTTCAGGCCCATCTGGGTTCATCTTCAGGAGAAGATGCGTTTGTTTTTATGTATAACGTATCTATATATTAGAAGCGTTCTACATCAAAACCAAAAAACAGTTATTAACAGAATTCCTTTTAACACCAGTGATAACATTCTAAAATTTGTATAGTTCTAACTTTAGTTCCGTATCAATAATATAATTTCCGCCAAAACTACCTATTTATATTAGCATGAACACAATGGTATTAACCTGATTCCCCTGACAATGGAAACGGATGAGCCTAACTTTCCCAAAGGTATATCCACATGCGAGCCATTCGCGTTTTTAAGTTCAGATTTTACCGTCTGTCCACATAACATCCGGACGGCAGTCTTTTATCACCACCAAGAAGGATTTTTTACGTATACATAACAAAATAAAAATAATAAAATAGACACTTTATATTTGTTTAAATCTCTGATAATACTCGTTATATTGAGTGAAATATTAGTAAAAAAAAAAATGTCAAAATGAAGATATTTGTTTAGATTTTAATAAAATAATATACGCATCTAACAATTTTTTTCTGACGACATTTTGCCTCTTTCTCTACGTTTTAAATTCTAAGATGCTTCAAAAATAAACTTTCCTAAATTGAGATCTACTTGCGAGCCATTCACGTGTTTAAGTTCAGATTTAAAAAGAGACATTTTCACCGTTTGTTTACACAACATCCGGACACCAATCTTTCATCACCGTCAAGAAGGATTCTTACGTATACATAAAAAAATAAAAATAATAAAGTAAATACTTTATATTTGTTTAAAGCTCTGAGGATACTCGTTATATTAAGTGAAATATAAGTTTTTTAAAAAGTCAAAATAAATATATTTGTTTTGATTTTAATAAAATAATATACGCATCTAACAAAGGGTTTTCCTAGGGGCATTTTGCCTCTTTACGTTTTAAATTCTAAGATGCTTCAAGAATGAACTTTCCCAAATTATATATATATATATATATATATATATATATATATATATATATATATATATATATATATGAGTGTGTGTGTGTTTGTGTAAATAACTGTTTACAACTTTTAACAATTATCAACAACCAGATTAATGTCCCTTATAAATACCACTAAGAAAAATAATTAAACAAGTAAAAGTTAAGTATTAATTATTAGATTTATTATAAAGATTGAGAAAATTATGTTTATACATATTTTTGTTACATAATTTCTACAGAAACATTGTTTGAAATTTTGTTCAACAGAAACACGCCTAAGCGGTGTAGTCATACATTTTGTTGCTGTTGTTGTTGTTGTTGTTGTTGTTGATGATGATGATGATGATGATGATGATGATGATGATGATGATGATGATGATGATGATGATGATGATGATGATGATGATGATGATGATGGCGACGGCGACGACGACGACGACGACGACGACGACGACGACGACGACGCTTCGATTAAATATGATCTCAGGGAACCAGAAGTAATTTTGCTTTGTAAGATTGGTTTCTTTGTGTAAATTAATTCAAATTTGAAATTATGATTTTCATTGATTTATTCTTTCACATTTCTTGATTTAATGTTTGAATTAATCGAATAAATATTCTGTTTTCTCTTTCATTCTTTCTTTAATACTAGGGACGTGCAATGAAAATTAAAGTCCACCTTGGACGTTTCCTCCCTGTAATTATAAAGAGCGTTTGTTTTTGTAAAAGGAGAGTTTCTTCCGAAATATCAAACTATTTTCACCTTCCTGGATTCTGTTAACTATAAGTGGAAAAGAAAATCACTGAAACAATATGTGAAAGATTTACTGAAAATGAAATAGATAATTTTGTGGAAGAAAAATATCGCATGTATTGTCTTCATTTATTTGTTTTTGTTCATCTCCTCTTTCACGGTTCTGGCTTTTTCCGCATTGCCTTATTAAATACTTATCTACTTATTTAACTTTTTTAACAGCAATGCTTCAAGCGAACTACCATACTATTGTATTTATTTTGTTTAAAAAATTATAGATTATATTCATGTCATTTAAATCACTTAAGCCAGTCTTCCTTATTTAAAAGATAAATACGTGTTTTTTTTCTACTCATAGAGTCGAAACTCAGTAACCACCTATAAATAAAGATAATACCATGAATGTGCGAATAAAGAAAATAATTTTAAGGCAGCTCACAGGAGAAAGTGATACTCAAAAGTTGTAAATTTAAATGTAAAAAAAAACAATTAATTTCTTGACATCTTTAAATATTAGTTGTCTCAAAAATAAAAAAAAACTTATAGGTTCCAAAGTTACTCGACCAAAATCTAATAAATTTGTCACGAAAACTATTCGGGAGCCGATTGAGTCATAGAGCTTATAATATACTACTACTACTACTACTACTACTACTACTAATAATAATAATAATAATAATAATAATAAATATTACTACTGCTACTACTACAACTACTACTACTAACAATAAAAATATTAATAATAATAATAATAATAACTTTCTAACAAAGTGTAGATTTAGAGCATACAACGCACAGCCATGATTAAAACGACCGAAACTTGAAAGAAACCCCTCGAAAGCAGAAACCAGACACCTAACCAACGAACGCTAATTAGTCACAGGTAAGTTAAAATAGAAATGGAACAAAAGAATATAGAAAGAGCATAACACGATCCCAAGAGAACTGAAACTGCAAGAAACCTCACAAAATGACATCCCTTCGCCCCCTCCAAATTAAAACAAAATAAAACACACATATATACACGCATGTGGTGGCAACAGCCTCGACAGTTACCACACAAAATTAGTGTGAAGGATAGAAAGACTGATGACAAAGAGCACCAGCCATACCTACGCTGAAAGAGTAGAGAGAAAACTGGAACCTTGGAGAGGCTTATTGTCACTTAAATTAGCGATACGATTAACGGTTGGTTCTGGCGATGAAACAATGATAAACCGTTGATGTGATAACACAAAATGATTTGCAACGGTTATCAAAAGAGACTGAGAGTTCTGGAAATCTGGGGAGACTTGCTGTTACTCAGACTCCGGGGAACTCAACGGGTTATTATCAATAAGCAATCGCTGATAATGACTTGTGTAAAAGATCATAGTGAAGAAGAAGAAGAAGAAGAAGAAGAAGAATAATAATAATAATAATAATAATAATAATAATAATAATAATAATAATAATACTACTACTACTACTACTACTACTACTACAATCTATCATATTTAAAAATTGACCCCTTATCTAGCTGACTGCCAACAAGGGCTGAACGTGACACAAGGTCGAGCTTAATGCAAGGTTTGGCCATCATTGAACGCCATAAGGGCGGCCATTGCCATGGAGCGTTCAATAATGGTCACTGATCGAACTGATAATTTCTTAATGAAAACTCACCAGTTGGAGAAGCAGTACTGACTCTCTCGTGAAAGCTGAACTCTTTGATAGACAATTCAAGACAACGCGTACTTAAATCTATGAAAACTCTTTACTATCTGATTTCTTACGGATCTCAATTCTGCCATTTGATTCTGTTGAGAGTCATCTTTGACAGCTGTGATAATTACTGGCTCCCATGGACATGTGCCGTTGAGTTGACCATGATCGGACTCAGGACCGTCCATCGAAAAGTCAAGAGACATAGGAATAGGAGAAAGCAAAAACTACGCTTATATTCACCTGCTTTCCCATGAGGCATTAAACAAAACGGCCGTCTCTCGAACTTTACCGTCGTTAGGGCGGCAAATAAACAGAAGACAATGAGTATGTCTATATCTCCTTATTTTGTTAGTACATTTAACATTTTACACTGATATCAATTATAATTATTTTTGTCGTACTCGCGATATATTTTGTACGAGCGTACACCCTCCGTCAAAACTGACGAAAAATAGTATGCTTCCTCAGTGTTCGCACTAATATACCTATTCATGTAAAATAACGTCTTCATCGGTAAAGTTAAAAAGATAGAAATAAGAAAGTGTTTAAAAATAAAAATAAACAAAAAACGTATCAATGGGTATAGAACACGAGAGGATAAAGAAAAGAAAACGTCTCATTATGGAAATAAAGTGAAGGATTTTATTCGGAATTCATTTCAAGCATCGAGGGGATGACTAGCTTGCTATTTGATTTCTTCTTTCTTTCTTAAAGGGGATGAGTATTTATGTCGATACAAATAAATACACATTGGTTTTTATTATAGAAGGGATTAGTTGGATTATTCGGAGTACTATTGTTATCTTGAATGTTTTTCTCACATCGTTTAGGCCGATGTAACCTCCGACCTTCTTCAGGTGAAAGTCTTCCGAAATCTAATTTTGGACAAGATTAACAAACATGTAGTAACGTTGTGTTTTCTTTATGTGTTATTATTGTAAAAATATTACTTCATGTAGTTTTTTTTAGTCTTCAGAGTGCTGTTGTTGATACCATTGCAAGATCGCATATTTCCCACAGATATCCAGCTGATATGTTCGGAGGTAGGTAGCTCGGGCTCTGACCAGAATAAAACCCATGTTCTCCAAGCCATGCGTGTTAATAGGCTCACCAATGACGCTCATGTCGTTCTGACACAAACACTTAAAAACCTAGACGTGAAAAACTTAACATATCTCATGTTGTTATTTATGCGTATTATTAATGTCGGCTTTGTACGTGTATGGGCAAGTCGGCGCATGCGCAATTCCTTTTACATAAATGGCGGTCATCGCGCCACGTTCCCGCCTTTTTATTCACTCATTGCCAATTGATTAATCTATATTGATATTAAAATTTGCAGTCCATTAGTCTGTTTCTTCTCTGCCTGTCTCCCATTTTCGATCTGGATACATTAATAATGTCATTTTGTCCACGATGTTAATCGGAAAAGACGTGTGTATTTGTCACTGTCCGTCAGACCGTTAGTTCGTTCGTTCGTTATTCTATTCGTCTGTAATTCCGTTAGTTCGTTATTTAGATACTCGTGTACACCCTCCGTCAAAATGACGGGGAAATATGCTTCGTTAGTGTTCGCACTAATAATAATAGAATTACGTCAGTAATTCAATTTTTCATTAATAGCATTATAATTTCTGATGACTTGAAACAAAACAAAAAAAAACGTATTTACTCTGTAACTTTTGTGTGACAGGACGGATATATTTATATATATACAAATAAATACATATTGGTACTTATTATATAGTCTGTTGATCCTTTATTCCGTTTGTTTTTTTATTAGGTCATTTCATTATTTCGTTACTTTGTTATTCAGTTATTTAATTCCGTTAGTCTGTTAGTCCGTTATTCAGATAGTCTGCATGTCTTCTATTTTTTCACGAAGTTTTATGACAATTAACACAGAAATTAATGGAGCCAGGTGCTTCGGGAAAACAAGGATTTGTCATCGATATATCATCAATCATTTTATGCAAATATCTCAAATTTGCTTCCTTACATATTGCTTAAAAATCACCAAAAATTTAAAATTAATCGTTATTTATATTTATGGAGAATTGTGGGGTGATAAGATGCTTGTTGGAGATAGCCATTTTGTAGTAGCGTCGATGCGTCTGTATTCATCTGACTGGGCTTGTTTTAGAAGAAGAAGAAGAAGAAGAAGAAGAAGAAGAAGAAGAAGAAGAAGAAGAAGAAGAAGAAGAATCACCATGTTTCTACAATTAATTCAACTTAAGAACCAGAGGAAGTTAGTAACACGATCATATATAAGACAGCAAGTTCGGCCGGTGTTTATTAGAACAAAGGAATTAAATTCTGGTCTTTAGTCTAGGGTCTTGTTTTTGGTGTCGCATCTAGGCTCGCCTCTTGTCTAAGCCACGACAAGAGACGAGCCAGGAAATATGACGTCTTGTCACGTCGGCATGTCTGCTGGAACTTTTCATATTTGCGCGCCAAATAGAACTGGGCGGAATCAGTTGAAAGGCGCACATGCGCACAATGTTCGAAACGCTAACAGATAGCTACGCAAGTCTCAACATGCCTACCCGTTCGTAAAAGATTACATGTTAGTACAACAGAAGATATATCTAAATTCGTGTAACTGATACACATGAAAAATTACTGATGAGCCCAGAAACACTTTTCACAAATATCTCATTAGTTTTTACCCCCAAATCCTACAAAAGTTGGGATGAATTGTTGTTTACATAATTAAAATAGTAGTGATCGTAAGAAGACCGCACATGATTAACTTGTTCTCTATTAGCTCATTTGATCTCACGTGTATAGTTACTCCCTTTTCTTTTGTACACAAGCTTTATCCTTTCTTGCTATGATAGAGCTTTGATGTTTGTCTCTTACCAAAACTACGTCATAATTCTGGAAGTTTTGCGTTATATATTCTCAAAGTGTACTAATCGTAAATTTATAGAAATATTTTAAATTTATAATTGTATTTTTTTCATACACGTAATAAGTATTGTTAGAAAATAACTGACGCGAAATAAAATATATTAGTTCCAATCACATAGTGGAAGGAAAAAAAGCTATTTCGTTATTCCATTACACAAACATTAGTCCTATTCCATTATTGGAAAATTATAATTATAATTAGCACAGCCTAATGTAGCTCCTAGAAATTGTGGGGACTAGTAGTGGTTGATGGAAGAGAAAAGTAATGGAAGTTAGAATAAATGCATCTGCGCCTGTTATGTACCATTTATAATTGACGAAAAAAAGAATGTTTACTTAAAATTGAAATTGATAAAATGCCTGACCTGTGATGGCGTGATTGATACTATCAGATGTGCTTGGTATCACGTGCATATCTAATTATCGAAGCTTTGTAAAAAAGTAAAATCGTGGTTGAAAATTAACATGTGTGAGACCAATGCGTTTTTAGTATAAACTTATTTTATGGGCCTAGTGTGTTCATAAATTCTTTTTGAGAGCATGATGTAATAAATGTGGCTCTTTATTATTATTATTATTATTATTATTATTATTATTATTATTATTATTAGCGAAAAAAGGAATAAAGCTGTCTGTGTGTACAAGGTATCATGTCTTGATTCGGCTGTTCTTATTTTGAGAAGTTCGTTTTCATATTATATATTTTGTAGATATAAAAAGCTCAATATATATTTGGCTTAGCTTTAGAGTTTACTGCAGGTTTATTCAATCTTTCTCCATCTCCCCTCTATCACTGGTATATATATATATATATATATATATATATATATATATATATATATATATATATACTTTTCATTAATAAATAAATATTTTATATCCATAGACACATACATGTTTCACATTTTTATTTACACTCGTCGGTATAGAATTACTCAACGGTCGAGCAATTCGAACCCCAAATCCGCGTATTATGAACCCCGGTCTCGTAACTATTTGGCCAACACTACGATCACGCTTTTAATGCGAGAGAAATGCGTCTTGAATTCTTTCAATGTAAACACAAGTACTGTGATTCTAAAAAGAGTTATATCTCCAAATGAAGAGACCCATGCAATATGTATAAAATAGTTTCATTATCAAGCAGCAGAATAATAAAACAGAAAATAAAATGCTGCCCAGGACTTTATTTATAAAACTATGTGTATATAATGTCTACGTATTTGCACTAAATTATATCTTTTCAATATATTTATTTTCTTTGAGATCAAAAACTGTGTGAAATATCAACTTTTATGGAACGCACATTTGCACAAAGAAAAAGAGATTTGTGAATCATCTTCGGCAGGCAAATCCCGCTTTCATTGCGATCCGTTGCACGTTCTTAGCCAACTGTTTAATCTCCAATAATGTGTCCCACACAAGCGGTATCTAGTCAAACAGTCGAATACTTGAATCGTTTCCTAACAGGATAAGCCACTATTTATTTAGCATTTGCTACGACAACGTTAAGGTCGGTATTATGCGTGGGAATAATAAACCTATTCAAAATGAGCACTCGATTGAGAGAAAAATAAAAAATAGCTCAGTCTAAAAAGATATCTCTTCTGACAGAGGACATAACAGATACTACACCTCGAAGGTTCGATTTTCAATATTACAGCTGCGACAATAAAGTTTAGCCATTGATTATTCTACTTCTCGGCTATAAATTCTCTTCCATTTTTCTTTTTTTTCTTAGTGAGGTAAACTTTTTTTTTTTTTTTCTTAGTGAGGTAAACTTTTTATATATTTTTTCTATTTTTTCTTAGTGAGGTAAACTTTTTATATTTTTCTTCTTTTTTTTTCTTAGTGAGGTAAACTTTTTATATTTTCCTTTTTTTTTCTTAGTGAGGTGAACTTTTTATATTTTTTTTATTTTTTTTCTTAGTGAGGTAAACTTTTTATATTTTGTTTTTTTTTCTTAGTGAGGTAAACTTTTTATATTTTTCTTTTTTTTTCTTAGTGAGGTGAACTTTTTATATTTTTCTTCTTTTTTTTTCTTAGTGAGGTAAACTTTTCTTCTTTTTTTTCTTAATGAGGTGAACTTTTTATATTTTTCTTCTTATTCTTCATTTTTATTTAAATGCTTTTTTCATCTTTTCCTGATCGATTCTTTAATATTGGTCATCGATTACACAATGACAAAAACCGGCGGAATTAATGAATGCAAATATAATTAATAGGGAAATGGCGGAAATCTTCAAGCCCGGACACACACACATACACTCGAGCAAACACACATCCATTATTCTCCGTTTTCTTCTCTGTTACCACCTCTTCCTTTTCTCTTCTTTTTCTTTTCGTGAACAATCGTTCGTTCACCCACATACACACATGCATACATACGTACGTGTTCTTTCTTGACCACGTGTTCTTCTGTTCTTCCATAAATAGAGACATACAAACACGCATCTTCAATTACTTAGGAATACCATTAGGCAAAGAAAAAAACGCACTATTTGCACATGAGTGAAATAGAAACGTATATATATATATATATATATATATATATATATATATATATATATATATATATAAAGATATATGAAGGAAGAGAGATAAAGATGTGCGACTGACAAATCTATTTCACCGTTGATTGTTTAATGCAAGGTGTACTCGATAAAAACATGTTTATTTTTCTTTCCTTAAGCTAGGCTTTTCAAAGATTTAAATCTTATCATCAGAGGAATTATATAGATTGATAAGTTGGCAGGGGAGTAGTAAAAATTCAAAATTTGCAAAAAATTAAGAAACAATATAAAGTAATGGAAAGTAAAAGTGTGTGCATAAAAAGGTTATCAAAATATAGAGTCTGTCCAGTTGGGTAAATGTCTGTTAACAAAGTGTCCGGTGACGAAAGATTTAAAGATAGAATAAGAGATTTCGTGGAGACTGAATTAGAGATGGTCAAAATGAAATAAATCCAACAGCATAATGTTGAGTTCAACCGTAGATAAAAATCGCTTATAAGGATGTAATTGGGTCCATTTAAAAAATATTTTTGTGGACCGCGAATTATAATAGTTTTTTAAAATTGAGTTTAAAATATTGTATATATTTCAAGTGGGCCGAATTAATGGTGAGAGGTGTTAGTTACTCCGATCTAACCTAGGGTCTGAGAGAGAATTTTCTGGTTGAGGACGAGACCAGTAAAAGTGAGAGAGGAGTGTAAGGTTAGAGATGTGGGAGGAGAAGGTTTAGCAGCGGAAACTGTGGCTAATGCTATGGATGGGGTAGGAGAATGGCTTGTTTAGTTACAGCTCATCGCTTGTAAGCAACAATATAATCTAATTACTGTATATATATATATATATATATATATATATATATATATATATATATATATATATATATATATATATATATAGGGTGGGCAAAAATAAGTGTCCTATTTTTAAAAATTCATAACTTTTTTATTTATTGATTTAAAAAAAATTTTTTTTTAGAATAAGTAAAGGACCCCTTCCGAAGCAAGCATGAGCCGTATTAGCCCTAAGGAACGTACCCTCATTTAGAAAACATTATTTTTGCTTAAAAAACTCAAAACAGTGTAAAAAACAATACGTTAGTTTTTGTAAGTTTTAAGAAGTGTTTATCGGCTAAAATTTGTTTTGTTCATTTCAAAAAATCTCGGAAGGGTCAGTCTACACACACATAAAGTTTGGTGAGTTTAACTTTTATTTTGTGGAAGTTATTCAAATTCAAGTTATTCAAATTTAAAGATAGGACCCTTATTTTGGCCCACCCTGTATATATATATAGATATATATATTGGCTACTCTGATGCCCCCTCGACATAAATTCACTAGACTAACTCGACAATCAACTAAATGTCATTCATTCACTGTGGAGATCCCCAGATGCCGGAGAGCCTTCTACTCAAATAGCTTCTTTCCTCGTGTTGCTGGCCTCTGGAACTCCCTCCCTGCCCCATGTTTCCCCGACAGTACTGACATGCAGAAATTTAAAACTAATGTGAACAGACATCTCGCTGCGCAGATCCCAATTTAGGCTGACCCCCCCCCAACCTTCTCCCCTTTTCTTTTTTCTCAGTAGCCCCTACGTCTACAGTGGCGGCTTGCCTTGTTTGGGGTGAACCATGTTAAATATATATATATATATATATATATATATATATATATATATATATATATATATATATTATATATATATGTGATATTGATTCATTCCAATGACCATGCAAAAATCCATCTAAAATCATAATTTTCATAAGTTCCTTCAATTTTTTTATTTTCATATATTTTATTTATTTCAACACCTCGGTGAATGTTTATCATTCAAATTTTCATAATTATATAAAAAAAACAATGCTTTCATCTTTAATCGGTTACATTCTTACACGTGTTTCTTGCAAATTCTTTTGTAAGAATGCAAACGATTAAAGATGAAAATATTGTTTTTTATATAATATATACAAATTATTTATTTAAAAACTATATGTTTCAGATTTCAAAGAGGTACCATGGTTTCATTGACATGAATTGACCTTTTTTACGTTTAAAAAAGCAGTTAGAGCGAATTCACCGGACGATACAACCGATGATCTTTTAAATCCATTCGTCGATTTGTTTTGATTTTGTGAGTCGCTGAAGATTTGAATAGATTTAACGGCCTTTTTCGTCGGTATATAAAAAATAATTAATTAAAAATCAGCTTTATATATATGCACCATCTAAATATTAATATTTACTAAAAAATAATGTGGGCATGTTACTCACCGTATTTTTAGAAAATCTATTCCATAATTAATAATGAACCATTCATTAGTTAAGGATATTACCCTATATATATATATATATATATATATATATATATATATATATATATATATATATATATATAAAACTTACAGAAATACGCAAAATGTCTTCAAAAACCATGTGTTAGATGCTACAGATATATATATAAAGAAAAACTAAATAAATAAAGTTAATACCTTTTTATTTGTTTAAAACTCTGATGAGGCTCGTTGTACCGAGCGAAATAATTAGAAAAAAGGTGAAGATGAAAAAATATATTCATGTTTTTTAAGTCATTTTGCTTCTTTCTTTAAGTTTTAAATTGTATAGATGCTTAAAAAATTAACTTTCCCAAATTTATATATATATATATATATATATATATATATATATATATATATATATATATATATATATATATATATATATAGACTTAATATAATACTTTATAGATATAAATAATATATTTAGCCAGTAGACTATCAGGATGAAAACAAATCTCAATATAGGCTGTATTTTTAATCGACTTCTCTGACATTTTTCTCGAAATTGTTTTAAACTTCATGACTTGGATGAACTGTATAAATTTAACAAAAAAAGTGTGTTTTGGGCCGATATAGTTGATGTTTTATATGTATCGTTATGTATTTTTAAAATATATTTTCATACATTTTCAAAGCTTACTTTTTATTACCTGCAGTAATGCCATTGCGGTAATGGTCTTCTGAGGGTAAGATTTTCTTTGAAAACTCATGAGTTAAGGACGCAGTATCTCTCCTTGTTTTTGAACTTTACTAAAATCTGATTAATTTCTCATTTTATTATGTCATTCAATTAATATTATTGCTCTATACCCTATATTGAGCTTTGTTTGTATCCTGGTAGTCTACTAGCTAAAGATATTATTTATATCTTTAAACTATTATCTCACTCTCTCTCTCTCCTTCTATTTATCTGTCTATCTCTCTCTCTCTCTCTCTCTCTCTATATATATATATATATATATATATATATATATATATATATATATATATATATATATATATATATATATATATATATATATATATATATATATATATATATAACTTCTTTGTAATATAGCAGGAAATATTCCAGCCAACTGCTCGATTAATTGAGAATTAGAATTAAAAATTTAAAATTAAGATCGTAATATTTATTTATTTTGGTACAGAAAAATTAGTACATTTTTACTGTCGGTTTCAATCACAGAAGGACTTAGCCATCCGGCTCTCTTCCGAAACAGATGACAACAGAAGCTGAAGAGAGCCGGATGGCTAAGTCCTTCTGTGCTTGGAACCAACGATACGAATGGTGTACTAATTTTTAATATGTGTGTGCGATACATAAGGCATACGCTTTTACAAAACGAGTATCTCTCGCTGAGTATCTATGATTATAACCCGGTGACATGCCATGGCAAGATAACCGGTGATCACTTCGGCTGCAGGTCTCACATCAGTTTCCTTAGGTTGCCTTACTGAGGAATAACACTGTAATTAACTTTTTTTGTTATCTATGTTTATATATATATATATATATATATATATATATATATATATATATATATATATGGAAAATAAAAAAAGGAAAACCCAAAATATTATTTATGTATTCATCAACGTTTCGTTTTTATTTTAAGACTTTCTCGGGATGATTTTGGTTTAAAGAAATAGCACACAAGCATTAATGTTTGCAAAAGTTTGGCCCCTTTGGTTGTTTTTCAAATATTTATATTTGTTTCTTCAAAGCAATCATCTGGAGAAACTGTTGAAATAAAAACGAAACGTTGATGAAGGCATAAATAATACTTTGGGTTTTCTTTTTTTCATTTTCCATTAAGTTGAAATATCATTTCCATTTTTTGTCATATATATATATATATATAGAAAGAGACATTTTTATTTATTACAAAGTGGATGATACATAGTCGACCAATGACAGCTGTACGCCATATCAGGTCTAAGTGTCGCTAGCAATGTTAAGTATTTCCAGCTGGTATTCTAACCCCGCCATATTACATCTAAGCTATCACACATTTCAGCAAAAAATAATATGCTTGTTTATATTTGTTTACGTTACCGGTTCCCGGGAGATCTCAATTTTAATTACGAAGGGTATCGCTTAAAGCTAAATAGAAACCGTTACTTTCTCTACTAGAGAGCTTAACCCACGAGTGGGGAGTAAATCTAATCATAAAAAATGTGTGCATTTTTTGTGTGCGTTTATATGTCTCTGTGAATAAATAAATATATATATATATGTGTGTGTGTGTGTGTTTGTATGTGTGAGAGTATGTATGTGTCTGTGTGTGTGTTTGTGTGTGTCTGTGTGTGTGTCGAACTAAATTATTGAGCCATCATATTTGTTATTGGTTCAGCTATGTGGATAATAAATCTATGAAATATAACGATAATGATTAAATTCCTTAAAAAAACGATTTTATTAAGCAACTGACACATCCAGGTGTTTTCTAAGTAATAGACTGCGCGAACTGTTCCCGCCAATTGTAACACTTCTCCCAAACGTATCATGATTTTCATTAATTCAAAAAAGAAATTTATTTACGGTAGACTAAAAATGCAATAATACCTAACGTGCACGCAGACGCGTGCATGTATTTTGTCGGATGTTAAAGTTCCAGACATTCACTCGTGTTGTTTATGTTTCATTCTTTCTCTCTCAACCTCCCTTCTCTCTCTCTCTCTCTCTCTCTCTATATATATATATATATATATATATATATATATATATATATATATATATAATATAAAATAAAATAATTAAACAAATAATTAAAAAAATAATTAAATGAATAAAACCAAAACCAAACCAACATTTAAAATAACAAAAAATGTAAATAAAACTATCCGAAGCAAGCACGTGTAAAAATAAAGTCACCTATTAATTGGACACATTCACAAAAAGGATGCATCACCCGTATACAAAACTAAGCAAAAGAAGAAGATGTCAAGTAAAGTCAGTCAAACCTATGCTCGTGAGAAGCCCTGTCAGTGTCTAATGAAAACATTAACTCGTGGCAGGGAAGAACAATGATTCTGATTGGTTAGCTAGCTAGACTAAACACCACATTGATATATACAAACACTCAGTAACACGAATTCCATGCAATTTAGCCGGACGATTCTCTACGGAAATGAAACGCAGACGCCTCTGTGTTGCTTAATCGCCATAAATATATATTTGTAACTTAATACCTTTCTCTACTCGCGTATTGAGCACTATTAAGAAAATACTGGGAATCGATACATAATATATTATATCTCCTAATAATATTATATGTGGATACATAAAATGATAATATATATATATATATATATATATATATATATATATATATATATATATATATATACGCTACTGACTTCACTAAGCCTGGACGTCGGTCTTGCGCACCCAGTAGGGGCTACTACTTTTTCTTATCAACCCATCATGTCAACCCAATATTTTACCGTACTTGTATGACATTTTTCTTAAAATAAAATTATCATCCGTAGGAAGTCTTACAAATAAAGATGAAACGTTGATGAATATATATAAAAAAAACACCCTTTTTGCTTTTTCCTTTTTCATTTCCAATTACGTCGGATTACCTTCATCCTTCTTTTCTCATGTATATATATATATATATATATATATATATATATATATATATATATATATATATATATAGTGGGTCACCTATGTTAGAAAAAAGGCAATAAAATGCCTAATCGTTAAAGTTCAAGAGCTAAAATACAAAGTAGAATCGAATCGGCTTTCATCTTTTCGAATTGTCGTCATTTCGTGAATCGCTGAGGATTTGAAATGGGTTGTAAGGGCTTATTCTAAATTGTAACCGTACGCTCGTACAAATGAAGCCATGGTACGTCCGTGGAATATGTAAAGTATAGTTTGTAAATAAATAATTTATATATATATATATATATATATATATATATATATAATGATTTCTTATTTATATAACCATGAAAATGTTTGGATAATAGCTTTTATAAGCTGCGATTTCATTGGGCAATGTTTGTATAAAAAAATAAATAAATAGCTTTATTTATTATTGAGCACTATTATAAAAAGATTTTATCCTGTGGATACAAACCTAATCTGGATTACATATATATCTGTATATTTATATCGCTCCTAATACATATATCTAGACCTTTCAATATGTCTCTACCTCTTTACATACTATACTTCTAGTCCTCTCTCTCTATCTAGCTATCTATCTATCTATCTCTCTTTCACTCTCTCTCTCTCTCTCTCTCTCTCTCTGTCTCTCTCTCTCTCTCTCTCTCTCTCTCTGTATATATACTTATATATGTGACGTCAAAATTGGCAAGGCGATACTAAGAAAATAATTACGAATTACTTAAGACTTCTACACGGCCATGGCTGATGAAAAGAGAGTTAGCTACCCCCGTGGATTAAATAAAAAGTCGGAGGTTACATCGACCGAAACGTTGTGAGGATAACATCCAAGATTACAACAGTAGTCCGAATAAAAAAATATTTTAAAAACATCTATATAATTTAATATTATATATATATATATATATATATATATATAATTTGGATTAATCGGACTACTGTGTTAATCTTGGATGTTATCCTCACAACGTTTCAGTCGTTGTAACCTCCGACCTTCTTCAGGTGCATCTTGTAAAACTCGGGAATCTTTCTGGCGAACTCGGGAATCTGTAAGGAATTTCTAACGAAAGCCTTTATTTAATCCACAAAAAAAACTCTGTTCTTAAATTCACCATAGATCTGAACGTAAATAATAAAATCACATTCCTAGATCTTTTTTATTGACGCTTCTTATAACTCGTTTAACAATTCCGCTTATAAAAGAAGCCGGTGAGCTTAAATTCTAGTATTTTAAATTTCAAGAGCGAGTGTCCATATCACTACAAAATAGCTATTGTTAAAAATCTATTAAACCGTGCTAAATTAACCTCTTCTTCTAAAAAGATACCATTCATTGAATTAAAGAATATAAAACAAGTACTTAATAACAACGAATTCCCTACATATATAGTTGATGAACAAATAAAAGTCATGATTCGAAACTTAAAAAAACACCAGTACAAATAATAATGATATCTAACATTACGACTCAAACAATATTAACATATACTATTGTAATCAAATGCAACAAAACTTCAGATTAGAAGAAAAAAACATGAAAAATATTATACACAGATACATATCTTCAATTGACACTAACAATCATTATTTACTATAAGAAATTTAAAACCCAAAATCTTGTAGTAAAAAACAACTCCTCCCCAACCCAAAAACGATTGGAAAGAACCAATGTTATTTATAAACTTAAATGCGCTTTGGGAGAATGTAACTCCCATAATAATAATAAAGCTAATAGCTACATTGGTTCTACAAGCACTACCCTATTCCACCGCCTCACCATGCATCTTGTAAACTCTAGCTTAATTTACCAACATCTACAAAAACATAACTGCCCTCCCTCTGATTTAAGACAAATTCTAGTTATTAACACTAAAATTGTACATTCTGAAACCAATTTTTTAAAATTGAAAATACTCGAAGCTATCTACATAAAAACTAATCTTAATAACATCACATATGAAACCAATGGTAACATTTTAAAATGCTTAACATAATGCGATTTTGTTCTGTGATGCCATCCAATGTTTCTGAATTTAAATCGTCAACGACTTCCTGAAACAATGCAAAAAAAGTTCTCTGAGCGTTTCTCCGCCGTCTTTTAAAAAATTATCTTCTTTCTCCAGCTTATTTGTTCATTTTCTTTTGACACCTGAGAATGATTCGACGAAGAATCGAAATCGTTCGTGCAACCTATGGAACATTTATTATTTTATTTTGATTTTAATACAAAAAAGACCATCAGAAAAATTGAAAAAATAAGAAAAGGTATAATTAAACAGACCAATTCTGTTATTTTTTACAATGTTTGCATAAATGAGAAAATAAATAACCACAATATATAAATATATATATATATATATATGTATATATATATATATATATATATATATATATATATATATATATATATATTGCCCCTCTCTCTCTTTCTTTCTCTGTGTTTTATATATATATATATATATATATATATATATATATATATATATATATATATATATACGTGTGTGCGTGTGTGTGTGTATTTCAAATTGAAAATGCATATATAGGCGCCTTGGTCCAACGAGTGGTTGAGCTTTGTCTCACGAATTGGCTACTACAACCGCGTGCCTTTTTTCATAGTCGCTTTTCTTTTTATAATTATACGTTCTGGGGCACGTAGAGCATTTTGTAATCAATATATGTTTCTTCTATCATACTATATAGGTTCTAGGTACGAATTGCCCCCTCGGGTAGTAATTCATTGGGAAAGCAAATACTGTGCAATCTTTTTCTAATAGAGTGCAGTAACAGCTGAGCACCATTTTATGTTGGTAAGAGAGTGGGAGTCTGTGCAATAATGATCCGGAATGACATCCATAGAAACGCCAATAATAACAAAGACAACAGCAACGATGATAATAATTTTATGATGGCGGCAAAAAGAAATGATGATGATGATGATGATGATGATGATGATGATGATGATGATGATGTAGGTTATTGTTGTTGTAGTAGTAGAAGTAGTAGTAGTAGTAATGATGATTATGATGATGATGATTGTAGTAGTAGTAGTAGTAATGATGATAATAATAATAATAATAATAAAGAAGAAGAAGAAGAAGCAGAAGAAGAAGAAGAAGAGGAAGAAGAAGAAGAAGAAGAAGAAGAAGAAGAAGAAGAAGAAGAAGAAGAAGAAGAAGAAGAAGAAGAAGAAGAAGAAGAATGAATAAACACCTGGGCTATATCTAGTAAGAAATTCCGGACTTTTCTTAAGTTAGACAAACGAATAACTCATGCACCTGGACCAGAAGACTAGGAAACTAATGACCATGCACAATGCACTACGCCCGAACGATGATACTGACCGACTTCACATAAAAAAGAGAGAAGGATGAAGGGGTATCATAAGTATAGATGCCTGGGTGGTGTACACAAAAATAGAACTAGAAAAACACAACACAAAATAGAGAAAGGCTGATCATCCCTGCAAGAAGAATCTACAAAATGAACAATACAAAAAAAACACAAAAAGGCGTTAAAAGAAAAGTTGGAAGAGAACTATTTACATAGATCATTTATAAGACTGACCAGAGAACAGACGCATGAAAACTCGTGAACAGGACTACAAAAAGGACACTTAAATAGAGAAACAGAATTGTTATCAAGGGCCGCACAGAAAGAAAGAGATCAGAACGAACTATCTGAAGACTAAAATAGAAAAAAACGAGGAAAACAGTAAATGTATATTTTGTGGACAAAGAGACGAAACAGTAAATAACATAATAAGTACTCCAGAAGACTAGCTCCAAAAGTATACAAAAACAGATGGGACTGTGTGAGAAATTCAGTCCACTGGGAACTATGCAAACGTCAGCATTTTAGACATAAAGGCAAATGGTACAGACATAAAACGGAGACAGTATGAGAAAAATGAAAAGCACGAAATCTTCTTTGACGTACAA
This sequence comes from Sepiola atlantica, assembly GCA_963556195.1. Lineage (NCBI taxonomy): Eukaryota > Metazoa > Mollusca > Cephalopoda > Sepiida > Sepiolidae > Sepiola > Sepiola atlantica. The sequence continues at coordinate 47,943,610 of OY744536.1, read as the reverse complement.
ACAATCAAATTCATCCAAGCAAGGAGATAGGACGTGATAATAGTCAACAACAAGTAAAAGACTGTCAACTCATAAATTATGCAGTCTCAGCAGATCACAGCTTACGGGTCAAGGAGGCGGAAAAACGTGGCAAATGCATGGAACTTGCCAAAGAACTAAAAAAATATAAAACATGAAGAAAATTGTAATAATAATTGTTGTCACCCTGTAAAGGGGTTGGAATGAAAACACGCACTCTAAGTTTAGGGAAAACAAGTATATTGAAGAAAAATATAACACAACAGAGAAACAAGAGTGGTGGTACGTCAGTCTTGACTGCCAGTATAGACTAGGGTTAAATCAGGTATTTAATTCCTTCCTACCGCAGGAATATGTGGCACAATGCCAGAAGGTGGGAAGAGTCATGCCAATGCCCCTAAAGAAAGGGAACTCTGATCTCTAAAAAATTGCATGTGCAGCACCGTCGGCATTCTCCGGTCAGGGCGCCTCAGGCAGTAAGCAATAAGCTAACTCCACTCCAAATAGGGGGAGCAAGGCCTGAAAGGGTGGACCTCCTAAGACTACTCAAGACCAATACCTATACCTCAGATTCAACCAGGGGTTTTTACCCCGCCTAATAAACCGGTATCGTCCGGGCCTTTGGGTCTGGATTTACGCCGGTCTATTGGGGGTGTCGGTCCTGTGCAGCTCTAGGAGGTTCACCCTCCCAGGCTTTGCGTCCCCTCTTTGGGGAGGAGTAAGTTTATTGGTTACTGTCTGAGACGCCTCTACCGGGGAATGCCGACGGGGCTGTCCAGGCAATTTTTAAACAGCCAGAATGCTCAAATTCTCGAGCGCTGGTTCTTTCCCACTTTCCCGACCTTGTGTCACATCTTACCTTGTGGGAGGAAGATAAATAGAACCTATACCTCAGCCTGACAAATAAAAGGCCACCGAAATGGCCAATTTCCCGCCGGACTAGGATTATTCAACATTAAGAAGCAGGTGCTATCAGTATGTATGGTGAATAGAAGAGTCAAAAGCCGGCTATAGGTAAAGTACAACAACAACATCAACAACAACAACAACAACGACAACGACGACGACGACGATGACGACGACTAATAATAAAAATAATAATAATCATCATCATCATCGCAGGAGCACTAGGTACAGTGCCGAACAATTTGGACATAAAAAACTAGGAAAAATTGGAATCAACGCAGAGATTGAGACAATATAACGCACGGCAATGATGAAAACAGACGAAATCTTGCGGAAAATTATCGAATGCGGAAACCCACCTGAACGCTAACCAGCCAGTGGTAAGTGAAAATAGAAATATGGAAAGAATATCACATGAGCTCAAGGGAACTGAAACTGCTAGACATCCTATAAAATTAGATCCCTCGCCCATAAAAAATAGACATGCATATTTTGTGGCACCAGCCTCGGTTCGTACCACACAAAATGATCAAAGAGAGAGTACCAACCAGATCTCCACTGGAGGGATACAGAAAGTACTAGAAACTTGGCGAAGATTATTGCCACTTTACTTCCAGAGAAGACTAACAGTTGATGCCAGAAATAAATCAATGGAAAACGGATGTTGCGATAATGCAAGGAGACTCGTTGTCACTCAGTGAACACCATTTGTTATTTTCAATGAGGAATCACTTATAATGACTTGTATGAACTCTCCTAGTGAGTAAAAATAATAATTAAAGATGTGCAAAATGATCAACTATAAGGAAGGCAGTGAAAGCATGGAAACTGGAACTGACAGCTGAAGGGCAACACCTAACAGAGATAAGAATCCAGAGATGCATTTTTCAGGGATACTCTTCATCTCCATTACTGTTTATCATGGACTTGATACCACTTTACAACATGCTCAGGATGTGTAATATCGGAGACAAATTTAGAGACAAAGAAAAAAAAAACTTGTCATGGTTATGGATGATTTTAAACTATTTGTAAGAAAACAAAAAGGAGCTGGAAACACTAATAAGTGCAAGCATATTCTTTAGACAGAATTTCTTTTAGGAATTGATTAAGCAATACTTGAGATAACGATGGGAAAACTCGAAAAATGCCCGATCAATAGATAACGCGAACACTCGGTGAACTTCTTAACTATGAATGCTTTGACACCATCAAATCAGCAGAGTTGAAAGAGATGATTGAAGAGAAAACAATTAAGCTCATTGAAACGAAGTTATGTAGCAAAACCTGATTAAAAGAACTTGGAAAAATATACCTGATAGGTCACTCTGGACCCTTCATAAATCAGACAAATTAAAAACTCGCGTACCTGGATAAAAGAACCAGGAAATTAACGACCATACACCGCATTGTATTTGAAGAATGATACTAACACACTCTATATACAAAAAAAAGACAGTGAAAAGTACTGGAAAGTAGTGATAACTGCGTGGACCATGCGATAAATAATTTAGAAAACATGAAACACCGCCAAGGTGAACAATAAGCAGAGCAGCGAAACTGGAAATAAAAAAGCTACGAAACAGGAAAAAAGGCTAAAGAAACTAAATGGGAAAAGAAGTAGCTGCACAGAAGGCTTATACGACTGACCAACGAAACGGCGCATGAAAACACATGAGAATGGCTATGATAGAACATTAGAAGAGAGAAAGGGTATCGCTCGTGTGATTCCCACAAAACAACGCGATCAAAATAAGCTACATAAGGCCAACATAGAAAATATCCAGAAGCACAATAAATGTATGCGCCCCGGTCAAAAAGACCAACGTTAGACCACATCATAAGTGAATGCAGCAAATTATCACAAAAGGAATATAAAAACAGACATAACTGTATCCAGAATGTAGTCGACTAACAATTGTGCAAATCTAGGGTTATAATCGCCAACATGTGTGTGTGTGGGTGTCTAACTAAGAGATGGGAGTGTGTTCTAATGATGCAATATAAAAACTGAACAGGTTATTTAATGGTTGGCGAACAAAAAAGACACGCAGCACTTAATAAGTAAAATGTGTTGTTAAAAGATTCATAAATCTCTATTATTCTAAGATACACTAATCATCCATTTCTATCCTTTATCAAGCTGATATCTTAACGGTCTTAATTCACCATCACGACGAATGTGACTTCATATTGTAACGAGATTGCCCTGGGGTAGAGGTGATCCGAATTTTGACGAAAAGTCTTCTAAAATGATTTGGAATACGTTGATTGAATTCGAATAAAATATTGTGGGATTTGAAAAATAAACAAAATAGATTAATTCACAGAAATGACCAATTGAATTGATAGAACAACAAGGAATTGAATAGCTAAGGGTGAAAAAACATCGGGGCATATTTTTTGACTGGATAACTAGGATGTCTTCGCGCTTGCACCCACAAGATCTAAATAGAATAATCAAATATATGTAGTTACATAAGGAACTAAATTATTTTTATATTTTTTAATATTCAAAAAGAAACAGAACTGTATCCATATAAATCATTTAAATGCAGGAATTTTCCAAGAAAAATATTCTTCTCATCAGAAGGAAAAGCTAAATTTGGAAGAAAATCAGCTTCAAATATTTTTTTAATAATATAAGTTATTGAAATATGTTTTAATGGAAGAAAAATTCATTTTGAATGGAAATTATAAAAATATAATTAGAATGTTGATATATAATAAACAGTTATAATTCCAAACACAGGGGGCTGACTTGAAGAGTGTGAGATAATATTGTAACATCAAATAAAGTAAGTGATGAAAATACCTTTTGTGTTTTTTGAGTCTTCAATTCTAAACCAGCTGACAAAGGAAAGGATGCTAACAGAACTGCGAGGAGAATTCTCCAATGGAAGATCAATTGTTTACATTTTCGTCTTATGTAACGGGGATTCAGAAAGAAAGAGGGAATTTCATGTACCATATAACTGGGGCGAAATAAATTGTTCAGCAAGGAAATGTGTTTGAATATGATACGTCTACCTATACTTTTCTCTCAAACACACACACACACGCACACGTGAACGCATATACACTCACGCACACGCACACACACACACACACATGCACATACACACCTGTGCACGCAAATACACACACAGATACACATACAAATCTGTCTCCATCTATCTATCTAATGTTTTTCTGCTTAATTTCACGCGTTACGAAACGAAAGAAAAAGAGTTAACATGTTGCAATACATGCGTAATAACTCGTTCGTCCTGATTGGTCAGTAAATAATCAGTAATCATCGACTAACACCATAAAAGTGCATAATAAAAGTAAAAAAGTATTTAAATATATAAGGAAAAATATAATATAGATTTTGTGGTTGTATTCTGTAACCAAAACTACGTCACAGTTCTCAAAGATGTTACTTTATATTCGAACATTTTTCTGAATATTCAGTAGAAATTAATACTAGCGAGTATATATGCGCTACATGCGCATATGTTCGCTGGTCTCGTATTTAAGACTAAAGGCGACGTAGTATATGAATAGAATGTGAATGGAATGTGAAAAACCTCTGTCTGCGTATTTTTTTATTAGAAAACTGTAAAGATAAGTTATTCATGTGCGCCCTTTACCAAACGTGGAACAGAAGCGACGACCCCGTTTTACGACCAAATCGAATCTTTAAGACTAGCTCGACATTAAAATATCCACCCCCCGTTATATTAGCAGGGTTCTGTCCTATTACGTTTATAATTATACCAATACTAAAATGATACCAACCTATATCGGTTACGTACGCCTCTATCGAGCATCAAGCCAAACAAGTTTGAAAAAGTATGGAGTTTAATGTTGCTATCATTTTTATTAAAGGTAAACACAATCAATTTCTTCTCAACATAACCGTTAATATATTAGATTTTACTGTGATATTTCCACAATCAGAAAACGCCGGAAGTGCATCACGCAGTCAGATACTCACCGCGGTTTGCATGATCTGTGTTAGTTAACAAACTTTCTTGTACGTGGTGTAATGGCTCAGGTGGCAGAGTACTCGCCTCGCATGCAAGTGACTTAGAGTTCGTATCTTGAGTTCGATTGTGTCCTATTTATGAGCTTTTGATGAAGTTCATGCTCTTTCTGTATCAGTTGAGCGATGTGAGCATTATTTTCATCAAGCATGTATTGATGGTTTCTCTTCGTTAGTCCAAGAACATCTAGTGCTTTTCCATAAACACATTCTTAAAACACTCCCAAGTACTATCAAACGATATCTGTTCAAGCCTATTCTGTAGGTCTAGAGCAGTTTTCTCATCCTTCAGATTTGCGACATTTATTCTGCGAGGACACTTGACGTTGCCGAATCGCATCCTCGGCCTAATTACGAACTTCCTGTCAGCACACACCAGACGATGATTTGTCCAGCACTCAGCATTTTTTTTTCTCGAACTTTGCAAACGTCCTGTAGATCGCGTCTACGGGTGGTGACGTAATCGATCAAATGTCATTGCTTGGATCGTGAATGCATCTATTTGTTCTTATACTTTGGTTTCAGGTGGAAACGCGTGGTTGTTATCATTAAATCCAGCTCCGAACACATTTGCAGTAAACGTAACTCGCTCTCATTCAGACTTTCAACTCCATAACGTCCGGATGAACGCCATGTTTGATATTCCCTAACCACCCTCGCATTGAAATCCCTCAGCAAGACAATTTTATCATCTCGCGGAGCAGTCAACATAACTCTTTTAAGATCTTCATAAAAGGATCCTATTAGCTCAGGTTGGTTGGCCAATGTAGGAGCATAAACAGAAATAAGAGTTGACTGGAGTCTGGGTGACAACAAGTCTCCTCAGATGTCAAGTATTCTCCATCTCTTTTGATAACATTTGCAGATGACTTTGCATTATCGCAACTACCGCTTACTATTGATTTCTCGCTGACAACGACCATTGTTTCTTCTAGAATGTGGGTGGCAATAAGCCTCCCCAAAGTTTCAGTACTCTTCGCACTCGTACAGTAGAGGTCTGGTTAGTACTGTCCCTCCTCAGTCATTTCATCCTCCTTCACCCTTCACGACTATTTTGTGTGGTATCAGCTGAAGCTGATGCCTTTTTGGGGGGAAGGCACAGTTTATAAGATTACTTATAGTTTCAGTTCCCTTGGGCTCATTTGGTGTTCCTTCCATCTTTTATTTTTACTTCCGTTGCAGTTTCCATTTGACTGATTAGTGTTTGTAGTTTATGTAGGTTAGTTTCCGCATTTATCATCATCATTATAATCATTATAATTATTTTTATTGTTATTATTATTATTATTATTATTATTATTATTATTATTATTATTATTATTATTATTATTATTCCGGTGAGGTTTTCCTCATAACAGTTAATCCGGTGAATCCTAACTGTGTTTATATAATAGTGCTTAATAATAAGTAGAGTATAATAAGTAGAATATAATAATATAATAAGTAGTATAATTTTAGTTATAGCTGGGATCAGCTTATTCCCAGCTAGTACTGAAATACGCCTGCAAATGATACCACACAAAATAGTCGTGAAGGGTTAAGGAGGATGGGAAGACCTAGGAGGGAGAGCACTAACCAGACCTCAATTTGAAGATTGCGGAGAGTACCAGGACCTTGGGGAGGCTTATTGCCACACACATCAATGTAAGAGGTTGATGCGATATCGCAAAATCATTTGAAATAGTTATCGTCAAGAGGTTGAGAATACTTGAAATCTGGGGAGGTTTGTTGGCACTCAGACTCCAGCATCTGGACACTGCTTACGATGACTTGTGTGAGGACTCCTAGTGAGTACAAATAATAATAATAATAATAATGTCATTCAGACTCCAGTCGATGAACAATCATTGACGATGACCTGTGTGATAACACAGAAGAACGTAGTAACTACTAGTGGGTACAAATAATAATAATAATAATAATAATAATAATAATATTAGTAGTTATCCCAGAAGAATGTCTTCAAAGATATGTTACCGTTTATGAATATGTGGATGTCTTCTTTCGTGTGAATCAGATGATTCTGGTGTTGGCATTACTTACCCCGATGTTTTCCAGTTAGAAATCTTTCTAGAAAGACATCGGGTACTTACGGGAAGGACCACGAGAAGGTTGCCAACATCCCTAAGGGAAAGTGGTGCTGTGAAACCGACTGGATTCGAACTTGGAACCCCCAGGTCTTCAGTCCGTGTCGTTATCCACTTAACCACCGTCACCTCTCTATATAAGTGGATGTAATCAAAGTAAAATAAATAGTGGTAGTTGTGATCCAACGGGACACGGGTACGTCTACTGTTACAATAAAGAAAAAGAATTAGTTTTGATTCTGAGGTTGACCTTATTACCTTATAGACCATATTTGCATATTCTAACACGTTAGGGGCAATGTTCCTGAACTTTTTTTAAAAAGTATACGTTTACGGCAATCGCTTTTTTTTTGTTTATGCTGTTTAAATATGGCAGTAAATGGTAACTTTGGCGGGAAACGGGGTGAAAATTAGTTAAAATGTCGATATGACATGATGTATATGTTGTATTTTGTTTTTTGTTTTTTTGTTTTTTTAGGTTTTTGGTTTCAGATTTTTATGTTCCGATCCCTCCGGTTTTTTTCGTGAAGAATGGAGCGGTGAGCCGTACGGGAATGGAGAACTAAATAGAAAGCCAAAAAAACCTGATTGATTTGCTTGTCATGCAATCACACACTGTACAATTATGAAACTCTAGAGAAGCTCAAAACAGGAGAACAATTTCATTTTTAGCACGGATTCTTCGTTTTTTCGGACAGAATTCTTCTAATTACCAATTCCCCCCCCCTTCTGCTTTTCTCTTCCGTTTCCTTTTTGTCGCTCAAAGAACCAAAAATGTACAACAATAAAACTGCTTAAAAAATACAATATTTTTCTGATTGCTTTTGGATGATACGGACAAAAAACGATGTCCCACAGAAGAACGTAGTAATTTTTCAAACGAC
>OY744536.1:47915685-47930685 GCA_963556195.1 Sepiola atlantica | reverse complement strand
AGTCGGCGCCTGTACCCCTGCGGGACACTGACTGAATGTAAGTGATATCTCAATGTAAACATTGTCAAGTGCCGGAAGCTGGAATTAGTTTTACCCAATGAGCTATGCTTAAAGCTAATGGCAGTTGGCGATATATTTACAAATAAGCTCTACCCAAGAAAGGGAGCTTCATATAGTCATCCACATAAGACTGTTTCGCTGTATCACAGCTCTTCAGTGCGGCTTGACCTATATATATATATATATATATATATATATATATATATATATATATATATATATATATATTGCTACTACCCGTAAGGTTGGATAACATGGGCTGTATTTATTTTATGTATAGAGGAGGTGAAACTATTTCATGATTAAGCCACATTCGTTTTTTTGTGAAATTTTAACAATAGATATTAGACATTAATTTATATTCATCAAAAGTCAACCTACATGGAGTATTTAAAATGGTGTTATAAGGCATAGTATGTGCACAACCTCCGATTTGATTTGCAGTAAATTTGATTCATAACCATTAGAAACCAAATGAAGCAAGATTCTCTGAATTTAAGTTTCTTCTTAAGATCTCCGAAGCTTAAGCCTTAAATGTTAGACATTTTTTAGAAACAAAATCATGTAATGGATTTTGATCAAATTTAGAATATATATGTATCATTATATCTAGATTTTAATCTTCGTAATCGACATAAAAGCGACATAAAAGCGATGAACAACTGTTCTGTTCGGAGCACTTATATATATATATATATATATATATACTGTATTTCTTAATTGTCATCGGTAATATATATAAAATATTTATTAGAGGATCTTTTTTGGACCCTATCTAATAGAGAACCTTGAACCTTCCCTGAGTTTTAGTCAGGGTGGACTGAGGGATTTTTCAGACCCGAAAATTCGCATGCCGTGAGTGGGATCGAACCCGGGTCGTCCAGCCTAAAGACAAGTGCTATTACCACTCGTCCACAGGGAAGGTTCAAGGCAGCGGAAGGAGAGGGATGGGCTCCGCCTTCCATATGCTGTGCCCTAGACACGGTGATTCTTAACAAATCACCGCCCCTACGGCCATGGGCAGTGTGCGATGTCGTCAACGACACTCGTGCGCGCCAGGCTATGCGACCTTTACCTTTTTACCTAATAGAGACAGACTGGTGATTGATGTACCAGCTCAGATGTGACAACAATACTCTATGCATGGGCGGATGGTGGCGTTTTAGAAGTATACTGACAGGTGTGATAAGTTTGCTAGCATGGCAGCGATTTCTTATTGCAGTATATTTTTTAAATTAAAAAAATGTAGTTCGCTACAGTTTCTTTCTGAAAATAATTATTCCGTCAAGGAAGGTCATTACAATAGACATTTTAAATAATGATAAAAACGGCGCAAAATTTTAGTAAGTAATTCCTCTTTTCAGATGGGAGGCATCCAATCATATTTGAATTATCTCTCTTTTCGTAATATTTCTCAGTACTAGGATTTATACTTGAGTAATTAGGGTATACAATCCAGGACATCGCCAGACTTCTGTACAGGAGTATATGTACGTCGGTCGGTCGGTCACGTTTAAGTGAAGCAGCATTGTCATCGGTAAACGCATCTTACGAATATCCGTCTTAATTTTTGTTTTCTTTTTTAGCGACAAAAATTGAATCGCAAAAAACAGGGGGGGGGCGCCGCTGTGCCCTGGGCTTCTCGCATGCGAATCGGGGCGTCATTGATTGCTTAAGCAATCAAACCAACCTTTCCAAAGGGTATTCCATGAAGATTGTTACATTAGTCGCAACAACAGAAATCTAATAAAAAGTGGAAAATAATTTTCGCTCTTAATTTTTTTCATAAATTGTCGCACGTTAACCCAAAGGAATTTTAAAAAGACGACGTTGATTTCCTTCTGCATTTTTTTCTACTTATTAACAGAGAAAAAAAAAATCACAGAAATATTTTATCATGCCTTTTTCTTCTTCTTCTTCTTCTTCTTCTTCTTCTTCTTCTTCTTCTTCTTCTTCTTCTTCTTCCTCTTCTTCTTCTTCTTCTTCTTCTTCTTCTTCTTATTATTATTATTATTATTATTATTATTATTATTCTATCAATATTTTGTTTTTTTTGTGGGAAAGTGTATTTTCGGATTTTTCTGACGTAATTTCTTTGGAAAGATGTCAAGTGAAAATAGTTATGAATCTCTTTTCTATATTAAAAAAAAATCACACAAAACACACACACACACACACATATATATATATATATATATATATATATATATATATATATATATACTTTAAAGAAGCTTTGAGTCATTAAAAAAAATAAAAAAATAAAAAATAAAAAATGTAAAATGCAGTTTAAATTCCCAGACAAACTAACTAAATCCAAGATATTGCAGACTTAACATTCGTTTGAAAATTAATAAATGAAAAAATATAAGTAAACAAAAATATATATATATATATATATATATATATATATATATATATATATATATATATATAAAATGTGCGAGAACTTGAATGCCTACTGGAGAGAACTTGAATACCTACTGGAGAGAAATTGAACACTTACAAGGATGAACTTGAATGCCTACTGGAAAGAACATGAATGCCTACTAGGAGAGAACTTGAATACCTACTAGACACTTACTTAAGGTGTCTAATGTCTCTCTGTACAGGGGTTTGTCAGGACAACCTGACATAAGGATACTTCCTTCTATTAGTAAACCCTGATTAAATATTATAAATAACATAGTGTTCGAAGCCCAAATAAGATCCCCTCGGTATGGCTAACCAACACTGGCTTATACAAGGATGGTGCACTTTCTCTAAATGATGTTGCCTCTAGTGTAATCACTAAGCTGGATACTCAACCAGACTAGATGAATGCATAGATATAATTATAGTTATAGTAATAGTTATCCACGGACAGACAATTTCACTGTATCACAGTTCTTCAGTGTGGATAAACAAGCGAGTGGTCCAAGCTGGGATTGAAATATATATATATATATATATATATATATATATATATATATATATATATATATATATATATATATACGTATATGATATTAAATTATATTTTAAATATTTTACCCACGTACGACGTCGTTTTGAGCTTATAACTCTCATCAGCGCAGGTAAATAACAATTTCAGACGGTCACAGGGCACGAACCCAGTTCACAGAGATACCTTGAATGTGTAAGTTTTCACTTAGTCCTTGACGCCACGAAAGATTGTCACGTGATTACAGCGAAATTAAGTGACGTTTACACTGAAAGCGGCGAGTATAAATATCTAAACATACGATAGAACTCAACAACAGAGTTGGAGTATTGCACTTGGGCCTAAGGTGAATGTCTATTTTTTATTTCTCCGATAGTGTTCTACTTTCAATTTTACTTGAAAGGGGTTTCTTATAATATTAAATTATATGTGTTAATATTTTACCAACGTACGGCGTCGTTTCGAGCTTACGGCTCATCAGCGCAGGGAAATCACAATCTCAAACGGTCACATGGCTCGAACCCGGTTCACAGAAACACCTTGAATGTGTAAGTGTGCAATTAGTCCTTGAGGTCACGAGTGATTGTCACGTGACTATGGAGAATTAAGTAATATTTACACTGAAAGCGGCAAGTATAAATATCTAAACATACGATCGAACTCAACAACCGAGTCGGAGTATTGCACTGGGTCTTCAAGTGAATGTTTATTTTTTTTTATCTCTCTGATAGTGCTCTACTTTCAATTTTACTTGAATGGGCTTTATTTGGATTATGCATTATTTGGATTATTCGGACTACTGTCCTTATCTTGGATGTGTTTTCCCAACGTTTTGGCCGCTGTAACCTCCGACCTTCTTTAGGTGAATCTTGTCGAACTCGAGAATCTTTCTGTCGAACGAGGGAATCTGTATGGAATTTCGAGCAAAATCCTTTATTTAATCTACGGGGGTTGGTTAATTTCTTTTTCTTTACCATGACCGGATAGAAGCCTTAAGCAATTCGTAATTGTATTCTTAGTGTCGCGTGCACTCGTAAAAAATACATTAATTTCAGAATTTAAAAATAATAACAATTATCATTGTAATTTTGTTATTTTTTCTCATCGTTATTATTATCATTAACATTATTGTTGTTGTTGTTGTTTTTTGTTTTTTATTATTATTGTTATTATTATTATTATTATTAACAACAACAACAACAACAACAACAACAACAACAACAACAAGGTAGAGTCCGGCGCGGTCCTAGGAAGTGCGCCTTCTCAGACATGATATCCTCCTTAATTGCTGTTGTTGGTCGTTTAAGGTGTCACTATAGGAGAATGCCGATGAGTCCGTTCTAGTCTATTTTTGAACTCTACTTTCTTATTATTGATGGCGTGTTTGCTAGTATAGATGTTGGCATCGGTGAATGAGTACGGTCACAGTGACCTGGCTCATGCGTAAAACAATAAAGTTATTAGAGTGTATTGTATGACATCCGGGGGAAGATTTGACGAAGTAGCGATATGCTGATGATATCACGCGGATGTGGCGTCGCGTAGGAAAAGCGACGAAGATTAGATATTAACAGACTGTTTGGAGGTGGCGCTCAAAGTGGACGATTGCTAAAGAACATGTCTTAAAAACGACAAAATTGTGAGAATCGCATGCAGCGATGGACGCTGATCTGTATGTCTCTCTGTCTGTCAGTCTATCAATCTATCTGTCTATCTATAGTTAAGTCAGGAATATAACCAGTTCTCCCATTCATAATTAACTGTAAATTGTACTTGAAGCTCATTTAACATATTTCTCTCAACAAACCTCCGTTTTGAATCTATGTTTTATCTTAATTCTTCTTCTAGATCTCCAACGAATTTATGCGAACAACCGGTCCTAGCTACACAGTAGACACGGCGAGAAGTGACGACGATAAGATACGTAGCAGCGACGAAGAAATAGACAACACGTATGGAAGGAACAAGCGACAACACAGCCAGAAAGAGAAAAGAACGAGGAACTACGCACGCATACATCGACATAGAGAACAAAGGGGAAACAAGACAACACCTATATTTAGACATAGAGATGAAAAAGGAAAAAAAAGGACGATGCACCACTACCACGAAGAAAAGATAAATAAATATACAAAAAAAAACAAAAAAATAAAAATATTACTCATTAAGTTTACTGAGAAAGTAAAAAGCGCGCGAAAATTATTATTCTACTAAATCGTTCAATAAATACATTTCGTTTCGTCTTTAGTAAATTCTACATGTGATTTATTCTTATATTCATAAAGTTTTTTTATAGTTAGGACGCGGTGACCGGGGAATACTGACGGGTCAGTTCTCGACTATTTTAGTACACGACTAGTAAATAGTTTTATTACAACCCAGAAAATAATATACAAAATAATAAAAAAAATACAAATATTATTTATTACATTTTTTATACATGTTTTTTATTATCGTTCGTATTTTTTAATGTTTATATTGGTATTTTAAACGCTTAGAATTATTAATACTTCTACTAAATCGTTTAACAGATTTAAAAAATAAAGTCCTTAAAAATCTCCTCTGTCTTAATCAGTAGCTGATCAACATTTTTTGTGTTTTACATTTAAATTCTTGATTATATATATATATATATATAAGTATACATTTTTATTTATACAAACGTGTAATGTTTGTATAAATAAAAATGTATACTTATTAACAGCTCTACTTGTTATTGAGCACTTTTTATAAACACTTGAGTTTCAACGGATTTACATCTACAGAAACTAATACAATACATGTACTATATATATATATATATATATATATATATATATATATATATATATATATATGCAGGCGTTATTAAATGACACGTAATTTTTCCATTTGGTGATTTTTTTTGTGATATTCTTGATGCGTCGAGCAACTTTTCTGATTTCAGGTAGTAAAATGTTTTCCGGGTGTTCTTTATTCGGCCATCACTCAAGCGCTTTCGAACTTCGTGGTCGTCATCAAGAGTAGGTTTTTATAAATTAAGAAGACTTGAGTTATAGCGCTTTTTAATAATTTTCTTGAAGGTTTTTGGTATGAGAAGAGGGAGAGTTAAATAAAAAGAAAGGGGTGTGGTTGAGTCTATTATTTATTTTTTATTCGTGTATTTATTACTTTTGTTTAGTTATATCATTTTTTCATTTGTTTTTTTATTTGTTTTGTTTTTTATTTGTATATTTATTATTTTTAATTACCGAATATATTGACTATGTTAGTACCGATATTGAAAGCTATTTTGTTTCTTTTGAATGAATATTGCTTTTAGTATTTTTAGTCGATGTATGCAATTATTTCTATGTATGATTTTAGAGTTAGCTGTTAGTATTTTTCGTATATCGCCCAGGTGTCGTATTTAGTTATGTGAAGTGATGTGGCGTTGAATAGCGCTGGTGTCAGATAGATGATAGGTAAAATATCGGGATATATATATATATATATATATATATATATATATATATATATATATATATATATATATATATATATATATATATAGTTATCCACAGACAGATTGTTTCGCTGTATCGGAGCTCTTTAGTGTGACAAGACAGGCAAGTGGCTACAGCCGTGATATATATATATATATATATATATATATATATATATATATATATATATATATATATATATATATATATATATGACGTCTACATACAGGCTGTTTCTCACACATTTTTAGTGTAGCTATAAAGGCAAGCGCTTCAAGCCAAGATCAGAACTGGACCTCGTCATTGCATTACGTTGGATTTATAGTAAATTCTAAGTGTGATATATATTTATGAAGTTTTTTATGCTCAAGTAAGAAAAATGTAAATATAAAAATACGATTTCACAAATTCTGATGTACTTTTTTTTACTTAAAATAAAAGAACCTATTGAAATTTTTAAGGATTAAAACTAATTCAGTCGTAGAATAAATAAAATTAATAAAACTTAAACCTTTTTCAATATTTATTTATTCTTCGTGTTGTATTTATCTTCTGATGAAACTTGACGAATTGTAAAATTCAAAGCCATCTTTGTTTGCAAAAGATGCTCTGGAGAAACAGCTATAACGATATTCCCGGACTGATGGTGTCATAACAACAAGACAGATACCAAATTACCCCCTCCCAAATAGGAGGTAATGCCTGAGTGGATGGTCTCATAATAACTAAACAGATCCTACACTACCCCCTCCCAAGGAGGAGTTAATGCCTGGGAGGATGGTCTTATGGCAACAAAACAGATATTACACTATCCCCCTCGAAAAGAAAAAGGAGGGTAGTTTCATGACTACTGAATAGATACTGCATTACATCCTCCTCAAGGTTGAGGTAATGTTTGGGAGGATGGTCTCATGATAACAAAACGGATACTACACTACTCTTTTAATTCAGCATTGAAAGATCAAAATAATAGGATCAGAATTAATAGTTTCGTTTAGGCTCCAGACAGATATATACGAAATCTCAATTAGGAATATATATATATATATATATATATATATATATATATCTATTATCTATTAATAATGGAGTTAATGTATCTATCTGTCTGTCTGTCTGTCTGAAGCCGAAACTCCAGTATGACTATTTTACTGAAATTAATCTTTTTGAAATTCTTTATATACTGTCACTAAAAGTCGCTTAGACACCAGATGGGTTTTGCTATTAACATAGCTCATTCTTTTAAACTTTCAATTAAATTAATATTTACAAATATACACTTATAACTGCTGTTATCAAATTTACATATGTATTTACAATATTTTCCGATGAGGTTATATTAATAAACATTATTCATACAATTAATTACAGTCATTTTCATCATAATCGGCGTGTTTTCTAAAACATTTCAACGCGAGTACTGTTAAAATTGCAAAGTCATTGGGTGTTTAATAAGTGGCGTCCTCCCTCCCTCCGGTAATTATATATGGCGATCTGATTAAGCAGCCGTGTGGCTTTTTAATCAGTAGTGTCCTCCCTCCCTCCGGTAATTATATATGGCGATCTGATTAAGCAGACGAGTGGCTTTTTAATCAGTAGTGTCCTCCCTCCCTCCGGTAATTATATATGGCGATCTGATTAAGCAGCCGATTGGCTTTTTAATCCATAGTGTCCTCCCTCCCTCCGGTAATTAAATATGGTGATCTGATTAAGCAGCCGATTGGCTTTTTAATCCATAGTGTCCTCCCTCCCTCCGGTAATTAAATATTGCGATCTGATTAAGCAGCCGATTGGCTTTTTAATCAGTAGTGTCCTCCCTCCCTCCGGTAATTAAATATGGCGATCTGATTAAGCAGGCGATTGGCTGTTTAATCAGTAGTGCCCTCCCTCCCTCCGGTAAATAAATATGGCGATCTGATTAAGCAGGCGATTGGCTGTTTAATCAGTGGTGTCCTCCCTCCCTCCGGTAATTAAATATGTCGATCTGATAAGCAGCCGATTGGCTGTTTAATCAGTAGTCCCCTCCCTCCCTCCGGTAATTAAATATGGCGATCTGATTAAGCAGCCCATTGGCTGTTTAATCAGTAGTGCACTCCCTCCCTCCGGTAATTAAATATGGCGATCTGATTAAGTAGCCGATTGGCTGTTTAATCAGTGGTGCCCTTCCTCCCTCCGGTAATTAAATATGGCGATCTGATTAAGCAGCCTAATGGCTGTTTAATCAGTAGTGCCCTCCCCCCTCCGGTAATTACATATGGCGATCTGATTAAGCAGCCGATTGGCTGTTTAATCAGTGGTGTCCTCCCTCCCTCCGGTAATTAAATATGGCGATCTGATTAAGCAGCCGATTGGCTGTTTAATCAGTGGTGTCCTTCCTCCCTCCGGTAATTAAATATGGCGATCTGATTAAGCAGCCGATTGGCTGTTTAATCAGTAGTGTCCTCCCTCTCTCCGGTAATTAAATATGGCGATCTGATTAAGCAGACGATTGGCTGTTGAATCAGTATGCCCTCCCTCCGGTAATAAAATATTGCGATCTGATTAAGCAGCCGACGTTAATCTGGCACGTTAAACATGTAAACAACAATGCTGGCAAACACCGTGCTCAGTTTTCCATTTTTAAAACCGTCCTAAGTTTGTTTATTCTTAGCCATTATGTTTTAAAACACAAATTTATTAAATCAAATTGTTTAATTAAAATAATAATTGATTTAAAAATTACTATATAAAAACGCCCGTGCGAAAGAACACTCCCACACACAGTCTAGGTAAACTTTTCCTTTCTGAGAGTTAAAATTTTTTCCCTGTTTACTGTATTTGATTTCTTAATACTTTCATATCCAATATTATCATTTTTTCACGACCTCAACAGAATTTATGATTCCATGTTTTATTTATTAAAAAAAAGATGTGATTTTTTTTCTTTAATGTCAACAAAATAAACTAACACATTGTACTGGAAAACTATACAACTGATTGTAGAAGCAAATTGTTTAATTAAAAAAAGGTACACATACACGCACACACACACGCACACACGCGCACGCGTTCACTGTATTTGATTTTTTGGTGCCTTTTCATTTTAGGACCCACACTAACTTTGACCCCGTCGTTACAGTTAAGGTTAGGTTTGTTTTTTCTCCTTTTTAATTAAAAATATTTACATGTATAGGAGGGAGGGAGACAAAAAAATTGGGGGAAGGCGGTCAAAATTTTTTTTTTTCTAAACTAAAAAATAGTCTAATGACTGGTAATATAAAAAAATTGAGGGGGGGTACAACAAAAATTTACTTTCTTTTTAAACTACAAGTCTTTCTATTTATAGTCGAGGGTACAACAAAAATCGGGGTAGGGTCGAATTTTTTTTTTTCTTTATTTTCAACTAAAAATATTCTTGGTCATAAACACAGAAAATCAATGTCTAACCACCACAGAAATATGACTGGGGCTCCATTGGCTTACGCGTGAGCCTTCATTTCTGATGCGGCAGCCTAGCAAAAATATGCGACCGAAGGGAGCATATATTTGCTAGTATTAATAATGGAGTTTATGTATCTGTCTGTCTGTCTGTCTGAAGCCGAAACTCCAGTATGACTATTTTACTGAAATTAATCTTTTTGAAATTCTTTATATACTGTCACTAAAAGTCGCTTAGACACCAGATGGGTTTTGCTATTAACATAACTCATTCCTTTAAACCTTCAATTAAATTAATATTTACAAATATACACTTATAACTGCTGTTATCAAATTTACATATGTATTTACAATATTTTCCGATGAGGTTATATTAATAAACATTATTCATACAATTAATCACAGTCATTTTCATTATAACCGGCGTGTTTTCTAAACCATTTCAACGCGAGTACTGTTAAAATTGCAAAGTCATTGGGTGTTTAATAAGTGGCGTCCTCCCTCCCTCCGATAATTTAATATGGCGATCTGATTAAGCAGCCGAGTGGCTTTTTAATCAGTAGTGTCCTCCCTCCCTCCGGTAATTATATATGGCGATCTGATTAAGCAGACGAGTGGCTTTTTAATCCATAGTGTCCTCCCTCCCTCCGGTAATTTAATATGGCGATCTGATTAAGCAGCCGAGTGGCTTTTTAATCAGTAGTGTCCTCCCTCCCTGCGGTAATTATATATGGCGATCTGATTAAGCAGACGAGTGGCTTTTTAATCAGTAGTGTCCTCCCTCCCTCCGGTAATTATATATGGCGATCTGATTAAGCAGCCGATTGGCTTTTTAATCCATAGTGTCCTCCCTCCCTCCGGTAATTAAATATGGCGATCTGATTAAGCAGCCGATTGGCTTTTTAATCAGTAGTGTCCTCCCTCCCTCCGGTAATTATATATGGCGATCTGATTAAGCAGACGAGTGGCTTTTTAATCAGTAGTGTCCTCCCCCCCTCCGGTAATTATATATGGCGATCTGATTAAGCAGCCGATTGGCTTTTTAATCCATAGTGTCCTCCCTCCCTCCGGTAATTAAATATGGCGATCTGATTAAGCAGCCGATTGGCTTTTTAATCAGTAGTGTCCTCCCTCCCTCCGGTAATTAAATATGGCGACCTGATTAAGCATGCGATTGGCTGTTTAATCAGTAGTGCCCTCCCTCCGGTAATTAAATATGGCGATCTGATTAAGCAGGCGATTGGCTGTTTAATCAGTGGGGTCCTCCCTCCCTCCGGTAATTAAATATGGCGATCTGATAAGCAGCCGATTGGCTGTTTAATCAGTAGTGCCCTCCCTCCCTCCCTCCGGTAATTAAATATGGCGATCTGATTAAGCAGCCGATTGGCTGTTTAATCAGTGGTGTCCTCCCTCCCTCCGGTAATTAAATATGGCGATCTAGTTAAGCAGCCGATTGGCTGTTTAATCAGTAGTGTCCTTCCTCCCTCCGATAATTAAATATGGCGATCTGATTAAGCAGACGATTGGCTGTTGAATCAGTATGCCCTCCCTCCCTCCGGTAATTAAATATGGCGATCTGATTAAGCAGCCGACGTTAATCTGGCACGTTAAACATGTAAACAACAATGCTGGCAAACACCGTGCTCAGTTTTCCATTTTTAAAACCGTCCTAAGTTTGTTTATTCTTAGCCATTATGTTTTAAAACACAAATTTATTAAATCAAATTGTTTAATTAAAATAATAATTGATTTAAAAATTACTATATAAAAACGCGCGTGCGAAAGAACACACCCACACACAGTCTAGGTAAACTTTTTCTTTCTGAGAGTTAAAAAATTTTCCGTGTTTACTGTATTTGATTTCTTAATACTTTCATATCCAATATTATCATTTTTTCACGACCTCAACAGAATTTATGATTCTATGTTTTATTTATTAAAAAAAAGATGTGATTTTTTTTTCTTTATTGTCAACAAAATAAACTAACACATTGTACTGGAAAACTATACAACTGATTGTAGAATCAAATAGTTTAATTAAAAAAAGGTACACACACACGCGCGCGCGTTTACTGTATTTGATTTTTTGGTGCCTTTTCATTTTAGGACCCACGCTAACTTTGACCCCGTCGTTACAGTTAGGGTTAGGTTTGTTTTTTTTCCTTTTTAATTAAAAATATTTTCATGTATAGGGGGGAGGGGGGGAGACAAAAAAATTGGGGGAAGGCGGTCAAAAATTTTTTTTTTTTCTTAACTAAAAAATAGTTCAATGACTGGTAATATTTTTTTATATTACCAGTCATTGAACTATTTTTTTTTTAGGGGGGGGGGTACAAAAAAAAATTACTTTCTTTTTAAACTACAAGTCTTTCTATTTATGGGCGAGGGTACAACAAAAATCGGGGTAGGGTCGAATTTTTTTTTTCTTTATTTTCAACTAAAAATATTCTTGGTCATAAACACAGAAAATCAATGTCTAACCACCACAGAAATATGACTGGGGCTCCATTGGCTTACGCGTGAGCCTTCATTTCTGATGCGGCAGCCTAGCAAAAATATGCGACCAAAGGGAGCATATATTTGCTAGTCTATTAATAATTTGAGTTTATGTATCTGTCTGTCTGTCTGTCTGAAGCCGAAACTCCAGTATGACTATTTTACTGAAATTAATCTTTTTGAAATTCTTTATATACTGTCACTAAAAGTCGCTTAGACACCAGATGCGTTTTGCCATTAACATAAGTCATTCCTTTAAACCTTCAATTAAATTCATATTTACAAATATACACTTATAACTGCTATTATCAAATTTACATATGTATTTACAATATTTTCCGATAAGGTTATATTAATAAACATTATTCATACAATTAATTAAAGACATTTTCATCATAACCGGCGTGTTTTCTAAACCATTTAAACTCGATTACTGTTAAAATTGCAAAGTCATTGGGTGTTTAATAAGTGGTGTCCTCCCTCCCTCCGGTAATTATATATGGCGATCTGATTAAGCAGACGAGTGGCTTTTTAATCAGTAGTGTCCTCCCTCCCTCCGGTAATTATATATGGCGATCTGATTAAGCAGCCGATTGGCTTTTTAATCATTAGTTTTCTTCACTCCCTCCGGTAATTAAATATAGCGATCTGATTAAGCAGGCGATTGGCTTTTTAATCAGTAGTGTCCTCCCTCCCTCCGGTAATTAAATATGACGATCTGATTTAGCAGGCGATTGGCTGTTTAATCAGTAGTGCCCGCCCTCCCTCCGGTAATTAAATATGGCGATCTGATGAAGCAGGCGATGGCTGTTTAATCAGTGGTGTCCTCCCTCCCTCCGGTAATTAAATATGGCGATCTGATTAAGCAGCCGATTGGCTGTTTGATTAGTGGTGCCCTCCCTCCCTCCGGTAATTACATATGGCGATCTGATTAAGCAGCCTAATGGCTGTTTTATCAGTAGTGCCCTCCCTCCCTCCGGTAATTACATATGGCGATCTGATTAAGCAGCCGATTGGCTGTTTAATCAGTGGTGTCCTCCCTCCCTCCGGTAATTAAATATGGCGATCTGATTATGCAGCCCATTGGCTGTTTAATCAGTGGTGTCCTCCCTCCCTCCGGTAATTAAATATGGCGATCTGATTAAGCAGCCCATTGACTGTTTAATCAGTGGTGTCCTCCCTCCCTCCGGTAATTAAATATGGCGATCTGATTAAGCAGCCGATTGGCTGTGTAATCAGTGGTGCCCTCCCTCCCTCCGGTAATTAAATATGGCGATCTGATTAAGCAGCCTAATGGCTGTTTTATCAGTAGTGCCCTCCCTCCCTCCGGAAATTAAATATGGCGCTCTGATTAAGCAGGCGATTGGCTGTTTTATCAGTGGTGTCCTCCCTCCCTCCGGTAATTAAATATGGCGATCTCATTAAGCAGCCCATTAGCTGTTTAATCAGTGGTGTCCTACCTCCCTCCGGTAATTAAATATGGCGATCTGATTAAGCAGCCGATTGGCTGTTTGATCAGTGGGTGCCCTCCCTCCCTCCGGTAATTACATATGGCGATCTGATTAAGCAGCCTAATGGCTGTTTTATCAGTAGTGCCCTCCCTCCCTCCGGTAATTACATATGGCGATCTGATTAAGCAGCCGATTGGCTGTTTAATCAGTGGTGTCCTCCCTCCCTCCGGTAATTAAATATGGCGATCTGATCAAGCAGCCGATTGGCTGTTTAATCAGTGGTGTCCTCCCTCCCTCCGGTAATTAAATATGGCGATCTGATTAAGCAGCCGATTGGTTGTTTAATCAGTAGTGTCCTCCTTCCCTCCGGTAATTAAATATGGCGATCTGATTAAGCAGCCGATTGGCTGTTGAATCAGTATGCCCTCCCTCACTCCGGTAATTAAATATGGCGATCTGATTAAGCAGCCGACGTTAAACTTGGCACGTTAAACATGTAAACAACAACGCTGGAAAACACCGTGCTCATTTTTCCATTTTTAAAACCGTCCTAAGTTTGTTTATTCTTAGCCATTATGTTTTAAAACACAAATTTATTAAATCAAATTGTTTAATTAAAATAATAATTGATTTAAAAATTACTATATAAAAACGCGCGTGCGCACGCACACACCCACACACAGTTCAGGTAAACTTTTTCTTTCCGAGAATTAAAATTTTTTTCGTGTTTACTGTATTAGATTTCTTAATACTTTCATATCCAATATTATCATTTTTTCACGACCTCAACAGAATTTATGATTCCATGTTTTATTTATTAAAAAAAAAAGATGTGATTTTTTTTCTTTAATGTCAACAAAATAAACTAACACATTGTACTGGAAAACTATACAACTGATTGTAGAATCAAATTGTTTAATTAAAAAAAAGTACACACACGCACACGCACACGCACATACGCGCGCGCGTTCACTGTATTTGATTTTTTGGTGCCTTTTCATTTTAGGACCCACGCTAACTTTGACCCCGTCGTTACAGTTAGGGTTAGGTTTGTTTGTTTTCCTTTTTAATTAAAAATATTTACATGTATAGGGGGGGGGGAAGACAAAAAAATTGGGGGAAGGCGGTCAAAAATTTTTTTTTTTTTTCTTAACTAAAAATATTCCAA
>OY744536.1:47825685-47910685 GCA_963556195.1 Sepiola atlantica | reverse complement strand
AATGCTATATCAATTGCTAATACACGCCCTGAGAAGGGTATTTTACTAGTACACATATATATATATATATATATATATATAAAGAGGAAAAGCAGATACAAAGCATTTTACTAGTATATATATACATACATATATATATATATATATATATATATATATATATATATATATATAGATAGATAGATAGATAGATAGATAGATAGATAGATAGATAGATAGATAAATAGATAGATAGATAGATAGATAGATAGATAGATAGATAGATAGATAGATAGTTGTTAACATACTAAATGAGATTGATAGTCAGGGAGATAGATATGAAAATATAAATGATGTTTGATTTCTAGCTATTTATGAAAAAAACTTCGATAGGTAAATAGATATGCATTAGATTAAAAATTGATAAATGAACGTTCAAATGCACGCGAATTATATCAAAGAGAGCCTTCTGTTGAGCTGAAATTCCACTCACCGAGGTTGCACAAATAGTAGTACCAATATATATATATATATTTATATATATATATATATATACATATATATATATATATATATATATATATATATATATATATATGTTTAATATCCTTAGCTTCTATGATTCCGATAATTCCAATGATATCGAACAAAACCCATTGTCTTCGAGTGGCTCTCACCTTTCGTCCCGAAATTGGAATATTTTCTAACGGCGTCCATGCGTTATTACAGGTCGCAGCGTGGAGTCCGATTTAATTCCAGGGTGGGGGGCGCTTTGGTACATCACGCTTTGTTTTATAAGTGAGACTTTATCTAAAACATTCTGCCTCGGGAGACAGCTGATAGAAAAACGGATGAATAATGATGTTAATAACAGTTGCAATACGCGGGGCCGAGATAATTTATAAGCCGGGTTGCCTCTACGAAACGACGTGGTCGGACGTATAGCAATTATAAGCAGACACGCGAGTCGGCCTCAAAATGCCAAAATCAGTTTTTATTATGTGCAGTCAATAAAAATACACGGGCAATGTCCTCTCCTTTCATCGGCAGATGAGCTAAATGTTAATAAATAGTTCTTAAGAACATCCACCATGCCTTGTACAAGGCTAAAGATTAAGGGCGCCTGGTAGTAATGGTTACCAACGTGGAGTATATCGTGTTCGAGTTAAAATCTTTAATTGGACTGGAGATCACAGTTTTTTCTTGAGTTAGATCTAACTTATTTTTCCCGCATGAACTTGTTCAATTACATTTTAGAAAGTTGCTATGTGGTGTTGAAAAAAAGGTAATAACTAGTGTTGGGACGATTAATCGGAATCGGGAAGCGAAAAAATCGGAACTTTTTGAAGTATCTGAATCGGAAAAATTTTAGCCTAATTTCCGTTTCCAAAAACGATTCTTTAAATTTTGTTTTTTGTTTCTTTAAAACTTGATTTTTCCATTGCTGGTCTTAATGATAAATATTTATTGATTTTAAATCTACCAGTAAATAAATAAAAATATAGATCATAATAACGAATTTAGCTAAAAATGGCACCGGAAAAAAATAGCACGGTAACAATGGCACAGGAAAAAATGACACGAGTTGATAAATAGGAAAAATTGCACAAGTGAAAAATATAGATGAAAATTTTACGATGAGTTTATCAAAACGTTTGCCACAATAGATAAAAGGAAAACACTAAGAAGTTTTTCAAATTAAAAAGAAAATTATATCTACATTTAAAAGTAGATAAGGACTCTCAGCTAAATCAATCATCCGGAGAAAAAACAATGAAATCCTACATATTTAGGAGATTTTTACATCGGAATCGGTAATTGTATCGGAATCGGGAATTTTGAACAGAATCGGTAATTCTATCGGAATCGGGAAAAATATTGGAATTGTCTCATCACTGGTAATAACAGTTCCGTGTACTTTTATAGTATATATCAGTCAAAAGTTTAAAATTCCGCCCATCATGTCTCGCTGCTGAATTCGCCTTATGCAGTGCCACAACTGTTGTTTTATACTTTTTTCGTCCAAAAAACAACAGGGCTACTATTATGAAGAAAATCCATTGTTACATTACCTCCCGCCAGATGTTTTGTAA
Source organism: Sepiola atlantica (assembly GCA_963556195.1). NCBI lineage: Eukaryota > Metazoa > Mollusca > Cephalopoda > Sepiida > Sepiolidae > Sepiola > Sepiola atlantica. The sequence goes on along the minus strand of OY744536.1, from coordinate 47,908,613 downwards.
ATGGATAATCGAAAAGCGCGTTATGCAAAAAGTAATAACAAATAATCAAATATAAATGCGGCTGTTATAGTTTTGCTTACCGATGGGTTTATAAACAGCTGTACACTCCTATCGTCGTCGTCGTCGTCGTCGTCGTCGTCGTCGTCGTCGTCGTCGTCGTCGTCGTCGTCGTTGTGAACTCAAGTTTTGTTTGTCTGCTTATAAGCCCACTTGAACGCCGATGTTTATATAAAAAGTTTATTTAAAAAGCAAGTCACAGAAAAACATCAGGAAAACAACGTGTATACGTGTGAGCGCGTGAGAGCGATAAAGACAGATAGATAGACATATTACTCGTATAGCTTTATTTACTTCCTTCCCACAGTATGAAAATGTGGCACAAGGCCGGAAGTTGGGAGAAAAGCCTACGTCCCAGCGGAAGAGCCAGGCCGACCTCGAAAAATAATCCCGAGCAACCCCGTCGGCATTCCCCGGTAGTACGTCCTCATGATATTGGCACTTAACCAACCTTTTCCTAAAGAAGGAAGGCAAGGCCTGGGAAGGTGAACCGCCTAGAACTATTTAAGACATAATACTTCAATCTGACAGATAAATCCCATCGAAATGGCTCGTATCGCTACACTGAGCAACACTGTGTGTGCTGCCCCCCCCCCCTATTTTGGGACAGCACCCAAACATGTCTATTCTGCTTAAAGTCTCGCCAGCCAAAAGAGACAAAGAATCCTCGGACGGAAGTCACATGGTTTCATCGACTTCCGCCTGAGTCATCTCTGACGTTTGAGATGTCACTCAAACTTTTCGATTAAAACACGGTCCTCGTTATGTAACGGGCTGTTTTCTACAGTTTTCGTCTCAAAAAGCAACCACTAGGGGCCACTCTATCATCAACAGAAACCCCTTTTGCTACAACATGATATTCACACTTTGTTTCAAACTACATACAAATATTGCATCTAACAAAGTTGTTCTTCTTTCACAGAACGCTTACAAAATGTTAATGCAACGGAAAATGATATATTGCTTGACTATGGATATTCTCTTACAACGTTTCGGATGATGTAACCTTCGACCTTCTTTAGGTGCATCTTGTCGCACTCTGGCATTTTTATGCCGGACTCGGGAACCTGTATGGAATTTCAAACAGAAACCTTTATTTAGATTTGTCTTATCATGGTAGAAATGACCGAGTAGAAGTGTTAAGTAATTATTAATGATTGTACCGCCTTAGTGAGGATTTAATCTTCAACCACCAGAATACTTTCATTTAGAACTGGTTATGTAGCTAACTAAAAATAAAATAAAAAAAAGCACTTACTTAAGACTTCTACCCAGTCATGGCTGATGAGACGAGAACAATCTACATCCGTCGATTAACTCAAGAGTTTTGTTCGAAATTCCATATAGATTCCCGAGTTCAACATAAAGATTACCGAGTTTGACAAGCTGTACCTGAAGAAAGTCGAAGTTTACATCGACCGAAACGTTGTGAGAATAAAATCCAAGTTGAGAATAGTAGTCCGAATAATTCAAATTATACAAATCAGCCTATTTCGTTTATTCACCCGATGAAATCGAAATGTCAAACATTTGATAAATTACTAAATCTTGGCACTAAGCTCTCTAAATTATATCATGTTACAAGTAAAAATTTCCCCACGGAAAAAGAAAATATTTAATTATTTAAAAAATATGGAAATATTGGGACAGAAATAGATTATTGGGCAAGATCAAAGTGTAGTATCTGTTCCGATGGATATTACACCCTATAGACCGGTATCGTCTTGGCTTTCAGGTCTTAATTCCGCCGGTCTGTGGGGTTTTCCTGTGCAGTTCTAGGAGGTCCACCCTCCCAGGCTCTGCCTCCCCTCTTTGGGGTGGAGTAAGTTTATTGCTTAATGCCGGATGCGCCCCTACTGGGGAATGCCGACGGGGCTGCCCAGGCATTTTTGTAGGCCAGAGTGCTCACCTTCTCGAGCGCTGGCTTTTCAAATCCCACTTTCCCGACCTTGTGTAACATCTTACCTTGTGGGAGGAAGATAAATAAAATAGATTATAGTAATTTAAAAATTCCACTGAATACCACAGTTCAGTATTTCATTAGGAGGTGACGGTGACTAAGTGCTTAACGACACGGACTGGCAACCTGGGTGTGCACAGTTTAAATCCAGTTCGTTCCACAAAACACTTTCAATTAGGATGTTAGCAACCTTCATGTAGTTCCTCCTGTAAATACCCGATGTTTTTCTAGAAAGACTTTTAACTAGAAAAATATCGGGGGGAAATGTGAACAATAGAATCATCTTATTAATACAATGTGAATAAATAAGGATTGTTTTCCACTGCTTTATAAGTTTGTCGATTCTAAAACTGAAGACTTGCAGAGATTCTTTGACATAACCGTTTACGTCACTTATAGGTTTGTCGATTCTTAAACTGAAGATATGGCCGGGGGTATATTCTTGGATAAAGGGGGCAGTAGAATTTTTAGAAAAATTATTTTTAGAAGATGTGAAAATAGAAAAATATCCCAAATTTCCATACTTGTGACACCTAGCATCTCTGGCCAGACAAGAAAACCGAGGGTGTAGACTTAAATGGCATTTACGACCTGTGGAGGCAGCGGTGATAGGCAACTCTGAAGGATTTACAGTGCCCGGAATTTCATGGTTAGAGAAAGAAGGCACAGAGGAGGGATCAAGGGTGTGTTTTTCAAAGCATCACCGACTGTAGGTAGAAAACAGATTGTTTCTGAGCAATTTCAAACATATAAGCCTGTTTGTAGGCTGTTCTGAGGTTAAGACATTTTTTTTCGAGTAGTCTTCGTTTTACTTTAACATTCTGAGGCTGTTGATGAAAGCATCCATAATGTGCTCATCTTGAATTTCTTCACCAATCATTGGCCGGAAGTTACAGTCCTTGCTCAGGGTCCATAATTCTTTTAAGAATTGTTTCAAAGATTCACTGTTTTGTTGTCGCCATGTAGCGAGTAAGTATCACGAAAATATTTCGTTTTTTGTAGGTGGCTTGTAGTGCTTCAATAGCCTCTTCATAAGTAGTGTAATCCATAATAATTTTGTGTGAGATACATAATTGGTTAGGAGTCCGAGTTTATGTATTTGTTGTTGTAGATTTTCTGCATGTAATGTTTGCATAAGTTTTCAAACGTCACTTGCCAATAAGTCCAGCGTTTTTCGGAATTAGAAGTCTCCGGTTCTACGTCGAACCCTCGTGGGCGCATTAGTTGTTATATGCCGAATGTATGCTGAATAAATTGTAATAAGAAACAGGAACAGCAGTAGACTTGGGAAATGTTTTTTCATCATACAGTGTCGATACATTGTTAGATCCCCCGACCAAAGGTTGTGGGAGAGATGCCTTTATAGCAGCATGTCATTCCTACTGTTCGATGTGGCCCGACCACGTGTGGATAGGTCGAAGTGGCCCGACCATGTGTGAAAAAAATTAAACAGAATAAAACAAACAAAGGGAAGAAAGAGAACATTATTATAATATTTGAAATTATATTAGAAAGAGAGCGAAGGAATAATAAAGCTACACTAAGAAATGGTATTTTGTAAAATCAATAATTAAGAGTAAAACATTTATATTAAACAAAACAATTTATTTGACTAAGAAATGTTGTAGAGTTCATATTTTTAAGGAGTGAAAAAGTTCCGTTTGTACGAGTGAAATGTTTGATTCGTTTCAGTTCATGTTTGTACGAATGTGTAATATGCGAGCGTGTTTGATGTAAAGTGATTTTTGTGGCAATTGTAATGGTATGTGTGCTTGAAGAAAAGTTCATTATTCGTGGTAGGAATTAAAAGAGATTACCTACTTTTTTACTTTTCCCTCCCTCACCTCCTCGGTCGAGCCGGTGGGGGGGGGGGGTCGATGATTTCCTCTGTGTGCGTTCGGACGGAAAGCGGAAGAAAAAGAGAAAGAAAAGATGGTGCGTGACTTGTTTTATAGGGAGTCAAATCACGCGTGGTCAAGCAGAGATGAAGACGGGCTGAGTAAACTAAGAAGGAAAAGTCGCAACATAGTAGCATCAGCTACAATGACTTGCAGAGATTCTTTGACAAAACCGTTTATGTCACTTATCAGGATTATATTGTCAAATATACTTTTTTAATATTTTTGTTTGTATTGATAGTTTATTAAAAGACTATAACAATGCGAGAATATACCGTGGATTGTAAGAAATAAATCTAAGAACAAAGCGATTTTTTTTAATTTAAATCTTAATTATTTTTATCTCTCTTCCGCGATCACTAGTTATGATGTAATGCCGGAACTTCACGATATTTTGGAATTCATATCCCTTTGTCAAGTGTTTAATTTTATTCGTTTCATGTCGCTGTAAAAGTGGTATTATAATAAAATAAAAACTTTAGACAATTCTTAACACTATATAAAAACAAAAACAATTCGGATGAATCAGCATGATACGACGTGATATTCTGTATATGTAGTGCAGATAACAGACTAAGAGAGAACATTTTGCCTGCCTAATTAGCATACTTATTTTTAAACTGTTTAAATTAATTAACATTTGGTATTATTAAGTTGAAATTGTAGTTGTTTGTGTGTGTTATCCATATGTAATAGTGTCGTCCATATTAACAGTAATTACTTTTAGTTATTTAATAAATAAATCGGAAAAAATAACTAAAACAACTTAATTTTAAACAACCAGCGCTTGTGTACGACCTTACCGAAGGTCATGGCTCGCCACGAGCGAGGCATAAGCGAAAATAGAAAGGGGAGGGAGACTGTGGCTGTCTTGTTCATTTTCTCTCTGATCTCTATTGCCCTCTATTTTAAGTTGTTACATTTTTCCCGAAAAATAAATGATAACTTTTTTATTAGTTGAGTTAATGCATTTATTGTAAAGTTTAACAACAAACTTATTCTTTGATGTTTACAAAGACCTTACCACTATTCTGATTGACAAATTAAACCAGTAGTTTAGTAGCACTGTTATCTGTCCCAATTACGAAAAAATATTGATTCGTATTTTGATATGATTGTAGATTAACATTTTCCACGAAATTACCCGCCATCCACCCCAAAAGTATTCTACCTGTTTTAGGCGATCAAGAGTGAACACCGTGAAAAACGTCACGGAAAGATGAAAAATATAGGTATTATTTTGGAATTTAAAGTGGGGTAAATTGTTTGTATATAAATTTAATGCAAAATGATCCCCATTTTGCGCCCAGTTTTAGAGAAGTAGGCTAATTTTTTTTTATATGTGAGTTAAATCCTCTGCGTATTTTTTTTGGGGGGGTACCTACCTTTTTAGGTGAGTACATGTCGTTTTATGACAGTACAGCTCGGATTTATGGTTAGTAGTAAAAACTTTTGTTAAGTTCCTTAAAAAGATAGAATGTCCCGAAAATTGGGAACATAGTATGTTATATATATATATATATATATATATATATATATATATATATATATATATATATATATATATATATATACACAACTAATCCCCCACTAATTTTTTTAATTTGTTTTTCTTTATCTCCGTTTTCCACGATGTTAAGACGCAATCGCCTAAAAAAAGCAGAATGTCATTTTCTCAGGGAGGGTGTATATCGAAGGGTATTAATGTGCAAATTCACCCATATTTCATTTTTTTTAATCTTATACATTTTTTTATAACTATACGTCCCTTTTTAATTTTAAGCAATTGATTTTAGTTGTGTTTACTTTCCCCGTGAAAATTTAATAAAAAGCTTTAAAAGTATCTAACTAATTAAATACCTATTTTTATGGTATAAATAAGAATATTAAAAGTTTAGATTAACACCCATCTATCTATATATATATATATATATATATATATATATATATATATATATATATATATATATATATATATATACACTGAAGATTGCGTGAGCATTAAATATCGATGTATGTAGGTAAAAGTTATTAATATTTACTTTAAAATATCTATCTCTCTCTCTCTCTCTCTCTCGCTCTCTCTCTATAAATATATATATATATATATATATATATATATATATATATATATATATATATATATATATATATATATATATATATATAATAAAGAATGGTAGTTTCCTTGAAGCACTGCTGGGAATAGTAACAGTATTTTTAAGTAATGCAGAATGCCGGGTAGGTTGTAAGCTGGAAGGAACAAAAATAATAAATCGAAGTGGGACATACTATTTTTTTTTCTTAAAATATTACATAATAGTAAGTGTGGTATTGGCTGTTTGTGTGTAGTCCGGATGTTTATTAAAATCATTTATTTAAAACCTTTTCTTTGTCTAAAATAATAAACACCAAAGGAAAAATCCGTCTGTGTAGAGAATCTACCAAAATGGATGCCAGAGAGTAGGACTGAGACAGACCAGTCCCGCAGAGAATAGAAATTAATACATTTTAAAATTATGCTTTGTATATAAATGTAGTGTTCAAAAATATGTGTGTAATATTAGATAAATGATAGGTATTGTATGGTGATTAATTAATTGTTAGTTTTAATAATATTTTTATTATTTTTTATTTGTTTCATCGTATTGTTGTTTTATTTTCGTATTTTTTGTTTTGTTTTGTTTTTATATAAAGTAATTAATTAATGGTTTTTTTCATTATTATAAATTTTATTGGTTATCATATATTCAAAAAGTATTATTAATTGTGGATTTCATTAAATTAGTTTATCGAATTAATGTAATTTGTTACTTATTATAGGACTTTAAATTTAGTTTAGGCTTAATGGAATCTAGTTAAATTCGGATTTTAACCGTAAGACAGTGTAAGGGGAATAACTCCAATTGTTACTAAATTTGGGTCTTGTGTGAGAATAAATTTATAGATTTAGTCTGTAGAAGTCTGTGTATTAAGTTATGTTATTTATATACATATGTGTATTATTGTGTATTTATTTATTCTTTATTTTCTCTTCAATTGGATAGATATTGGCTATGGAGTCAGAAAATGTGAAAGCGAATTTTGTAACTGGATAGCGAGGGCGTCTCCAACGCTTGCTCTCACTGAGTTGGGGGGGGGGGGCTCGGACTATCCAATGGTACATAGAATAGAAGAGTGTGAGAAAATATTGTAATATTAAATAGTGTTTAGCCCCTTTTCTTTGATAGGGGCTACCCTTAGCAAAGAAAAGGGGCTAATTACATTATATCAATAGATATCTTAAATTTGAAGATTGTTTTAATTATATGCTTTTCTATGCCCATAACTTCAGTCGTGAAAGCTCTATTTTCACATAGCTTTCGCTATTGCGATATGTTTCTTAAGTGCATTGAAGTGTTTGAGGGTCTGGTACCTGGCACCTTTTTAAACGAGCTCTTCATGAATCTGAAACAGTCCATGTATATAAATATAAGAAAATTAGGTACTTCTGCAGTTTGGGGGCCGTGCTGACATAATAAAGTTATTATTTAGAAACAATTACTTACCATGGGGCTTTGTTAACTATTCTGTACTTTCACCTAACAATGTAATAAACAAAAGATATCGTAAAAATTGAATTTAACTTGAAAATTCCATCTAAAAAAAATAGCACTGTCTGTAAATTTCAGAAGTACCAAAAATTATATCGATTCCACAAATTTTATCAAATTTCAACCAATTAAGACCCCCCCACCATCAATTGGGGCTCAACTCGACAACATTAAAACTTTTCTAATTCTATTTCTGTTATTTGATCTGTGTTTTCTCTCACTTTTTACAATTTACTTACGTTTTCATTTATACTTACCTGGCACAGGTTGAGTAGGTGCTGTATATACGAGTCGATGGTATGTCCTCGACAATCAGTCCATCAGTAGCTTTGCTCTTTTCGGGCTGAAGTGTTATCCTGTGTAGACCTAGGAAATCCACCTTCCCAGGCTTTACCTTCTCTCTTTGAGAATGAGTTAGTTTATTGCTAATTGCCTGATGCGCCCCTACCTGAAAATACCGACGGGGCTGCTAATGTATTTATTGAACAAGATTGAACTTCTAGTGCGCTGGCTTTTCAAAATCTCGCCTGACCTTGTGTCTAACCTCCTGGAGATGAGGAAAATAAATATTTATGCTTTTGTTTGCTTTGAAAGATGTCCATGTTTCATCTCTTTCACTTATCAAAACATCCAAGTGCGTTTCATTATTATGAACCCGTCCGCGAACGAGTATGTCAGCTAGTATTTATATGTGCTCTATTGCGCACTCTCCTCTCATAAATATGACAACTTATTAACTTTGTATGAAAGAAAAGCAAATGCAATTCCAGATTAAGGAGTGCATTTAAAAGTCCGTGAAATTAATCATGAAGATGATAAAATAAAAGATTGGTTCAGAATTAATTGATAGAAATGGCCGGCTTTCAACCCAGGGGGACGCAGAAGGGGGGGGGGCTGACGAAGGAGAGAGGGATGTAAGAGGGAGAGAAGATAACGGAGAGGATGCAGATACGAAAACAGAGAGAGAAAGAAGGAAAGTAAAAGAAAAGAGAGACTTTTAAAAAGAGAGATAAATAGATAAATAGATATATAGATAGAGAGAGAGGAGGGTGAGAGATTGGTGAATGGAGTAAGAGATAATTATAGATAAAGAGATAAAAAAAGAGTGGTGGAGAAAGAAGGATAGAAAAAAGAAAGTGCGTAAGAAAGAAAAAGAGGAAGAAAGGAAATAAAAAGAGAAGTAGAGAAAGAAAAGACAATGAGTAGAGTAAAAATGAAAGAAAAAATGGGAAAAAGGCAAATAAAAGGCGGGGGAGCGCTGAGGGAAATGTAGGGAGTATGGGGAGTATGCATGAGCGAAATCGTATGAAAAACGAACAGAGAAAAAGAAAGAGAGGCGTTGAAGGAAGAAAAGGGTAATTATAGAAGGAGAAAAAGAGGTGTTGGAGAACTGAGTCATTTTGAAAGAAAAAAGAACGAAAGAATATAAGAAAGAAAGAATGCAAGAAAGAAAAAAGAGAAGGAAAGAAAATGGGAAGCTAAGTAATAAAAAGAAAAAAGAGAAAGAAAATAAAGCAAATGAAAAACAAAATGAAAAAAGTAAACGAGAACATTAAAAAGCAATACAGAAATAGGAAAAAAGGAAATGAGAGAGAGAATATAAACTACAAAAAAACGATAGAACATTTCAAGAGAGAAAGAAAGACAAATAAAGGGACAAGAGGGGGATATGAAGCGAAGTGTGCGTGTGTGTGGGGGGGTGTGTTCGCGCTAGGGTTACAGAAGATCAGAACAACATCGGTACCGTCGGTTTCAAACCCAAACAAAGGCGAACTATAATTTGTCTCCTTTACCGGATTCTCTCAACCTCTGTTTATGTCTGCCTCTCCGAGATGCTGAAGAGAGTCCGGTAAAAGAGACAAATTATAGGTCTCCTTTGTTTTGATTTGAAACCGACGGTACCGATGTTGTTCTGATCTTCTGTAATATATATATATATATATATATATATATATATATATATATAAATGAATATTACGCTCTTATGTTTGATTTCCCTTAATAATTGAACACTCTGCTGGGTTGTCTCCCACTAACCTTACACAAACATATATATATATATATATATATATATATATATATATATATATATATATAACATTTTATAAAGAGATATACTTTTTTATGTATCAATTTTCACATTTGCTTCAACAGTGCTCGATACGTAAGCAGAGCTAGGTAAAATATATATATATATATATTTGTTTTGTTTTTTTGGTAAAGGAAAAATTATTACACCATTCGTACCGTCGGTTTCAAACACAGAAGGATATAGCCATCCGGCTATCTTCAGCTTCTGTTGTCATCCCAGACAACCGACGGTACACATGCTGTAATAATTTTTCTGCAGCAAAATAAATAAATATTACGCTCTTAATTTTTAATTTTTAACTTTAATTCTCAATTAATCGAGCACTCTACTGAGATTTTTCCTGCCATATTACAAAGAAGTTTTATATATATATATATATATATATATATATATATATATATATATATATATATATATATATATATATATATATATATATATATATATATATATATATATCCTTGGGAGAAACAGATAGTGAGATGAAGAGAAAAGGGGACAAATAAATAGATTAAGGAGACAGGTGAAAATGTTTAGGGAGAGTGAGTGAGAAATTCAGAAATAAAGACGCAAAAGGAACATTTGAAGAGCGATACAGAGAGAAAAAGAGAGCAAGAGACGAAAGGAGTAGTAGATTAATGAATCGAGGGAAATGAGGGGGCAAATAGAGAGACTAAAGAGATATTTGTAAACAGAAAGAGATACAGTAGACATTCAAAGATAGGGAGATGGGTAGTGAGAAAGGGGGGAGGATAATGAGAGAAGACGGACATTTGAAGAGAGTGATAGAAACACGAAGAGATGGGGGATGGAGAGAGTTGTGTGGACTTATCAGCAAGCGGAAAGGTTTATCCCAATCGCTAATTCCATTCCCATCGTTTTCAGGTGTGCTATTCTAATTAAATTAATTATCTTTTAATTAAAAGACAAAAATCTCCATCGGAACTGAATAGCAGCAACGTGATTTCTACTTAACCTCTGAAGAGTCCTTCCGTTTTCTTTTTTCTTTTCCGTGTTACGTTATCAGACCAAATTCTTAAAATATCTCGAAATTATCTGATGGAATCAAAATCGTCGTCCTCTACTTGATTTGATTTCGTTTTATTTGATTTGATTCTGTCCTCTCGCATACTTTTGGTGCGTTGGCGCAACGGGTTCCTGCAGAGTTTATCACGAGTTGTCGAACTTCAAAAGTCTCTGTCTTTTTACATTAATTACTCCCATACGCATGATAATGATTCTTCTTAAACGAGTTTTCTTTGCATATACAACCAAAACATATATATATATATATATATATATATATATATATATATATGTGTGTGTGTGTCTGTGTGTGTCCCCTTTGGTCGCATATTTCTGCTAGTATAGATGAAGAACGAACAGATACTACACTTTCCCCCATAGGAAGATGTAATACCTGGGAGCATGGTCTCATGACAAAAGAACATATACTACAATACACTCCCCCAAGAGGAAGAGGTAATTCCTGGGGGTATCATAACACCATAAAATATACTAGACAGGAAGGATGGTATCATGACTCCAGAACAGATACTACACTATTCCCCCGCCCCCCCCCCAAAAAAAAAGGGCAGGAGAACGTAACCCTTGGGGGATGGGAGGATGACGATAAAACATATACTACATTGTCCCTTCAAAGGATGAGGTAATACCTAGAAGGATGCTCTCATAATAACAGAGCAAATATTATTTTCAAAACTTTGTGTCTAAATTCCTAGAGATAAGGTAGATAAATACTTATGCTTTTGTTTGTTTTGAAGGATGTTCGTATTTTTCTCTTGCACTTATTAAAACTTCAAAGTGTGTATCATTATTAAGAACTCGTCCGCGGACAGGTATGTTAGCTAGTATTTATATGTGCTCTATTGTACACTCTTATAAATATAGTTAGACACAAGGTCAGGTGTGGTTTTTTGTAGCCAGCGCACAAGGATAAGCGCACTCTGACCTACTAAAAATTGGTGACAACAGAGCAAGTACACCAATTCATAGTTTTATTATATACACGACAAAGCATGGGTCTTATAATTCAGGAAGATGAGAAAACAAAAGATTGCCTTCTTTTTAATTCGTTATTATTGCTAATTTGGCAGATTTATTTTTCTTTTAACAGTATCGACGAATTTGATTGTGTATCCAAATAAAAGAAAACAATTAAAAATCAATAATAATTGAAAATAATTTATTAAAATAAGTTTAGAAAAATCAGTATGTAAATTAGTCAGCCATTCATTGTTAGAAAAATTATATGGAGGAACAAGCGAGAATGACACTGGTTGATAAGGACACCGGTGGATTATTCCCCGTTTAGTAGAGATACCTATACTACTGAAGGCGAGAGAGAGAGGGGGGTCACCCATGGACAGGATTCCACGTGGTTGAATATGAATGAACTCTCTCTCTCTCTCTCTCTTTCTCTCTCTCTCTCTTAGATTCAAAACCTACCATGTATAGTAGAGACCAACACGAGTGGTGAGTAACAAACCCTTTTATTGAATGTTCTTTTATGTTGTATTGCAAGTCTACTTTACGTTTGTCAAAATGTAAATAAAAAGTATATTGTATTTAGGCGTATTTTTCCATTATTCTGTGTGCCTCATAATATTAAGTTTTTCTTTTTACACAGTGATGAAGGTAATAGAAATATATACTAACAATTATTTTGCTCTCTACAAGAATTGAATTAGGTATTAAAGTAGAGCAGATAAAGCAACGGTGTAAATAAATGAGACATTATTTCGTGATACTGGATAGACTAGACTCTCAAGCTATACTATAAATGTACTAATGTATATCCTCCGTCAGGAATTATGAAAGGAGTATGTTTCACTTGTGTTCGAACTCACTATTTATCTGGATATCTTACTAAAATTTTCATATAAAATCGTATAATTACATTAGTAATAGGTGTGGGACGTAATGGGGGAAAATTTCAGATTCATGCGTATTTTTTGTGTTCATTTATACATAAAAAACACTAAACAATCAAACATTTTGAAAATTTTGCAAAATTCAGAAGGTGCAGGCCATAAATAGCCGTTAGGGCTCCACGGGACTCAAAATCCATCATTTTTTAGTAAAAAAGTGGTTTAATGCGACATTGCAGGTCCTAACAAATCTTCAAAAGCTATAAATGGATATAGATGGTTAAATCTGATATAGTACTGTAATTTAGGACCATTTTCAGGCTGTAAAATTGGTTTCGTTCAGTAAGAAAATGGACCGTTTTTACTCGCTAACTTTTGCGTGGCTACAAAGTACTACATATATATATAATTTATTTTGGTAAAGAAAAATTAGTACAAAATTCGTAGCGTCGGTTTCAAGCACGGAAGGACTTAGCCATCCGGCTCTCTTCAGCTTCTGTTGTCATCTGTCTTTCCGTGCTTGAAATCGACGGTACGAATGTTATACTAATTTTTCTCTACCAAAATAAATAAATATTACGCTATTAATTTTTAATTTTTAACTTTAATTCTTAATTAATCGAGCACTCTGCTGTGATTTTCCTGCTATATTACCAAGAAGTATATATATATATATATATATATATATATATATATATATATATATATATATATATATCAATTCATTCCAATGAAAAGGCAAAAATCAATCCAAAATCATAATTTTCATAAGTTTCTTTCATTTTCTATTTTTTCCTTTTTTTTCAATTTAATTCACCACCTCGATGGATATTTATTGTTCTGTTTGTCAATATCATATAAAAAATATTTTTTATTCCTACACCTGTTTCTTGGCAGATTGGGACAAAAATTACAGTGTAGTAGCCCATCTGTCAATCTTCAGAGAATATTAGATTGTGTATTGAAATTGTAGCAACAACTTATAACGTCAAAAAAAAGAAATAAATCCGAAGGAAGAGGGGAGGCGATTTAAAATAATATATATATATATATATATATATATATATGGGGAGACAGAGAGAAGGAAATAGATTAGTTTAATAAGTAACAAATATGATAATATTATGAATTCAAAACCTTATTTAAAGTGCTCAATACCAGATAGAACTTCATAAATATACTTTATACAAACATTTAGAATGGTCTACGCAAATGCAATAACGTTTTAGACAACTAATATGTTCGTCAGGAACGAACGATAATAATGGAAATAAAAATCTTACGATGGGCTAAAAAACAGAACTTAGAGATTTGAGATCATCATTCTCTTTCAAAAGATTTGATAAAATCAGTAGCAGCTCAAATACTAAATCTGTCAACTTTTACGCAGTAAAATCTAGACAGGAGGGAGTAGGCGCAAGACATGTCAAACCTAATCAAATCCATACTCTCATCCCCATATATATATATATATATATATATATATATATATATATATATATATAGAGAGAGAGAGAGAGAGAGAGAGAGAGAGAGAGAAAGGGGTTAGAAATTACTTATTCAAGCCAACAATCCAGTAATTTCTCGTTATAATTTTATCTTTTTATTGCTCTGTTTTTACATTGAGCTCTCCGACTCAAGATTTCCTACGGAAATTCCCCTCTCTCTCTTTTTCTCTCTCTTTTTCTCTCTCTCTGTTTCTCTCTCTCCTTCCTCTCTCTCTCTCTCTCTCTCTCTCTCTCTCTATATATATATATATATATATATATATATATATATATATATATATATATAGTAATTGCCAACTTTAAGATAAATAAATCTTAATTGTCCAGAACTGTCTGAAATTATAAAAATCTGAGGTTGTTAAGCTGTAAGTAAAGCTTACACGCCCACGTGTGTAAGCACTTCTTGATCTTTGGACGTTTGAGCATTATCGCCGGCTTTCAATGTATGGTAATTTCAGTAATGTTAGTGCTAATTCTGTTGGCCTAATGGATTGGGCGCAGGATCGGGTACTCTCTTCTGAATCTACGAACTGCGTTCGAACCCGTCTGACCGCCCGAAACCACCACTTCCTGCACTGATGAAGACGAAAGCCCGAAACAACGTTGTATGTAGGTAAATACAGTTTAATATTTAATTAAAAAATATTCATAGTTAATATATATATATATATATATATAAAAGGAGATTGTAGTTTGCTTGAAGCATTGCTGGTAAATGTAAGTGTAAATTAGTCGTCCAAGGCTATAGCAATGCGATGTGGTTGCCGTGAGATGGAAAAGTGAAAAGAAATAAACGCAGGGAGAAATTGAAACTCAAAACGATTTATTAATAATTTCACGAAAACTGATTAAATACCAAATAGTATTTTTTTTTTTTTTTTTGGTAAGTAACAGATCGGCAAAGGGTAATCTTAAATTTTCGAAAGAACAACTTTCATTATCAGAAGACAACAATAGAAGACCGAGAGGGTCGGAAAAACGGGAAAAAAACCGGTGTCAGATCATCGTAATACAGGGGAAAACAATTGGCAGTAGGAACGCAGAAAACGTCAAAATTCCATTAAGCAATCATATAACTAAGGTTAAAAGTCTGAATATATTATTTAGAATAAGTTATCTCCCTTTGACAGTGAATTTAAATTTAGATTTGAAGAGAATAAATGAAAAAAAAATAAATAAATAAATAAATAAAGATTGATGAGTCATGTAAAATGAAACATAATAAAATTTAAAAAATTGGTATATTACTAAACTAATGTTTATAATGTTTTAACCTTAGTTATGTGATTGCTTAATGGAATTTTGACGTTTTCTGCGTTCCTAATCCACTTCACAACTCAAATTCCTTCTCAAGTTTCCAATCTCATTTCTAAAGTCTGAATATATTATTTAGAATAAGTTATCTCCCTTTGACAGTAAATTTAAATTTAGATTTGAAGAGAATTAATGAAAAAAAATAAATAAATAAATAAATAAATAAATAAAGATTGATGAGTCATGTAAAATGAAACATAATAAAACTTAAAAAATTGGTATATTACTAAACTAATGTTTATAATGTTTTAACCTTAGTTATATGATTGCTTAATGGAATTTTGACGTTTTCTGCGTTCCTACTGCCAATTGTTTTCCCCTGTATTACGATGATCTGACACCGGTTTTTTTTGTTTTGTTTTTTTCCCCGTTTTTCCGACCCTCTCGGTCTTCTATTGTTGTCTTCTGATAATGAAAGTTGTGCTTTCGAAAATTTAAGATTACCCTTTGCCGATCTGTTACTTACCAAAAAAAAAAAAAATACTATTTGGTATTTAATCAGTTTTCGTGAAATTATTAATAAATCGTTTTGAGTTTCAATTTCTCCCTGCGTTTATTTCTTTTCACTTTTCCATCTCACGGCAACCACATCGCATTGCTATAGCCTTGGACGACTAATTTACACTTATATATATATATATATATATATATATATATATATATACATATATATATATATATATATGAGGATAAAATGCACGATATATCATAACATTAAATGCCGTGAAGACAGGATGTTTGAAAAAGACAAAAGGAAAAAGCAAATCAAATAAAAGAATAAATCATAAAAACAAGAGATTTACAGGTTTCGTTCGGATCAACGAACGTCTTAAGAAAAAGTGAAGATTTCAAATTTATTAAATAACGGCAAAACATAGGAAACAAAAAGAACGCACAACGGGAAGTGTTTGGCATATGTTTAAGTATTTGAAAAAAATAAAAAAAAATATGCAGGACATGCGCCAACGACCTTAAAATGGGAAAAGGGCGGAGAAAAAATATATGTGTGTGTTTGTATATATATATATATATATATATATATATATATATATATATATATATATATATATATATATATATATATATATATATGTACACATACATATATATATATTTACATATGTATGTACATATACATACACAAACACGTATATATATATTTATATACATATATACATATATGTTGGTCTTGATTATACAGTGAATAATGTATGTGTATATATAGATTTTTTTCTGAGTAAATATTGTAATGGGGGGGGGTAATTGAGTCAAATAAGAGGTGTAATAATTAAATAAACATCAACTGAGATTTTAAAACTGTTCACCCGATGTTTCTATCAAATAAAAAAATGTACATATCATCTTGCCACTAAATATACTATCAAAATTCAAAAGAAAAAGTCAAATAAGAGGCGAGGAAGGGAAATATTTCATCAGATGTGTATTTAGTCGATTCATTTTGTAAATACGGCAAGCTGTTTGGCACCGAGTTAATTACCACCAAAAGGCGGACACCATTCTCCCGACCGAAATCCTTCATCCCAAATCCAATATCCGAATTATCATAAATAAACACAATATTCAGGCGAGTCGATGCGCGTTAGTTTGTATCGTGTCGTGGATTGCTCTCAATTAAACTCGCAGAGTTATTGGCAAATGTTTGACTTCTAGGCCTAGTGCGCCATATACCCTGGTCGCTGCGCCAGCTTCCCTCGAAGGAGGACATTTCTAGGGAATATCAAGTTCACAAGCGGTTCCCAGTCGCATGTGTATGTTGCTCAGGCGAGTTGATTTTAAGGAAGTTAGTTTTTGCAGTTTTCTGCAGGGAGATGTCGCCAAGTATTCTTAAATGGTCACCCATCTGAGACTGGCCAGGCTGAACATCGTTTCCTTCGGGGATCTACTGAAAGCCGATGTATTAAGGTGATCATGTCGTATAAATGTTTGAATTACCAGGTACTGTAAAATAATCTGGGGAAAATCTACAAAAAGGAGAAAAATAAAAATGGCTTCTATCTCCTCTAATTCAGGACAGAACAGATACTACACTTTGATTATTTTCTTATGCACAGAATAAAATTCATACAAATCATTGTGTCTTAAAGTCTCAGGAAATGTGGGTCTGTGCTTTTACTCTGGCTATGTTTCTCTTAACTATAGGTACTTTGATTTATTCCTGGTATCTGGCGTGGCATTCACCCTTGGGGTGTGCCAAGGCCGTCGTAAAGAGAAAGCCATTTCACTGAGTCTCGTTTTTTTCTGCTGACGTCAGAGTAATCGATACTGAGAAGATAAAAAAGACACTTCTAAGGGAACGGTTACACACTACATGTAGACCTATGCCGGTGGTAATTTCTCTTAAATTATGTTATTCTTGGATCTAGTGTGTCTTTGGTATTTAAGAAATATGTTTTTTGTTCATGTATTTTTCATGTCACTTTTAAAGTGTGATTTTGATAGTGATTTTAAGGTAAAGCTATAAATAGAAAAATCATCTAGACTAAAATTTAAGAAGGATGACAAACCTGTATTGATAGGAAAATATTAAATAAAAAACAAATACTTGCTTTTTCCCCCTAAATTTGACTTTTTTTTTTACACGATAACAAATCTGTATAACATAAAAACGTTTTGTTTATCATGGAAAAAAATCCTAATTTAATGTTTAACTTATATAAAATTTAACTTTTATTATCACGTGTCGACACCATTTTTAACAATTTCTCAGCAATAAAATATTATCGACTAGACATTTTGTTAAAACGTCAAAGTGTAGTATTTGTTCTTATACTACAAGTCATCTTTCTGTCCTCCGTCAGTTAATGAGAAATTCGGTTTCGACTGAGACGGTTTTAATTTTTGTCCAAAATCCGTTTTTGGGAGCTGGATTTTCCAAATATTAAAACAAGACACTTCGAAAAGAAAGGCTATTATACGCCAACACGCTAAGGCATTGATGCTTATGTCCCCACGCGAGCATTCTTCAGCAAACCCCACTCTCCTCAATGGTTCACCTCAGAATGTGCACCTGCTAGACAGAAGGCATTCCGAAAATTCGGACGCCATAAGTCAACTGCGAATCGACAGAAATTTGTAGAGGCAAGAAATGATTGCAAAGTAGTGATAGATGAAGCAAAGAAAAGGTATACAGAGATAATATTAATAAAACGCATTCAGTGACAGAAACTAGTTACTTGTGATTTCTGGAAAATCCACAATACTGTGATGGACAATCGATAATTCCCCCGCTATCAAATCACAACGATGCTGTTTGCACAGCAACTGATAAGGTTGAACTATTTTCCCAGTGATTCGCCTTAAACTCCACTTTGGACTCAGCAAACCACCCCCTCCCTAAATTCCCAATTCGGACTGAAGCCACACTTGAGAACCTGGTCATCACCCCATCTCAGGTCAGAGACATCATAAAAAAACATGACACCTCCAAAGCATGTGGGCCTGATCTTATACCAGTAATAGTAATAAATAAATGCTCTGCTGAGCTGGCCCTGTCGTCTCAAAACTATGCAACAAATGCCTTGCTGAATCTTTTCCCCCTGATAGTTGGAAAATTACCTCTGTGGTACCAGTCTTCAAGAATTCTGGAGATATAACGGATCCTCTAAATTACCGCCCAATCAGCCTACTCCCGATTTTTGCTAAAATCTTTGAATCATTAATCCGGAACCTAGTTAATGCTAAACTTATTTCTGATCATCAATACGGATTTAGACAAGCACGATCTACCGCAGATATCCTAACGGTCATCTCTGAAGGCATATATCATACACTGGACAAGGCAGGTGAAGCTAGGGCGGTAGCGCTTGATATATCCAAGGCCTTTGCCAAGGTCTGGCATGAAGGGATTCTCCTAAAACCGCACTTATATCGTATTACGGGACAAATATTTAATATAATGTAATCCTTCCTAACAAAAAGAAAGATCCAGGTTATCCTCGATGACCGTTCATCTAAGCAGCGTGACATAAATGCTGGTGTACCTCAGGGGTCCATCTTTAGCCCTCTACTGTTCCTGATTTTCATAAATTACCTTCCTGATGTCATTTAGACTGAGATAGGAATATTTGCTGAGGACAACACATTCTATTCTCGTCATTTGGACAAAACTGACGCGCAAATATCTGAGGCAATGGCTGAATGCTTAGAGAATGACCTCCAGTCTGTAGTGGATTGGAGTAAAAAATGGATGGTAACTTTTAATGCCGCAATGACAAAGCTACTTTCCTTCAATAACTACAAGAAAACTCTTCAACCACCGATTGTCATGACAAATAACACCCTGCCTGAGAGTTCATCATTCAAACTCCTCGGCCTAACTTTCACAGATAACATGAATTATATTGAATACATTGAAGACATTGCCAAGTACTTCAATGGATTGTGCTATGATGAGCGTGCTGCTCTGGTGTCCCTTCGACCTAAATTCACTAGACCAACCCGACAATTTGCTAAATCCTATCTATTCACTGTGGAGGTCCCCAGATGCTGAAGAGCTTTCTACTCCAAAAGCTTCTTTCCTCGTGCTGCTAGACTCTGGAACTCGCTCCCTGCTCCATGTTTTCCTGACGGTACTGACATGCAGAAATTTAAAACTAATGTAAACAGACATCTCGCTGCACAGCTCTCAATGTAGGTCGACCCCCCCCTAAAAAAAAAAAACTTTCACCCTTTTTCTCAGTAGCCCCTTACGTCTACAATGGATGCCTGCCTTGTTTGGGGTGAACTATGTTTTAAAAAAACACATATGACTATTCATTTCTATCTGAAATTATTTAGTCTTTTATCTAGTAATTGTTTGGTATTTAAAAAGGATATAGATGATTTAGTTCATGTCGTTTTCATGGTAGGAAATCTCATAGTGATTTGAAGGTAAAACTATAAAGTAAACTCATAGACTAAAATTCAAGATGATTGACAAACTTGTCTTGATGGAAAAGGCTGAAATAAAAATAATTGCTCTTCTCTTAAATTTGAAATATTTTCTTACACAATAACAAGTCTGCTTAACATAAAACATTTTCTTTGTCCTGATACAGAATTAACTTTTATGCTTATCCGTCGACTTTCATAAAATAATATTAACTAGGAATTCGGTTCAAACTTGTTCCCTTTTGTACAATGTTTTTATTTTTATTTTGTGTGCCAAAAGGCTCTTTATGTGTGTAATAAAATTCTAAAACAGTTACAAATATGTTCGGTGCTAAAAGAAAACAATGATTAAACCTTTAATTGAATATATATATTTATAAATAAGAATTATATTTTTGACAATTTGTAATTTTGACCCCTTAAGTAAATGTGGTATCATTGTTACGAATGATTTTAGAAAAAAGTAGGATAGACAGAGGATGGCCAACATTTCACTACCCACAATTTTGATGGTTTTGTTCCTAATTTGTTTAAAATTTAAATTGTAATTTCATATTTTCTGCAATATAATAATTAAAAGTGTAATATCTATTCTGATACTAGAATTCGTCATTTCTGTCCTTGGTCAATAAAGATGCATGAGAAATTATTCGAGGTAATTTTAATTTTTGTCCCAATCCAGAGTGTCCCTTTTTCGATGCTTGATTTTACTCACATTAAAAACCGAACTTTTGTTTAAATCTGTCCTGTCCTCGTGGGGAGGCAAGTAAATAGAAATAGTAAATAAAAATCCATGAAACAACGTAATGTTTATTTACTTTAACACAGCAATAACACAACTTAACTATTCATTTTGAATTCTTGTTTTTTTTTAAATTTTATTTATATTGAATAAAGTTCACTTGCAGTATAAATCAAATCGTGTTCCTGTCTTTTCTTTTTGAAAAATAATTTTTTAAGTTCCCTCATGCTTTTTATAAGAATATCGTTCATTACTGACTGTTCGACGAATCTTGCTTGCTACCTAATGACATGAAGTCACTTTTCAGTGCACCAGCTTTCGTTTACAAAGGTCACGATCGGGCCCGCTTCCCCCAGAGGAGAAAGCTTCTAGAGAGGTGTCGCCGTCCTCCCAAATAAATTACGTGTATTCCCAACTGTTCACTCATCTGATAGTGACAAGGCTCAGCGTCGCTTAACTTCGGTGATCTAACGAGAATTGGTGAATCAACGTGATTATTGATCGTACAAGTATTGTTCCTTTCATTCTTTCACGATGTGTCCATCATGTTTACTTCTCCGATCACCACAATACCACATTTACTCTATAGACTATCTTACTTAAAATATACCCAATAGTTTTAAATTAATTTTATTTACAAAAAATATATATATTATATTTGTGAAAAGTGATGGGGAATTGGACAATAGGAAAAAACAAACAAAAAGAAAGAAAAACAACGAAAAAATAAAGTGATGGAAGGGTTAGTAAGACCCTCTAAAACCTTTCTAAAAATGAACTGCCGCTGTTTTTTTGTTTTGCTTTGAACTTAAGACAAGCAGGTCAATTTCGAAATGGAAGTGGGATTTAAGTGGGTGGAGACAAAATAGGATGAATTTGTGTAGTGGAAGATGTCTTTCAATGATAAATACAATTTTCCTAGGCCAAGAGAAACATGTAAGAGCTGTTCCTATCAATGGACTGTCAATACCAAGTCTTACGTGTTATGTTTGAGTAACAAAAATAATCGCACGAAAGGAAATAACAACACTTATTTTACAACAACAACGAAAAGGGTGTATTCAATAAAGTTACCAATTCCGTTTGGTATAGGTGGAAGAAAGTTAGACAGTGTCCGAGTAAGGAAGGGGAAAATATAAAGTTCTTTGGGCTGCCGAAAGTTTGGACAGTTATCTTCAGGCGAAGATAGTAGTTGCTGGAGCGTTCAGTGGACAGGGCCAGGAAAGAGACTATACATGTTTTCCTCGTTCGTTGCAGGGGTCTCTCTGCTGACCGACCGTGATCCCCAAAGAGGATCAAGTAGTTATTCAGGGGGAAGATGGAATCAATGCGCCCTGCAAGCTAATTGGTCAGTGTGTAACCTGATTGCTTAACAGGGGCATTACTCCGAGACAGAAAATAAGTCTTCATTCATGACTGCTACACACGTGCTCATGCGAAGCTCCCTTTTTGTGTCCAAAAGATAACAACTTGTACCTACTTTTTGTTGAATTCTTATCGGTCTTTTTATCACATCTAATTGTAACCTTAAGCTGATGTTTGAGAAATGAAAAAAATCCTGATATAAGAAATATTCGACCACAGGTGCACCATTCTAGATACGGTCAAGACTGCACAAAACACCATCAGTTGCTCACTAGTTTACAGCGGGTCGACATTGTCAATCATATACTTCATATACAGACGTACCAACTGTTAGGGATTGATGAAACCCGTCACCTCCTGAAGAGCCGAATGGAAGTGGAAGGTGTGCTCGGCCATTCCCTACTCTTCATGGTGTTCCGGAACAATCGCTAGGTTAGAATGTACTCAGAGTTGCTGATATATCTTGGATCTGATACTCAATCACATTGAGGGCAAATCTCCTCCATCAACAATCCCAGCCGCTTCCCAAGCGGATTTGAAGCAAAAAACTCAATTAAATCCAGACATATAGTACCTTTCTAGGTCACGGAAGACAGATGAAGATCTCTGAGTGTGGGTCGGTTATCGGCGAAGAAATGCGATTCACCTCTCGATATACGATAACTCGACCTAAAAGCTGAGAATGAGTTTGAAAACGGAGCTCTTGATCGTCGGACTCCACGCAGACTCTTTTGTAAATGTTCGACTCAGAAAAGTCAGTTTCTCAACATATCGATGACTTGCCAAGTCAGGCAGAGCAATCCTTACCTACACAGAATTTGATACAGATTTGTCTGCTAACCCACAACATTCCTATCGTCCAATAAAGCGAGAAGAGACGGCACTGAAACACCATTAAGCAGCTCACGAATAGATGAACTACCGCTAGTCGGTAAAGGATCAGAGGAAATACATACATGATGCACGCTTCTACTCTTTAAGGAAGCCTTTTGGCTAAGATCAAAGTGTAGTATCTGTTGATGGGAAACAAGTACAGTGATCAGCTACCGGGCCTTTGGCCAGGTTTAAAGCTTTTTATTATTGACCAAGCCCCTTTTTGGGGCTTTTTGTCACTTTCTTCTCCCCCTCTTGGGGATTTTTCCTTCTTCTTTTTTCGCCCCTCTTGGGCAATATTAATTGTTTACTGTTTCTCTTTTTTTTCAGCGTTCTACTGAGGTGCGCACTTAAGCAGCTGGCAGGTGTTCGGAGAGACCCACGAACCGATCTCACGGTCGGTGACGGTCTCCTCGGCTCCGAATCGGCGGATGCTGTGCCTCAGTAGGATCGGATTATGATGGAAGCCACCCGGGCTTCACAAACCGGAGTTGTCACCGCGGCGTACAACAACCAGGGTGTGACCGCCGAGGGAACCCTTTTGGACCTCGTCAGTCGTACTCCCGAGTATGACCTGATGGTGGCAGTGAAGGGGGTTGCACACCCGAGTGCACCCCAGTTGAGACGGAGGGGAGTTGCACACCCGAGTGCGCTCAAGTTGTGGAGGGGACTGTCGCACCGAGCGACAATCCAGTTGCGAAGGGGACTGTCGCACCGAGCGGCAATCCAGTCTTGGCGGGGAGCACACCCGAGTGCGCCCAAGTTGTGGGGGGCCTGTCGCACCGAGCGACAATCCAGTTGTGGCGAGCACTGCCGCACTGAGCGGCAATCCAGTATTGGCCGGGAGCACACCCGAGTGCGCCCAGAGTATGTCGGAGAGGTCCGCACCGAGCGGCACTCTGGTTGAGTTGGGGGAGAGCACACCCGAGTGCTTTCCAGTATCCATATGGGATATGCCCATGTCGGGTGTTAGCACACCCGAGTGCGCCCAAGTTCGTGCAGTTGCAAGAGTTGCCGCAGCAGCCAGTAGCTCATGTGAGCTTAGTTTCGAGGATTTTAACCATCCCGTTGGCCCTAGTCTCCCGAGAAATATCCGTATTGATTTCGAGAGACACAATCGTAGGGGCAATAAGGCGCAGGCTCTTAACAAAGCCAGTCCCTAGACTTAGAGATAGCCCAAAAATTATTTAGGCCAGGGTTGTTTCTCGGGTGCTCCTCAGGGGATTCGTCTTTAGAAGAAGAAAGTCAAGTAACAGGAAAAGACAAAAAAGGGGACCTTAAAAGCACCACCGGATGCGTGGCCTGCTCTAAGTAGCTCTAGTTCCCAGATCCCAGCAGGGCAGAAGACCTCAACCATAAATGCTCCTCAGGTCCAAAGAAAAATAACAAAATGGGGCCCCAGAACCAGAAGACCCCAGAGCATTATAAAACCTCTTCAGGGATAGATATAAAGACCTTACGGAGGGAAATAAAATCAAACTCATCCCTAGTACCATAGAGAGTGTCAGAGCTAGAATAGTGACTCTGGTGACCACAGACATCAAGTTAAAGGGGCTCACTGGGGTCCCTAAAGATCGAATGTATCAGATGCTGTGGGACTTAAATATACCAGCCACATATATCCTGAAAAAATCATATGCAGCGTGGGATATTCTGCTCCCTACCCCGGAACAGGCAGAGAAAGTATCAAGAAATGATATCTTGTGGAAAGGGCTGAGGATCAAAACTGAGTACCTGGAGAGAAGGCGGACGACTGTTTAGATACTTGGCGTCCCATGTTGCATTGGCGCAGATCATCTGGGTGCCATTATGTCTCAATATGGAGATGTAGAGGCGGTTCTTCCGGTCGGTGGCCCCCGAAATATTCTCACGGGGGAATATATATTTAAAATGAGGCTGAATTACGCCAGTTTCCTCGCGATACCAGCGCAACTTCGATGTGAAGCGTGGACAATGTCGCTAATCGTTGAGGGGAGGAAACCACATTGCTGGCAATGCCTGACGCCGGGGCATATGGCGAAAGATTGCCCCAAAAGGATCGCAGCGAAATCCTCGGCGTCTGGGCCTTCAACATCCAAAACAGTGCCAGCAAAAATCAAAGTGGCAACTGAAGTAGAAGTTGTAGCCACAACTAAAGTGCCGACTACAAAGGAAGGAACAACGGATGAATACCCCACGCCAACATCTGAGGAAACAACTAAGGAGGCTCCCTCGGGTTGGAACAAAGTGGTTTCTAAAAAGAGTGATAGGGACAAAGTTAGTCATAACCTAGCCCAACCCGAAATGACGCCAACACCGGCAGTCAAGAGAAAACTTTCGGAGCACTCTTCAGAATCGGAGGAAGACCAAATAGAGGAGGAGAGAATGGCAGTGGAAAGTGTCGAGGAGCCTAAAAAGGACCCGAAAGCGAAAAAGAAAAAAGAGGCCCTAAATGAGGAAGAGAAAGAAAAGATGGAAGAAGGCTCAGTAGATCCTGACACTAGGAATGCTTAACCTGCAACTCCCCAACCTCCAACACCCACAGTATTGGTTGAGAAGAGTACCCCTCCCCTTTCTAACAACCCTTGTGAGGGAGCATCTCCAGAAAAGGAGAAAGTAGTGGAGAAACCTGTGACAGAGGCAGCTCCAGAGAAGCAGGTAGAAGTCAACGAGGAAGTGAAACCCACAACTTCTACTCAGCCGGTCATCAGACGGGAAAGAACAAAGAAACTCATTTTCTTGCACAGGGACAACATTTGTATAGCCGATGCCTCCCAGGTTCAGTCGGACTTGAACGGGAGATAGAGGAGATATTTGAAGCAACTGGAGGCTTTTACCCATGTTGATGGGAAACAAGTTCAAAATCCCCTAAACTTTCAGGATGCACCCGTCCTAAGGCAGGACAAGGGCAGTAGGGCAAGGGTCCTTTGGAGGATGGTAGAGGAGGGACAGGTGGCATTTATTGGATTTAATCTTATAGATGAGGAGCACCCAGCGTTAAAAAAACTGTCTTCAAAATGTCCGGGGAGGGTCCCCATTTATGTTCATCCCTCATTTTTTCGGGCCTTGAAGCTAACCTTTCCCCTGGACGTGAGAGGTCTGGCTCGAGACGGACAGATTTCGTCCGAACTGCTGACCGGCAGTCTTGGTCAGACCTTCGGCGTCCTCACTCCCGAGGACTTTAGGCCCATTTGCGACATCTAATTAAGGATAATGGCTTTAAACCTGGCCACATTGAATGTGAGGGGCATGAGATCTCGAAGCAAGGCTGTTCGCGTGCTGAGGGATCTTGCGGCCCTTAAGATAGATATAGCTGCGATCGAGGAGACCCACTTCGTTTCGTATGGGGATTGTGATGTGCTGACTGACGACTTCGACGTCATCTCAGCATATGGCAATGTCCGTAGTTGTGGTGTCTCTTTGCTAGTGAAACGCACTCTGTCTGCGACAGTGAGCGTTGTTCATACGGATGCGGTAGGTCGGCTGGTCGTAGTCGATGTTGCCGTTGAAAACAGTAAGTTTCGGATCGTTGTGATTTATGCGCCCAACATTGCTGGTGAGAGGGTTTCTTTTTATCGACGGTTGGAGACGTTTCTCGGGGGTCCGGATCAAGTAGTTTTAATGGGGGATTGGAACGCCGTCCTTGACCTCAAGATAGATAAGGTCGGTGGGAATAGAGGGTCGGGATGGTGTCAAAGCAGTCTGTCTGACCTGATGGCCTCATGCGATCTTGTCGACAGGTTTCGCGTTGATCACCCAGGGCGGGAGATGTGGACGTGGCATACTAGCGCGGCCTTCTGTCCGAGTACTTACTTGGACAGAATGTTAGTTAGAAGAGGCGACATAGATTTTATATCTTGTCCCACGTTCACTTGGTTAGGTCATTCGGACCATAAATTGGTTATGGCCCGTTTGAGTTTAAGTGATAGGCCTAGGTTAGCTAGGTACTGGAAGTTGAATACCTCCTTACTGGAGATATCCGACTTCCGGGACAAGCTAACGTTACTACTTCAGCGGGGTTTAGTGGGGCCGGTTATCGGGAGTAGTTGGTGGGTTAGCACTAAGGCTTATGTTAGACGCTTCTGTGTCCGCTACAGGCAGCGCCTCGCTCGAGATAGGGCTAGGACGCAAAAGCGTGTAGAGGATAAGATGACCCGGGTGGTGGCTGGTGGGGGGATCTCCTAGAGATAGCTTTAATTAAGGGGGACCTCAATCGCTTGGCTAGCGAGCGATATGAAGGTCAAGTAGTTCGCGCTAGGTTAAAGAAAGTCTCTAACGAAGCTGTGAACGTTGACGCTGTTGAGCGTAAGGCTGCTTTACGTCGTGGCTCGGATGGGTACATTCGGAAGGTGAATAACCTGGAAGGACATACTCTGGTATCGACTCGCGAGATTTGCGAGGGGTTCCGCGAGCATTTGGAGGATCGCTTCACCCAACTACCCAGACTCCGCGGCCAGGAGTTTGACAGCTATTTGGCTGACTCGCCCCGCCTAGACACGGCCCGAGCAGCTGGCTGTGATGGCAGGATTATGGAGGGCGAAATCATTACTGCGTTGAAGCAGGTCGGCTTGAACAAATCTCCAGGACTCGATGGTCTGCCATACGAAGTTTATTTGAGGCTGTCGCCCATGTTTGTTCCTCTTCTGAAGGATGTGTTTAACCACTGGTTTGCTCAAGGCTCGATCCTGGGCAGGTTACCAAAGGAGTGGTTACATTGTTGAAGAAGGGGGTCACACGTGGAGTGGGGGGTTTCGATAGTTATAGGCCCATAACTCTGCTAAACACAGAGTTAAAGATTTTGGCCCGTGTTCTTGCGAATCGTTTGCAGATTGTTATCGCTGACTTGATCGAGCCTGAGCAGAACTATGCTGTGAAGGGGAGGTCAATTCAAAACAATTTGCATCTGGTTCGCACGATCCTAGAGGGTATAGAAGACGACACTGAAGCCGCGTTGATCAATTTAGATCAGTCCAAGGCTTTCGATAGGGTCGACCATGGTTTTTTGGAATCTGTTCTAGAGGCTGCCGGTTTTAATCCGGACTTCCGCAAGTGGGTCTCTATTCTGTATCGTCTGCCGACGGTAGCGGTTCAAGTAAACAGTAGGCTTTCGGAGTCGTTCGTGGTTTCCCGTTCGGTGCGTCAGGGTTGTCCGCTGTCGCCCCTGCTTTATGTCCTGGCGTTGGAGCCCTTCCTTCGCAAATTAAGGGACGGGGCGGCTACACCAGTCCTGCGCGGAATCGCTATGCCTCCTCACTATGCGCGAGTCAGGGTTTCCACGTATGCCGATGATGTCACCGTTTTTGTGTCCAGCCGTGAAGACATAGAAGCGGTGACTAAGGCGCTCGCTCGGTACGAAGAAGTGACAGGGGCCATTGTCAACCGTAGCAAGTCCAACGGTCTGCGGTTGGCTGCCTGGAGCGGAGAGACCGCACTTCCAGGTGATTTCAGCTGGACCGATGGCCCGGTTCGGATCCTTGGCGTTTAGTTCGGACCGGGTCTCCAGTTGGAAAAGAATTGGTCGGAAGTACAGGCAAAGGTCGAATCGTCTGTAAGGGCTTGGATTCAAAGTAAACTTTCCTTGAAGGGGAGAGCGGAGGCGTGCGCTACTTACGTCTTTCCTCTCATCCTTTACCGGCTGCCTGTACTCCCTCTGCCTGCGGACCGCCTTCTTGCTTTCACGCGCTTGCTCTTTTCACTTCTGTGGAAGGGGCGGAAAGCATACGTCCGCAGACAGGTCTGTACGCAACGTCCGTGCGATGGAGGCTTGGGGATGCCTGACTTGGCAAGTCATAGACATGCCGAGAGACTGGCTTTCTGTAGTCGTACTTTGACGGAGGACGCTCCGTGGGTCCCTGCGGTTGAGAGCGCCTTTCCCAACCTCATACCCGACCACTCGGTCGAAGGTCGACGTAGACCGAGAGGGGAGTCCATGTTCGTCGCCGAATGCCGAGCCGCGCTTAAGGCGTTGCCGGGTTCCCGTGACCTTGCCCGGTCTAAGAAGAGACTATATCGGGATTTAGTGGAGGGGTCCGCTTCGGACCCGCTTGGGAGGCGGCTTGGATTGTCGAGTGAGGAGGCTCGCTCCCAGTAGAGTTGGGCGCCAGGCCAGAGTTATCTCAACAATTCTGAGTATTCTCTGACCTGGCGACTGGTTCGAAATGCACTGCCCCTCTATGGCAGATTACGCAGGGATGGCATAAGGGACGTTCCCTTATGCCCGCGCTGTGAGGACAATGAGGAAGAAACGGCCGAGCACGCCTTCTTCACTTGCAGCAAAGTTCGTCGTCTCTGGGAGTATGTCAGAGAGGTAACGGCTCGCATCGACGCCGAGCAGCCGATGGTACTTGATGTAGCATACGTCATCAACAACGTATCACCGCCATGGTCTAGGGGGAAAAGAATGATTTTTTCTGGCGATCCTAGCCACAGCGAGGTTAGTGACGTGGGTTGCACGTCTAGATGAGGTTCATGGGGTTGGGTCTGTTTCGGATCGTGATCTGGTTGTTTACTTTAAGCATCAGCTTAAAGTGAAAATCAGATGCGATTGGAAACGACTACATCGCATGGAGTTCAATAGAAGATGGGTGCGCAACACTAGTTTGTGCATCCGACGAGGGTCCAGGTTTGAATACGTTTTCCCGCCTTAGCATGGCGCAGACGGTACTGGGTCCTACGGAACCCAACCCAGTGTAAAACAAAATATTTTTTTATTAGCCTAGTCGAATCATAAGCTAGTAGGAATAAATGATGTCCTGTCCCGATTTTGTTTTTGCCGGCACTAGAGAGCTTCCAAAGTTGCCCACTCCACATATTTATTTTGTCCCCGGCTGATGAAACCCTTGGCAATATTATCTTGGAAGACGCCATCCATTCCCGTACCCAGATCCCGATTAATTTATTTTCAGAACGCCTCACTTTATTCCCACTCCCAATTAGGGGTCGACCTACTTGTTTTCGGCCTCGAGTCGGAAAACAGTGGGCGGTCCGAACTTAGCAAGAGGGTAGGGATGGTCCTACTAACCCCCCCTTATCATTTTATTTGGTTGTTTATTTTTCTTTCTTTTGGGGTGTTTTTAATGTGTATCCCTCTCCCACGTTATTTCATGTTTTCATATTTCATTTTGGGGATATTTTAAGTAGGGTTAAGCCATAGAGTGACTGCGAATTGTTTAGTGCAAATGTATAGCTTAGGGTAGATTAGGTTTTTTTGTCATTGTGCATTGATTTTGATTTTTGTCAAATAAAAAAATGTCTTTTTTTTGTCTTTGATTTGAAATAAAAAATGTCAAACTGTTGTTTTAAATGTCACAATGACCCCCCGACCCCACCTCCCCCTTCCACAGTGGACTTTTATGCCTAAGGTGGTATGCATTCTGGGAATCTAATTTTAACTCTAGGAGTTAATGTTTCCCAGGATGCATCCATCTAAATACATTTTGGCTAAGATCAAAGTGTAGTATCTGTTCCGATGGATACTGCACCCCATAAACTGGTATTGTCTTGACCTTCGGGGCTTGATTTACGCCGGTCTATGGGTCTGTCCTGTGCAGTTCTAGGAGGTCCACCCTCCCAGGCTTTGCCTCCCCTCTTTGGGGAGGAGTAAGTTTATTGCTTACTGCCTGGGGCGCCCTACCGGGGAATGCCGACGGGGCTGCCCAGTCAATTTTTAAATCCCACTTTCTCTTTCCCGACCCGACCTTGGGTCACATCTTACTTGTGGGAGTAAGATAAAAACTGGCCTTGTGCCTAACTCCTGGAGAGGAGTAAATCAATACTCTTTAAGGAAATATTCCTCCGAAATCAACTCTGAACTGACGTGTCGATCTTTGTATTTTTGACTAATTCCTCTCAAAATGGAGATCCGGTCAAAACTACAACCCAAGGATTCTATCTTGACGATCCATCCAGCAGAAAGAGCCTGGAAGCGACATGTTACTGTGTCAGGCAAACAACGGCGAGCAGATCGACTTGCTGCAGTTCATTTGAGCACCCGTAATTGGTTTGTAACGTTAAAACGTCTCTGCCTCAATTTCTCAAAATTACGAAAGAAATATTGATTTTATCGACGAACACGGAAACCCTGTCTAACACCCTTCCAGGTAAGGCGATTCCGCGTAGGGCTGAACTTGCCATCCCATCCCTTAGCCTGCGAATTAACGGCTTTAATGCAATAGGTATAGAGTAGGGGTGACAGTAGACAACACTGAAGTACCGATTTAGAAACAGTAAACGGTCCTGAACGCTTTCAGCGAGCGATACAGAATGGAGATATATTTGCGGAAGTTCGTTGTAAAATCAACGGTCTCTGATAGTCAGAAGTGATGGTCTACCCTGTCGAAAGAAATCTAGTGGGGGGTATCTCTTTTCTATAGCTTCTTTCACATAGAAGAGATGCTGCTATTTGGTTCTTGGCCTTTTGGTCAAGATCAAAGTGTAGTATCTGTTCCGATGGATACTGCACCCCATAGACTGGTATTGTCTTGGCCTTCGGGGCTTGATTTACGCCGCTCTAGGGGTCTGTACTGTGCTGTTCTAGGAGGTCCACCCTCCCAGGCTTCGCCTCCCCTCTTTGGGGAGGAGTAAGTTTATTGCTTACTGCCTGGGGCGCCCCTACCGGGGAATGCCGACGGGGCTGCCCAGACAATTTTTAAACCCCACTTTCTCTATCCCGACCCGACCTTGGGTCACATCTTAATTGTGGGAGTAAGATAAAAACTGGCCTTGTGCCTAACTCCTGGAAAGGAGTAAATCAATACTGTATCGTTATGTTCATGGTAGGTGCTCCAATCCCTTATCCATGCCCTGTAAAACATTCACAGCAAGAACCCACCTAGCTACAACCATAATAAAGAATATCCGGTTTTTTTATTCTATATGTACCCCCAAAAAAGCAAACGGAACTCCTATGAATAAAGTTTGGTCTCTTAGAACATCGTATCTAGTGAAGAAAATACCACTACAACATGGTCGTCTTCAGATCTAATGTAAACAAATGCTTGTTGAGCCGCCCTCTGGGATAATCAATTCCTATTAAGTAATCCACTGCCCATTCTACTCATTATTTCAAATCCTGTCGGTCTGTTTTTTACGCTTTTGATTGAATATCATTTTCATTGTTAAACGCATAAATTTAATGGCGGCTTGGAAAGAATATGCATTTTGTTACCGTACCCAGTAAGTTGAGTCGTTCAACCCTGTACGTGTGGCTTAGGAACCACACCTTCAAGAAGCAGGGAAATTAGATTGACTAACGTCGACGAATTGTGGTTAGAAAAAAAAGCAATTAATTTTAATCGATCCAATATCCTTTCCCAATTCTTGAAATATATTCTCTCTATTTTATTCTCGTCTTTTCCTTTATCTACCTGTCATCGTAACTCGTTCAGCCCTCTCTCTCTCTCTCTCTCTCTCTCTCTCCCTCTCTCTCTCTCTCTCTCTCTCTCTCTCTCTCTTAAACTATTTTTCTACTACCTATGTGATCTCTATTATCGCACCATTATTTTTCTCTCTCTCTCTCTCTCTGTTCCAATTTCTCCACCCGCTCTTTCTTCCTCTCTATCTCTCTCTCTCTCGCGCGCGCTCTCAGGAATCTATGTTTATAACCTTACGTGTGATCTATTTTGTCTCATCAATCTTCTCTTTCTTTACTTATCTCTCTTTCCTCCATAACTCCCCCTTCTTTTTATCTGTCTGTCTGTCTCTCTCATTCGAATTTTCTAACCATTATTCTATCTCTTCTTATCTTTCATTCCCCCCTCTCTGTATCTCTCTCCTTTTCTCTCTTGACCCTCCCTCTTTCCCTTTCTATCCCCCCTCTCCCCCTCTCACTCTTTAATTCATTTTATTCTACCTTACATGTTACTTGTTTCTTCTCACTATTCTCCCCTCTCTCTCTCTCTCTCTCTCTCTCTCTCTCTCTTTCTCTCTATTTATCTATCTTTTTCTCTAGAATCTATTTGTCTACCACCTTACATGTGATGTCTTTATTCTCTAAATTCTTATTTTCCTCTCTCTCCTCCTCTCTTTCTTTCTCTCTCTATCTATCTCTATGTGTATGTCTATCCTTCTACAATATCACGTCTCTCTCTGTTCTTTGTCGATGAGTTCAAAACTTCTATTTCTTGCCAGTTTTCGTGCCTTCTATCCCCTTTTCTGTTTGATCGTCTACGCCTTTTCTTTTTTCTGTAGTTGGAGCGTACACACATACACATACACTCACGCGCACACACACAGACCCCCTCTCTCCGCCCCTCTCTCTCATTCTGTATTTTCTACTTCCTTACATTCATTATATATCTACCTCATCTCTGTTTACTCGATCCATAGATGTATTTTCTTTCGCCGCATCCCCTGCTTCGTCTCTTATTTCTTTTTTGTCTACTTATATGTATTCTCTATTTCCTCATGTTTCTTTCCTCCCTTTCTTTTTCTCTCTTAGTTGTTTTTCTTTCCTTGCATCTATTCCGTTTTACTCATCTTTCTTCTCTACACCACTCTTTCTCTTTATCTCTCTATCTCTCCCTCTCCCACTCTCTCTTTCCTTCTCTTTCTCTTTTTGATTCTTGTTTATTTTTGTTTTCTCGCATTAAGTTTCTTTTTACTCATCTTTCTTTTTCTCTATTTCGTCTCTCTTTTTCTTTGTTCTCTTTGTTTCTCACTCTCGTACTCCATATCTCTCTCTGTCTCTCTGTATCTGTATTTCTCTCTCTCTCTCTCTCTCTTTACATGCTTTCATTTCCTCGCATCTATTCTTTTTTCTCATCTTTTGTCTCTCTTCCAGTCCGTCTCTCTTTCTTTTTTTCATTCTTCCCAACTCTTTGTCTCTTACTTTCTTTCTTACATGTTTTTATTTCCACACATCTATTCTCGTTTTCTGATCGTCCATCTTTCTACTCACCCTCTCTCTCTCTCTCTCTCTCTCTCTCTCTCTCTCTCTCTCTCTCTCTCTCACACACACACATGTCCTTTTTATTTCCTTACATCGATTATCTTTCTTCATGTCTCTCTTTGTTCTTTCTCCACCTTCTCTCTCTCTCTCTCTCTCTTAAATGTCCTTTTTATTTCCTTACATCGATTATCTTTCTTCATGTCTCTCTTTGTTCTTTCCTTACCTTCTCTCTCTCTCTCTCTCTCTCTCTCTCTCACTCTCTTAAATGTTCTTTTTATTACCTTACATCGATTATCTTTCTTCATGTCTCTCTTTGTTCTTTCCCCACCTTCTCTCTCTCTCTCTCACTCTCTTAAATGTTCTTTTTATTACCTTATATTGATTATCTTTCTTCATGTCTCTCTTTGTTCTTTCCTTACCTTCTCTCTATCTCATCTCTCTTTGTATCTCCTCCCCTGTCTCCTATATTTCCGAAGCATTTTCCTGTAAATTATAAACAGCTGATGCCTGACCCCTTTACCACTACCATCACCAAGATCACCTACCGTCCCTTTCCCACCTATCCTCCTTCCCTACCCGCCCTCACCTTAACGCGCAAAGTCCATTTCCCGCGCTTTAATCTCTATTGCTCTCCCGCCATTTTCTTGCCAACGCTGCTCGCGCGACAATTACTTGTTTTATCGAGATTTTCAATTTACGCTAACAATACCGATCAGTAATGGCGGCCGCTTTGCGTCCATGTTAAAACTGTCTATTCGTCGCCTCTTACTCGATCTGTCGGTTTCCTTTGCATTTGTTTTATTTAATTTTGTGTAAGTAGAAGACATAGAAGATCGGAAAACCAGAAAAGAAGTGGGGAGAGAGGGGTAGGGGGATGAACAAAGAGTTGTATAATAATGAAAAAAAAGGAAAGGTTATCGAAAGTAAGAAATGAAGAAAGGAATGAGTTCGAAATAAAGATAAGGAATAATAAAATGGGAGAAACCGGATGTAACTGAAACAAAAATGGATATTTTTAGATGCGACCATTTAATCTACTCGTTTAGTGATGAACATGCTTATTCAAACAAACGTGACAGACCGATAGTAAATAAAAGACACATAGAATGGAAAATAGAGATTGCTATAAAAAGATACTGTTTTCTCATCTTCTTTTCACCATTTCTCTCTCTTCCTCTAGCTCTCTCTCTCTCTCTCTCTCTCTCTCTCTTTCTATCTCTTTTTTAATCACTTTTTACCTGTTTTTATGTCCGAGCATATTTTCTCCTTTTCACAACTTTCGTCTCTTTTTCTTCTCCGTCCCCATCTCTTTTTATCTCTCTCTAAATTTCTCTTTCTATTTCTAACTATCTTTCTATCCATGTCTTGTTTTTATCTAACATCTATTCTCCTTTTTCTCATGTTTCGTCTCTCTTTCTCTACACCTCAATCTCTCTCTATTTGTCTCTCTATTTATCTCCCTCTTTCTCTCTCTCTCTCTCTCTCTCTTTCTCTCTTTCTTGTTTTTGTTATTTCCTAACATCTATTTTCTCTTTTTTTCTTATTTCTCTTCGTCTTTATTTCCACCCTTCTCTCTTTCTTCTTTTTTTTTTATTTCCTATCATTTATTTTCTTTTTTTTTCTCTCACGTTTCGTCTCTCTCTCTCTCCAACCTCCGTTTCTCTCCATATCTTATTCTCCTCTCTCTATTTCTCTCTCTCTCTTATTTATTTTTATTTCTTATCACCTATTCTTTTTCTCATCTCTCGTCTCACTCTCTCTCCATCTCTCTCTCTCTCTCTCTCTTTCTCTCTCTCTCTCTCTCTCTCTCTTTCTCTCTTTCTCTCTGGAAATATTCACCAAAAATAAAAACGGGGGAAAAAGATAGAAAATAATTGAGAACGAAAGAAAAAGAAATAAAAGTGAGATAAGCATTCTGGGAAAAGGTAGACACAAATGTTAATGAAAAGTAAACAAAACAAAAGAACAATGAATTTAGGTTTTTTGAAAGCGTCAGATAAAAGGGAGAAAGAAAGAAGAAAAAAGTAGAGGAAAGAAAATGTTACCGTCGGACAATGGAGAGAAAGCAATCGAAAAGGTTAATAAAAGTCATAGAATGAAAGAAAAACAAAACGAAATGAACGTTATAATTAAAGCGTTTTTATTTATCTGCCTCCACACACACACGGCGGGAAGATTAGACACAAGGTCAGGAAAGGCGATTAGTAATAAACTAACCCCTTTGCAAAAGGTGAGAAGATAAAGCCTGGGACAGTTTACAACAAGCCATCCTCAAAAATGGCCTAGACTCTGCCGGTCTGGTTTTGGTATGAACAACGCCCGGAGGGGGAGGTAGTTAGATGAATAAAGGAAATACATACATGAAACGGAAATAAAATAGCAAAGAAGACAAAATTAAAATGAAAGTAAAGATGTCGACCATAGTACAGGGCGACTCGAAGGCTCCCTTTTCATTAGATACTACACCCAGATGGAGGGGAGAGCGGCACTCTTTTCCAAGAATTACTCCACTTACCCTTGATCCTTACCTTATATTGCTGAGTGTTTAACAAGGGACATAAAGTACTTTTTTTTTGGGGGGGGGGGAGGGTTCTTTGGTATGACTCGACCGAGGATTGAATCCTGGTTTCCCGGTTTATTAGCGAACACTCTTACCATTATGCAAATGAGCCAGTAGAGAATAAAAAAAAGAATAGCGAAACGAAAGTGAAATAATCAAACAGCTGGCAAAGGTCAAAGGTGAAACTTTAATAGAAATGAAGTACAGACGAAAGAAAAGGCCAACGATATTAACACTTGCTGCCCAACACCCCACCCAGTTTGTTCCCCTATAAATCTGGCCTATATCACAGCAGCCTCTTACGCTTTAGTGGAATTATTTTTTTTAGAAAAAAATTAAAAGGAATGAAGTACATATCAACTAAAAAAAGGACGAAATTAAAGATCGGCTACTCTTAAGATGCGGCCACTCAATCTGCGCGTTTAGCGATGAAAATGCTATTGCAAAGGTAAGCGTGACGGACCGATGGACAAACGGGTAGAGCTTCTTAAAAAGATGTATTGCTTTTTCGAACCTAAACGTGACAGAACGAGTGGCATAGCGCTTCTTAGAGAGATGTGTTGACGCAACCAAAAATGATATTTTAAACTTAAGCGTAACCTGTTATTTAAGACTTTAGCCTGGCGGAGTGACAGAAAGGCTATTTCGAATTTAAGCATGCCCGTTTGACCGATCGACTGAGCTAAGGCTATAGATACGTGGACGCATCTAAAACTTATATTTAAAACTTAAGCGTAACGAAAATACTATTTCGCACTTTTTTCGAATTTTCTTTCTCTCTCTTTCTCCCCTCTCCCTCTCTCTTTTGCTCTTTCTCTTTCTCTCCCCTCTTTCTCTCTCTATTGTTTTTATTTCTTGGCATCTAATCTTTGTTTCATCTGTTTTCCCCTTTTCTTTCAATCTCTCTCTCTCTCTCTCTCTCTCTCTCTCTCTCTCTCTCTCTCTCTCTCTCTCTCTCTCTCTGTCTCCAGTCCTCTCCCTTTCTATTTATTTATCTCTCTTTCTCTCTATCTATCTATTTTTCTTATTTCCTAGTATTTATTCTCTATTTCTCATCTTTTTCTCCCTTTATCTCTCTCTCTCTCTCTTCATCTCTATATATCTATCTATTTATCTATCTATCTATTTATATTTGTCTGATACTTGTTTTTATTTCTAATCATCTATTCGATTTTTTTCACCTTTCACTCTATCTATCTATCTATCTATCTATCTATCTATCTATCTATCTATCTATCTATCTATCTATCTACTAGTTATATTTTTCTCTCCCGTGATAGGCCGACGGAAATCTTATTTCAAACTTTAGCGTGTCGGATTGACCGACCAACCGACGAACATAGCCTCTCATCGAAATGCTTGGACGCATGTACAAATAAAGAAAGAAGGGAAGGATAATAAAAAGAAATGGTATCAAAAAATGAAGAATAAAAAGATGAAGAATGAAAAACGGTAAATTAAAAAAGAGAACGGGAATTAGAAAAACATACATAATAGTATAAGACAATGATAAAATAAACGAAAAAAGAAATTATTTGAAAAAAATTATATTAGATTTTCAAGAAAAGATAAAGCAATTTTCTCAACGATTTCAAGAACAACGAAAAAAAAGCTTTTATGGACGTCGCTTCTGAATGGAGGGGAAAGAATCGCAAGGAGGCAGGTGAGGCGAAACAGAATTGGCTGATCAAATTAAAAATGAAGATTTCACTAACGTACGACTTTTTAATTTGAAATCGGCACTTGTTTTGTATAATCACCCAGTCGATGTTTATTGGTTTTCGTTTGAGGCAACAAGGAAATAAATAAATATTGTTGAATGAGTGCAGCAGCTGTTCCGGCTACATATAAGGGGTAAGGGTAGGTGTTGATTTTAATGGAGGCAAATACAAGTCGAGAAGGGCGTTGGGGGGGGGGGGAGTACGGAGGTTGCGCAATAGAAGAAAGGTAGGAAAAACAAAGAGAGAGAGAGGGGGTTTAAGAAAGTATAGGGTAATTATAGAAAGAAGGAGAAAGCCGGGTGGGGTGGGGAATTAGAGTTAATATGAAAAAGACAGAAATAAAGAAAGAAAGAAAGAAAGAAAGAATTTAAGGAACCAAAAGAGAAAGAAAGAAAATTGGGAGCTAAGTAAGTTGTGAAAAATAAAGAAAATAAGGAAAATAGAAAAGAGAATGAAAGAAGAAAATCATGGAAAAATAATAAAGAGATAAGAAAAAGGCAAATCCACCTCGAGAATAGTGTTGAAGAGAGAGGAAGAGGGTGCAAGAGTATGGGAGTATGGCAAGAGAAGAAAAGTAAGAAAAACAAACAGGAAAAGAGGGGGGGGGGAGAGATTGGAGAAGATAAAGGGTAATTATAGATAGAGGGAGAGAAAAAGGGCAATGGGGAATTAGAGTCATCATGAAAGAAAGAAAGAAAGAAAGAAGAGGAAAAAAAAAAGAAAAAAAGAAGAAAGAAAGAAAAAATGTGAAGCTAAGACGAAAATAGAGAAAGAAATAAGGAAATTAAAAAGAATGAGAGAAGAAAATGAGGAGGGAAAAACAAATTCTGAGATAGGAAAAAAGGCAAACACAACTCAGGAAGGGTGTTATGGAGAGAGAGAGAGATACGGACGTTGTGAAAGAGTAGACAGATATGAAAACAAACAGATAGAGAGAAAGGGAGGAGAGAGATGGTTGAAGAAACTAAGCAGTAATTATAGATAGAGGGAGAAAAATGAGTGATGGGGAATTAGAGATTATGAGAAAGACAGTAAGAAAGAAACAAAGAAACAAAGGGTGAAAGAACGAAAGAAAAGATGAATGAAAGAAAGGATGATAGAAAGAAAAACAGAAAGAAAGAAAGAAAGAAAGAAAGAAAGAAAGAAAAAAGATGAATGACAAAAAAAGAACAAAAGAAGGAAAGAAAAGATCAAAGAAAAACAGGATGAAAGAGAGAAAGAAAGAAAAAAGGATGAAAGAAAGAACAAAAAAAGGATGAAAGAAAGAAAAGATGAAACAAATAAAGAAAGAAAGAACTAAGAAAGAAAGAAAAAAAGAAAAGATGAAACAAATAAAACAAGAAAGAACTAAGAAAGAAAGAACTAAGAAAGAAAGAAAAGATGAAAGAAAGAAATGATAAAAGACAAAAAAAGAAAGTAAAAATATGAATGAAAAAAAGAATAAAAGAAGGAAAGAAAAGATAAAAAAGACAGGATGAAAGAGAGAAAGAAAGAAAAAAGGATGGAAGAAAAACGAAAATAGAAAGAAAGAAAGGATGAAACAAATAAAGAAAGAAAGAACTAAGAAAGAAAGAAAAATAGAAAGAAAAGATGAAAGAAAAAAGGAAAGAAAATAAGAAACTGGATTAGTAGAGAAAGAAAAATAAGGAAAATGACAAACAGAATGAAATTAAAAAACGAGGAGATTAAAAAGTAATAAAGAGATGAGGAAAAAGGCAAATACAAAACGAGAAGAGTTGGGGAGAGAAGGGGAGTACGGGGGTTGTGCAAGAGAAAAACGATATGAAAAACAAACAGAGAGAAAGAGAGAGAGAGAAAAAGGTTGGAGAAGGTAATTATAGGAAGAAGGAGAGAAAAGTGTGGTGAAGAAGTAGAGCAATCATGAAAGATAACTAGGAAAAAGACAAAATGTAAGAAATAAATGGAGAAAGAAATTAAGAAGTTAGGTAAATAGAGAAAGAAAATAAGTAAATATATAGGTAAGATAGAACCAAATACAACTAGCGAAGAGTGTTGGGGAGAAAGAGAGAGAATATGGGGGATGTTCAAGAGAATAACGATATTAATACCAGAGAGAGTCGATTAATGAAAGTAGTCGATAATTATAGAGGGAGAGACAATTGTGGTGGAGAATTAGAGCCATTATTAAAGACAACAGTAAGGAAAGAAAGAAAAGAATAATCTAAGAAAAAAAAGAAAAAGAAAATATGAAGCTAGGTAAGTCGAAAGAGAAAATAGAAAGGAAATAAGTAAATGAATTTAGAATGAAAGAAGAAAATGAAAAGATAAGAAAAGAAAGAGAGAAAGAAACGTATGAAAGAATGAAAAAAGAAGGGAAGAGATGAAACTAATAGAACAAATGAATGAAAATGAAAGGAAAGAGTTTAAACATATAAAAACGGGAAAATAAGCAAGTAAGGCATGAAAGAAGAAAAGGTAGTCAAATAGTAAAAGAAGGGAAGAGATGAAACTAATAGAACAAATGAATGAAAATGAAAGGAAAGAGTTTAAACATATAAAAGCGGGAAAATAAGCAAGTAAGGCATGAAAGAAGAAAAGGTAGTCAAATAGTAAAAGGAAATTGGAATGAACTGAAAGAAAAAAAGCAAGTAAGAATTGAAGTCGAAAAGAAAGGAGAAAGAAAAACAATGTTAAGAGAAAATTAAAAAGAAGTATGAAAGAAAAATAGGAAATATGAAGTAAGAAAGAAAAAAGAATGAATTAATTAATGAATGGAAATGGAAACGAAGTATAAGAATGAAAAATGAAAAACAAGAAAGGTTGAAAGCAAGCAAGAATAAGAGAAAAGTGAATGAATAAAAAATAAAAGAGAAAGTGTAAGATAAATAGAGACAAGAAAAAAGTAACAAAGAAAAAGAGTCACATTTTTCTATCTTTCTTATCTTTATATTACTTTATTTATCTTACACTTTCTCTTTTTTTCTTTCTTTCTTTCTCTCTTTTTTCTTCCTTATCTCTATACTGCTTTTTTTATCTTATTCTTTTTCATTTTTTCTTTCTCATCTTTATATTTATTTCGTTCTTATCTGTATATTGCTTTCTTTATTTCATATTCATATTGCTTTATTAGTCTTACAGTTTATCTTTCTTTTTTCTCTCTTTGCTTTTTTTATCTTACGTTTTCTTTCTTTCCCATTTTATATTTCTTTCTATCTAATTACTGTATTCCTTATTTATTTTACACTTTCTCTTTCTTCCTTTCGCTCTTTGTTTCTTATCTCTAAATTGGTTTGTCTCAAGAAAGGAAAAATGCCATTATAGATTGTCTAAAATGGCCATTATTTCTTTTTATATATTCACATTTTACATAATAAATATTTATAAATATCTACCTACTATTGAGCACTTTTATATTTTAATTACATCAAAACTTGCTTAAACGACTTGTGATTAGGACTTGAAGTACAACAGTGCTCATATATTATAACTCCGTAAAATTCAAGATTTATGACATAAAAAGGATAAATTCCAATGGAATTATTCGAAAGCAAATTGATGAAAAAGAAAAGATTCTTCCAAACATATAAAGAAATAATTTGTAAATGAAAATAAGGAAAACGAAAATTTAAAAATTTAAAAAAATAAGAAGAAAAAGATAAAAAACATTTAACAAAAAAAGAGAAACTGAATAAATAAAAAGAAAAAGAATGAAATAATGTGAAGAATAAAATAAGAAAAAGAAAAGACTGAAAGAAAGAAGGAGAGAAGGAAATAAGAAAGTAAATTAAAATAAGAATGAATTTCTGAATTTAAAAAAAAAGAAAAGAAGGGAATCAATGTGAAGAAAAGAAAATGAAGATGTACGAACAAAAATATGAAGGAAAATGAAAACAAAAGATGAGAATAAAAGTCAGGGTTGAAAGAAAAATAAGAATAAAAAGAAAAAGAAAAAGAGGAAAAAGAAGGAATGATATAGTATTGCAAGTAGTAAAACAGGAACGAATTCAGGAAGGAAAAAAGAAAGGAAATAACTAAAAGTAACAATAATGAATGAATTTAAAAAGAAAATGAAAGAAAAAGTGATTGAATTAAAAGAAAAGATAAGAATAGAAAAATAAAAGAGGGAGGAGAATAAATGAAAGGAAGAATAGAAGAAATAAAATAAAAAAGAATTGATGAATCCAGTTTAAATTAAAAAGAAGAAAACGAAATGTAAAGATCAGAAAAGAAAGGAAACTGAATTTTAAAAAGTAAGAAAACGGTTACAAATGACATTTGATAAAAGAAAAGAAGCAACAATGAATCAAAGTATAAAAACAACACTGAATTAATAAATAAAAGTATAATTAAATTTAACAAAAGCGTTAAAAGACATTCATTAAAAAGAAAAGATCTGTTCAAATACAAGAAAAGCCTAATTTAAATGTCTATTCTTGTTTTCTAAACAAGTGTATTTTTGTGCGTAATTAAATGTTGATGTTTGAGGAGTTTATTTTTTCATCAAATTCGGTCGGATTGAAAGTCGACGAATGTTACATGCTCCTCTCAAGAAAAGAAAAATGCCATAATAGATTGTAGAAAATAGCCATTCATGTTTTTAATATTAAATATCTCTGTCCGCTTATGATGGATATTTAACATGAACATTTTTATGGCAATAACTTACCCCGATGATGAAAAGAAGATTGGTTTCGTGTTCTAACTAACTATATATATATATATATATATATATATATATATATATATATATATATATATATATATATATATATGGGAAAAGAAGGATGAAGGTAATCCGACGTGATGGGAAAATGAAAAAGGAAAACAAAAAAAATGTTTAATTCACTAAAAACACTGCAATACCCCACACATTTTATATTAAATGCCAAGAAGAAAGCCTTCCAAATATTCTCCAGAAACAACACACAAAAAATCAAACTCCAAACACCTCTCTCATACCAATGCATTCCAATAACACATCCATATGCAACACGCTTAACAAACTAGGCATTCCAACAGTACAAACCACATCTCAATCTATA
Organism: Sepiola atlantica; assembly: GCA_963556195.1. Taxonomy (NCBI): domain Eukaryota; kingdom Metazoa; phylum Mollusca; class Cephalopoda; order Sepiida; family Sepiolidae; genus Sepiola; species Sepiola atlantica. The sequence continues at coordinate 47,865,279 of OY744536.1, read as the reverse complement.
AAATAAACACTAAACACATCAAGACATTTCCAAAAAAAAACACATTCCATGCCGGCTTATACACTGTTCCATGCAATGACTGCGATCAATTTTACGTGGGAGAAACACAACGTGAATTAAAGAAAAGATTGAATGAACACAAAAGGGACATAAAAACAACAACCCTCTCAGTGCACTTTTCTCCCATGCACTAGAGCACGGTCATGCCTTCAAATTTGAACAAGCTGAAATCACAAAATACATCCACAACAAAGCTCGGCGAAGACTGCTGGAAACTGCATTTATCACCGCCTCCAACACCATCAAGCAACGAAATGGCTTCTTTAACCTATCACCCTTAATAAGCAAAATCATCCTTACTGAACAAAGACTCATGCCAGATCATAGATAACATTTATTTTTATCTCTGACCTTAATGACACTCTCCCACCTATCTCCGCATATACACCCACACACTCCCACACACACACATCTTCATTCTCCACGAATCTTAACTTTTTTCTAACTCACTCTTTCCCTCACATTTTTAACACAGCAAGCCGGTGAAACTTTCTCACTTTTCAAAATATTTCAAATATTTCACACCTAATCATAACAAATCTCCCCACTCCCCCTCACCCATTCCCCCTCTCAACCACTTCTCTCGTACTCTCACCCTTCCATACCTCCCACTCTCAAATCCCCTCATTTTCTCCAATCCTCTCTAAGACCGTGACGTTCACCCATCCACCAAAATCACAGGCCCCCTCCTTCTCTACCCACCCTCCATTTCTCTGCATACACCCCCCACACATACATCCCCATTCACCATGAACCAAAACCTTCCAACCTATTTTTTCCTTCAGTCTTTGCCGCAGCCACCTGTTTAAATATTCCAGCCTCCCTCTTCCCCACCCCTCCTCTCCCTCACTCACTGCTATCCACATTATTCCCGCTCATCCCACCCACCCCACCTTTTTCTCTTACAACCAGCCACAGTATCCCTGCTCACCCCCACCTTTCCACTCTTCTCCACTCAGTTTCATAAACATTTACTTTCATTCCTCACTACTGACTCCACTAAGTCCGAACGTCAACCCTACTGTTTTCTCCAGTAGTGGCTACTACTTTCCTCCCTTCTTCCCATAATGTCAACCCTATATGTGCACGTACTTGCATGACATTTTTCTTTATATTATCATCCTGATGAAGTCTTATAAATAAAGACGAAAAGCTGATGTACACATAAAAACATCCGTTTTTGGTTTTCCTTTTTCATTTTCCCATATATATATATATATATATATATATATATATATATATATATATATATATATATATATATATATATGAATGAAAGAAAGAGAAACTAAATTATCAGTAAACTCATCAACGTTTCGTCTTCATCAAGAAAAGACTTCCTCAGGATGGTTTAAGAGAAATAAAAAAAAGTGAGAAACACAAGTACATTACTTAGATTATAACTTTTTTATTTCTCTTAAACCATCCTGAGGAAGTCTTTTCTTGATGAAGACGAAACGTTGATGACTTTACTGATAATTTAGTTTCTCCTTCTTTCATTCACATTACGTTTGGAATACTATTTGGATGTTTACTGCGTTACTGCGGCTCATCAGTGATGCTGACTATGACAGAATTCATATATATATATATATATATATATATATATATATATATATATATATATATATATATATATATGAATTCTGTCATATATATATATATATATATATATATATATATATATATATGAATTCTGTCATAGTCAGCCACACTGATGAGCCGCAGTAACGGCGAAACAAGTGTCTATGGATAAGTAGTTTATCTATAAAATAAATTAATAAATAAACAAACATACATATACATATGTAAAAACATATATATGTACACGTTCCTAAAAATGGGGTGTCATTCCGTATCAAGTTAGGAAACACCTAAATGTCCAGGGAGCAGTAAGTACAGTAGCTGCAGCAATTTATCGTTAACAATAACAACAACAAATATGACATCATAAATTTATAAGCGATAAATCATCGCGTAATTTTAGACAGGCCCTTTGTGGCGTACTGGCTATTAGTCTATGTTATCAAGATATATATATATATATATATATATATATATATATATATATATATATATATATATATATACACGTCCCTAACAAAAATGTAAAGTATCTAAGGGAGGAAACTTCTAAATTCTCTCTCTCTCTCTCTCTCTCTTTCTATATATATATATATATATATATATATATATATATATATATATATATATATATATATATATATACAGGGTAATTCATAAGTCACTTAGCTATTTATTTTTGAAATTCTAAAGTTAAAAAATACGGTAATACAAAACAGAAAGTTTATTCAACAAATTCATTTATGGGAGTTTAAAATTACAGCAAATTTTCAAAATGTCCACCTTCGTTCTGCATGCATAGCTCCATTCTGTTTTGCAAGGAATTTACGACTCTTTGTAGCATATTTGATTGATTATGAAATAAATATATATAGAAACAAATATATAAACGAAAAAATTTAAAATAACAAATAGCAGTAATTCGAGAGTAAGATAACAATTATCAAAAGTGCATAGTATGTTTGTGCTTCATATGCTAATCATTTTAAATAGCTAAGTGAAGTGACTTATGAATCACCCTGTATATATATATATATATGTGTGTGTGTGTGTATGTGTGTGTGTGTCTGTGTGTGTGTGTGTGTGTGTGTGTGTGTGTGTGTGTGTGTGTGTGTGTGTGTGTGTGTGTGTGTGTGTGTGTGTCTACTTAGATTGTTTGGTCACATTTGTATATAAACAACCGCATGGGTTTCATATCTTGGCGTGAATACACGCGTTACGTCTAACCGTACTGATGAGTTTTAGATGACGAAGCAGCCGTCTATAAATTATTACATAGAGTCTGCACTAAGTAACTAAATATTTTCTTTTGGCTATGTTACAACAACAGCGTTTACCATTATTACAACAGCAGGATAGTGCAGAGGGCCAGTACTTTCAGCAGGGCGAGCACCAGCAAATAATGTGCGAGACTGGCTGGATATCAACCTGCTGGATCGATGCATTAGCCGTCGTTGAGCGCTTGAGTGGCCGTCTTTTTCGTCAGATTTAGCCTCTTTCTCTTGTGGGTCTACTCAGCAAATTCCTCAAGTGCTATTGGAGCTGTACGCTAAAGTATGCCGCTCAGTTTCTGGAACATTAGCAACGTGTATTGAGCTTCACATAGAACACAGCAAACGAATTATGCTGTCTTAAGACCCAACTAAAACAAATATCTCTATAAGAGCACCATTCGCCCATGCATAGAGTATTGGTGCCACATATGGGCTAGTGCTCCAACCACGAGTCTTGAACCACATAGGTTCTCGCGCTGTTTATCAAGCTTCAGCCCATGTCCCATCGTTTTAATCTTAAATGCTGATGCTTGGTTTACAAGTACTTCCACGGAATTGCTGCGACGAACTTACTGCAATTGTACCCCCCCCCCCCAACGTAACTATCCCCTGTAAACCCGACGAGCAGCAAAATTCAAGCCCTTTACTGGAGAGGTTCAAAATGCTGAAAACTTTTCTATTCAATCCGCTTGGGTTTAGAATTCCCTGTATGCTCTCTGTTTCTCCGACTGTACAAACACGCAGAAATTTAAATGTAATGTAAAGAAAAAACTCACTGCACAACTCCCCATTTAGTATTCCCAGTATAAATCTGGCCCCTAATCACAATAAATCCTATGTTTTCAGTGAAATAAAGTTAAAAATTATGTTTTTAATAAAAGATAATCTGTTGCATGCTTATACATGGAGTATATTGTTGACCAGCCTGTCCTCTCTCTTCTCTTTATCTCTCTCTTTCAATTATTTACAGTCAAGGGATTTCACAAAGTTCGGCTTCTTTTGTTACATAACAAAGTTCCTGTTTGAATGGAAACGTTTCAGTGACACTTAAAGGTCAGGAGTTACCCGAGCTGGAAGTCGCGAAACCACGTGATTTCCGGGAGAAGATGTTCTTTTTCTCGGTCTGGCGACACTATAAACAGGAAACTTGCATCCGAATAATAATAATTAATCATCTTTTTTATCTGAATAACAGAAAGTGTTTCACGAACTCCACTATACTTCCTTATTATTATTATTAGTAGTAGTAGTAGTAGTAGTAGTAGTAGTAGTAGTAGTAGTAGTAGTAGTAGTAGTAGTAGTGGTGGTAGTAGTAGTAGTAGTAGTAGTAGTAGTAGTAGTAGTAGTAGTAGTAGTAGTAGTAGTCTCAACTTTTGGATTTTTTGGGTTGGATTATTTTTTTGAACATCAAGTCAATTCCCTTGACTTTAGACATACACGCTCTTAACACTTTCGCTGCTCCTAATGTTGCATTACCCATTCTTTCGGGGTACCCGGTAAGATCCAACAAGAATGACAAAGAACAGAACGTATGTGGAAAAACTTTCGTTTTCTTTATTTCCCATCACCTGATAGTTTACGCTGGCTACTCACACACGTATAAAAAGAATCTTTTGACATACTTTTGTTTCATGAAAGTCTTTTTCTTGCTGATGTCACAAACTTGGTTTCCGCTGAAAACTCGTTCATATATAAATCCGATTGGAAAGCAATTTGCTCTGCATTGTCTATCCGAGCGTGAACTGAAGCAATTGTTCAACAAGCAATTCCAAGTGTGTGTTTGATGAAATACAAGTCATGGTATTCCTTCATAGTACCAACTTGCTTATCAGTGGCATTTTTAGTTAGCTGACACGAAAGCCTAACAGCAAGACGGGCTTGGGTACCATAGCAAATAAAGCTTCATCGGTGCCATCAACATCGGTAAACTCTTATTCTTCCGGTATTTCGATACTCCAGTCACCAAGCGCTCCGTCTCTCCGTGTTTCTGAAACAGCTGCCTTTTAGTCTCGCTTGCACTGCGGAACCTTCTCCTTTTTAACAGTTATCAAATCGCTTTCTTTCTTTCTCGACGTCCCACACACAATGGGCTCGTCCACGATTCATTTCTGCCACTCTTCATTATCTTACACTAACAGGCAAGGCTTTTGTAGAATTGGAAAATAAATTGTTTGTGTCAATCTGTTTAAGCCATTTATTTTTGTGTTCTTTCTCTTGTACTCTGGTATTGAAGGAGTAGGCTATATCAATGATTAAGCAAATTCTCTTGTTTTTGTTTAGAAAGATTAAGTCGGGTTTGGAATGTTCAAGAACATTATCAGGTTATTATTATTATCATTATTATTATTGTTATTGTTCTTGTCGTTGTTGTGTTTGTTGTTGTTGTTATTATTATTATTATTATTATTATTATTATTATTATTATTATCATCATTATTATTATTATTGTTATTGTTTTTGTCGTTGTTGTGTTTGTTGTTGTTATTATTATTATTATTATTATTATTATTATTATTATTATTATTATTATTATTATTATTATTATTATTATCATTATTATTATTATTATTATTATTCCATGAAAAATGCCAGTATACTGAAATCATATGCCCTTAATAGGGTTAAGATGAAAATTCATATACACTAAATGTACAAAAGCAAGAAAATTCCCAAATTCTTACACTTTTATTGTCATTAAGGGTATGCGAGCACAACAGGGCTATGTATTTTACTGGTAGGAATTTTTCTGCAGCGCACCTCACACACTTCATCCACTCATGCATAGAGATTTATACTGTAGTGATGTGATAATGAAATGGTTTGGTTGATATGTAGGCATACCCTTAATGACAATAAAAGTGTACAAATTTGGGAATTTCCTTGCTTTTGTACATTTATTGTATAATACGAATTTTCATCTTAACCCTATTAAGGGCATATGATTTCAGTATACTGGCATTTTTCATGGAATGTCACTACTTTTATGAAGGCTATGCCTCAATAAAATGCCTTCTCATTAGGTTTTTTGGAATGTTCTGGAAAACTAAGGTATATGGTAAACTGAAATTAAAATGCCATCAACTAGATCCTAGAACCTCTATCTCTGCCAAAGATAAGCTGAATCTATCAAATAGTTGATGAGATACAGGGTGACACATACGTACGTACGTACACACAGATAATTCTTGAAGTCTATCAAGGGAGAAGAGCGCTCTCGCGCCTCCCTTGTTATTATTATTAATCAACGACCGCAAGTGGCAATATTTCCTTGATTTTCTTATAAGTTCTACTAACTCGTAAATCTTATTAAAGACATAACATATACTTGATTCACCTTAACTATTGGGGCTCCATTCCTTAATTAAGAGGGGGGTTCTCTGGCTGATCGTTCTCTCAATCGATCTTAACGGCACAATCCCTTCTTAATTGACTTAACTTGTTTCTTCTCTAGAATCGATCCATCAACTGCAAATTCCCAACTTAAATACTTTTCTGGTCGCATGAGTAAATTAACTAATAAGATATAGGGCAACAGCTGACTATGTTGTCAATACCTGTAAATCACACATATTACTTTGAAAGCATATTACTGTCAGGTGATATGTAATAAATAGATTGCAAATTATTAAAAGTAGAAAGCGCATTCTATGAGTGATGCGTCACGCGGAAAATAAAGAACTTAAGAATAATATTTTATTAATTAAAAACACATCGTTGTTTAGATTCTAAAGTCATTATACACACATATATATGACCTAGGTAAAGAAGCAATCTCATACTGGATTAACAAACATCCACAAATGTTACACCCAATGTTTACTAAACAATTTATTATCGACAGTATAAACATTATCCTCAACAATAACTCCTTCGAATTTAACAACGAGAACTTCATCCAGACCTTAGGCACGGCAATGGGAACCAAAATGGCACTGACATATGCTACCCTGACACTAGCCTACCTAGAAGAAATATTATACACAAAGATAGAATCAATTTATGGAACAAACACAAAATCCCTATTTATAAAATCTTGGAAAAGATATCTGGATGACTTTTTCATTCTTTGGGATCCCACATGGGGAGACATAAACGAATTACACAACACACTACAAAATCTACACCCCAAAATCAAATTCACACTAGAACACAATCACACAGAGCTACCCTTCCTAGATATACTAGTTAAAATTAAGAACAATCATATTATCACAGACATCTACCACAAACCCACGGACACCCAACAATACCTCCACTTTAAAAGCCATCACCCCAAAAGCTGCCTAAAATCTATACCCTATTCTCTAGCACGCAGAATATGCACTATAGTCAGTGACAAAGACCTCCGGATTGTCCGACTGGAGGAACTACGTAAGACATTAGCAAAAAGAGGATACCCCGCACAAATAATACACAAAGGTATAGAATTAGCAGAACAAATACCATTAGAACAACTACAAATTCCCAAAAAAAAGAACAAAGAACACATATTAGCATACGTATCTACACATAACAAAAACAACCCAGAATTATTCACAGAGATAACAAGAAACCTAACCTTACTCAATCAAAATAGCAAACTAAGAAACATACTTAAAACAATGAAGATAATCAAAAGCAAACACCAACCGAAAAACCTCAAACAAATTCTAATCTCATCAAAATTCAACCAACACGTATCACAAGGGGTCACAAAATGCAACAAAGAAAGATGTGAAGTTTGCGATATAATAATAGAGGGTAACACATACACATTCAAAAATCCAACACAAACCTTCAAAATAAAGAAGGATATAAACTGCACCTCTAAAAATGTCATATATGTACTTGAATGCATAACATGTAAAAAATACTATATAGGTGCCACAAAAACATTCAATAATAGAGTGGCCCTCCATAAGAGCAATATTAAAATTCAAGAAAATAGAAAATTGCCTGTCTCCAAACATGTACACTCATGCAGCAGTGGAAAATTCCAGATAATGCCCATTTTCCAAACTCAGGACTATTCATACCTCCTAACACAAGAAACAAATCTTCATATCCAAATTCAACCCACCATTAAATAAATCATATGACAAATCACACCACAGACATATAAAAACAAGTACGAACACATGTATAAACAGGAACCCATCTGCACTCGGACACGTGTGCATTTGCACACCCTCACACATGGAACGAATACATACCCCATGTGAGTGTATTCATGCATACATGCAGAAAATAATATGAATGTGTGTATCTATCTATCTATCTTTCTATCTATATATATATCTCTCTTTCTATAATTATATCTATACTTCTATCTACCCTCAATCTTCCTTCCCCCCTCTCTTACTTTTTCTCCCTCCCTACCTATCTATCTTCTCACCCATCCTCTTTTCTACTCATCGCTCTCTATCTATCTATCTCTCCAAACCCAAGCAAACATCCTCACCCCCAACCACCCACACATCCACATTCATGTGTGAACCCACCAGGAACACCGTCATGAATGACCGGGAATGACCACACACACACATACCATACAGATTCGACCGACCCCATAAAAGCAATTAAAGCAATAAAACCTAATACACAAATGTACTCAAATGACCAAACACTTGCCAAACGGAATATATTTTTATCTCAATAAGATAACATTTTTTCTGTCAAATGGAACAAACATTTTACTGTCAAATGGAACAGACACTTTTAAATGAAAGAAAAATGAAATGTTTTCTCAAATGAAACACTTTTATCAAATGGAATATACATCTGAAGAGAGCATAATGGATAAACGATAAATGCTTGAAACGCGTTATGAAATTATATTTTTTTTTAAAACTTAAAATATATATATAGAAACTTAAAATATATATATAGCATTGAATACAAATGTTAAGATAAATGATGTATCTTTAAATAATAATCTATTGTGATAATAGAAAGCTCAATAAATAGAGCAATAAATTCAGAAAATGAATGATGAAAATAAAAGTTGTACAATTACAATATTTATTAAATCATCAGAAGTTCAAAAACAAGAAGGAATCTCACTATCCTTAATCAATTGATTTTCAAAGAGTTCAAAAACAGGGACGGATCTGATTATCCTTAATCCATCGATTTTCAAAGAAAAAAGAATATTTCTTTGAAAATCTATGTATTAAAGATAATAAGATCCCTCCTTGTTTTCGAACTTCTTATGATTTAACAAATATTGTAATTGTACAAATTTATTTTATCATTCATTTTCTGAAGTATATATGTATCTCTCTCTATATATATATATATATATATATCCTGAACTTCAACGGATTTTTACAACTTCAGATGCCTATTATTTCATAAAATATGACTGGAGTTTACCTTACTTCGAACATTCATTGTGACTTCAACGGTGAACTTTTGCCTATATTTCCAACTTTTTTTACATTTTATATTATCTTATTTTTAAAACGTTTTAATTTTTTACTCTTGGTCATTTCTCCTCACCAACTTATCTGTTTTGCTTTCCTTTGACGATAAGATATCATTCTTTGAAAAGCGATGTCTTAAGGAAGGAATAGTAAAATTTATTTCATTTAAAACCCATTGTCTTGTACAACTGATGACTTAATAGATATTGTATTTTGTTCAATTTTTATTCTCATCTTTTACTTGTTTTTTATATATATATATATATATATATATATATATATATATATATATATATATACATATAATTTTGCTATATTTTAAGACCTAGATTTTATTCATCTTACCAATCGTTTTATTTTCAATGTACAAAAAACGTTAGTCCACTTACAGATCCGTTTCGTTACACAGAACAGCCGATTTTTGTATGTCTTTCTTCCATGGACTCATCAGAAAACAAGAAAGTTCTCAATCAGAAAAATACATAGTTATGCAACAAACAAAAATCTAAAAACGAAGCCACCCTAATCGACCCATCTACATTGAGAGAGAAATTCAGACATCGCTACCTAATAAGAGCAGACATTTTGTATTATGACGAAAAGTCATGAAAAATACGCACAATATTGGCCAATAAAAACTGCTATAAATTAACCTGTTCGAAAGTTAACAGCAATTGTTTTAATAAAAATAAATACCGTAACCAATTCATAAATGAGAGCCATTATATAAGATACGTAAGTTAGAGTTAAATGTGAGAGATTCAATTCAAAGTATAGATGTACGAAACTACATGTCACTAAAAAGTAAAGACGTACGAAACTACATGTCACTAAAAAGTATAGATGTACGAAACTACATGTCACTAAAAAGTATAGATGTACGAAACTACATGTCACTAAAAAGTATAGATGTACGAAACTACATGTCACTAAAAAGTATAGATGTACGAAACTACATGTCACTAAAAAGTAAAGACGTACGAAACTACATGTCACTAAAAAGTATAGATGTACGAAACTACATACTACTAAAAAGTATAGATGTACGAAACTACATGTCACTAAAAAGTATAGATGTACGAAACTACATGTCACTAAAAAGTATAGATGTACGAAACTACATGTCACTAAAAAGTATAGATGTACGAAACTACATGTCACTAAAAAGTATAGATGTACGAAACTACATGTCACTAAAAAGTAAAGACGTACGAAACTACATGTCACTAAAAAGTATAGATGTACGAAACTACATGTCACTAAAAAGTATAGATGTACGAAACTACATGTCACTAAAAAGTATAGATGTACGAAACTACATGTCACTAAAAAGTATAGATGTACGAAACTACATGTCACTAAAAAGTATAGATGTACGAAACTACATGTCACTAAAAAGTAAAGACGTACGAAACTACATGTCACTAAAAAGTATAGATGTACGAAACTACATGTCACTAAAAAGTATAGATGTACGAAACTACATGTCACTAAAAAGTATAGATGTACGAAACTACATGTCACTAAAAAGTATAGATGTACGAAACTACATGTCACTAAAAAGTATAGATGTACGAAACTACATGTCACTAAAATGTAAAGACGTACGAAACTACATGTCACTAAAAAGTATAGATGTACGAAACTACATGTCACTAAAAAGTATAGATGTACAAAACTACATGTCACTAAAAAGTATAGATGTACGAAACTACATGTCACTAAAAAGTATAGACGTACGAAACTACATGTCACTAAAAAGTATAGACGTACGAAACTACATGTCACTAAAAAGTATAGATGTACGAAACTACATGTCACTAAAAAGTATAGACGTACGAAACTACATGTCACTAAAAAGTATAGATGTACGAAACTACATGTCTCTAATTATCATAAAAAACGAGTTGTAAAGGGGAACAAATTACAGCGAATTTGATATATATCGGTTGTGTAGTAAACATGTTTGAGTTAAATTAATATTAGACGATCCTAAGTTTCCAACGTGTAATTTCAGAGCAATTATAAATTTGAACAAGTTCCGACAAAACAAAATCTTGTATAATGGAAATTGGTTTTAATTCGCATTATACGAGATTTTGTTTTTTCGCATACTAACCTTATTTTTACATGCATGTATCTAATTATTACTACATTGGGATGTGTTTAAAAGACTCATTTGAGCATTTTCCTAGTTTGTCCACATGTATACATTGGCTCGATTCCAAAGATTTGAAGCTTTTCCTCTGAATAATATCTGAATATATATATCGAGAAGATACCCAAAGGATAATTGAGCCCCCTTTTTATAAGAATTCATCAGACACATTGTCGTGAGCAGATTATGTGTTTTGGTAAGACATTCGCTGTTTTCTGCTTTGGGAAGGCATGTCCTGGTGCGTACCGCCTGTCAGTCCCGCTCAAGCGAGATGATTTTAACGACGTTAGTTTTTGCAGTTTTTTTACAAAGAAGTGTCGCCGTCCTCTCACATCCGGCGCCTTGTATTCCCAAATGTTCACCCATCTGGTACTGACCAGGCTAAATGTCGCTTTACGTGATGTAACGAGACCCGGTGTATTAACGTGATCATGCCGTATATGTCTCTTGGGAAAATTGCTTATACCTTCCTGCATTTTTTCTTTTCTTTATTTCTTTTTAAAAATGTTCAGTTTTCTTGAAGTGTAGTATCTGTTCCGATGGATACTGCACCCCATAGATCGGTATCGTCTTGGCCTTCGGAGCTTGATTTCCGCCGGTCTATGGGTTTGTCCTGTGCAGTTCTAGGAGGTCCACCCTCCCAGGCTTTGCCTTCTCACCCTTTGAGAAGGGGTTAGTTTATTGCTAATCGCCTGAGGCGCCCCTACCGGGGAATGCCGACGGGGCTGCCCATGCAATTTTTAAGGGTCACTGTGCTCTTCCTCTAGAGTGCTAACTTATCAAGTCCCTCTTTCCGACCTTGTGTCACATCTTACCGCTGTGGTAGGTAGATGAATAAACCAGTCTAATTTTGGGACGAAGTCCTGTGTAAAATGATCTGCTAACCTATTAGCTACAAGCAGGTTAACCCGACGATGTTCGGGATTAGAATGAGGATCACTACCATGTACGTTTTTATTTTTTTTGTTTTACTGCACCCCTTTTCTCCCGTTCTGCCCCCTAATATAGTTGGAAGAAGCTGAAATGTTAAAAATCTCTCTAAATTTGTGTCTTATAATAAGGGTTTGAATTTCATTAAAATCGGATATATGTATTTGAAGTTTTATGGGTATGTCTGTCCCCATGGGTAACTTAGAGATAGGAGCACGTAAATATATGTCAACTAGAGGATAACGTAGAGATTCGGGGCCACTTCCATTGCTTTCCCTGGCAAAAATGTATACATATGTATAAATTTGATAAAAATAGGATATATTTTAAGTTTCAGAAAAAGCTTCGGCCTTCATAGCTCCATTAGGTTAGGAGGGCACTTAGAGATTTGAAACACTTCTATTGTCTTGCTTATAAAATGTAATACATATGATGTAAATTTCATAACAATATGATATATGTGAACTTTTAAAAAGCTTCGGCCTTCATAGCTCCATTAAGTTAGGAGAGAACTTTAAGATTCGAAACACTTCTATTGGTTTGCTTATAAAATGTAATACATATGATGCAAATTTCATAACAATATGATATATTTAAACTTTGAAAAAGCTTCGGTCTTCATAGATCCATTAGGTTAGGAGGGCACTTAGAGATTCGAAACACTTCTATTGTCTTTCCTATAAAATATAATACATATGATGCAAATTTCATAAAAATACGATATATTTTAAGTTTTAAAAAAGTTTCTGCCTTCATAGCTCCATTAGGTTTGGAGGGCACTTAGAGATTCGAACCCACTTCCATTGTCTTGCCTATAAAATGTAATACATATGATGTAAATTTCATAAAAATACGATATATTTTAAGTTTTAAAAAGCTTCGGCCACAATAGCTTCATTAGGTTAGGAGGGCACTTAGAGATTCGAAAGTCTTCTATTGTCTTGCTTATAAAACATAATACATATGATGCAAATTTCATAACATAATGATATATTTGAACTTTAAAAAATCTTCGGCCTTCGTAGCTCCATTAAGTTAGGAGGGCACTTAGAATTTCGAAACACTTCTATTGTCTTGCTTATAAAATGTAATACATATAATGCAAATTTCATAACAATATTATATATTTGAACTTTTAAAAAGCTTCGGCCTTCATAGCTCCATTAGGTTAGGAGGGCACTTAGAGATTCGAAACCACCCTTCTATTGTCTTGCTTATAAAATGTAATACATATTATGCAAATTTCATAAAAATAGGATGTATATGAAGTTTTTAAAAAGCTTCGACCTTCATAGCTCTATTAGGTTAGGAGGGCACTTAGAGATTCGAAACCACTTCCATTGTCTTGGCTATAAAATTAATACATATGGTGTAAATTTCATAAAAATAGGATATATTTTAAGTTTTAAAAAATCTTCGGCCTTCATAGCTCCATTAGGTTAGGAGGGCACTTAGAGATTCGAAACCACTTCTATTGTCTTTCCTATAAAAGTTAATACATATGATGCAGCTTTCATGAAAATAGGATGTATATGAAGTTTTAAAAAAGCTTCGGCATTCATAGCTCCATTAGGTTAGGAGGGCATTCAGAGATTCAAAACCACTTCCATTGTCTTGCCTATAAAGTGTAATACATATGATGCAAACTTCATAAACATAGGATATATTTGAAGTTTAAAAAAAGCGTCGGCCTTCATAGCTCCATTAGGTTAGAAGGGCACTTAGAGATTCGAAACCACTCTTCTATTGTATTGCTTATAAAATGTAATACATATGATGCAACTTTCATAAAAATAGGATATATTTGAAGTGTTAAGAGTGTTATGCTTTCATAGCATCCTTAGGCTTCACTTAGATTTTCGGGAACATTTCTATTGTCTTCCTCGTTAAATTTTACATAAATATACATTTTTAGATTTTATGTAAATTCTCTAACCTTTCTTTCTATAAGGAACTACAAACTTCACACACGCATATACACATATATTTATTCAAGGAGAGAAGAAAGTAGACCTTGGGTTGACTCTCGGCAGCCTTGTAATTCTCGCTTCCCTTATTTTGCCATTTAATCCTCACATTCCATGAACGACGTTTCTTACAAAGAGGAATGAATTACTGTTTTCCCTGTCAGAATCAATCTACTCATATAACACTTATTGTTTGCTAGTTTATGACCTTAAAGTAGCATTTTTAGCTCCTTATATCAAGTGGCTTCATACCTTGTCTGGGGCAATGTTCAATAAAAAAAAAAAGATATCGATGTTTATATATATAGAGAGAATTTCTATTTGTCTTATTTGTTTTGCTATTGTGAGATTTATCTTTGCAGTAATGCAATTGTTCTTACCAGATATATATTTCAACATGTTCTCAATGACTTTTAACTTTCTGTTTATATTTATGTTTATATATAATTTAAAAAAAAACATATAAACATGTGATTCCATTTAATTCGGTTATTCGAACCTTGGCTTTGCTGTTTTTGAACAAAGTCCAGGTTTAAATAAGTTTAAGTTTTAATTAAAATATTTTTATAGCAGTTCAGCGTGGTTTTTAATTTTTCTATACTAATGAGGCACCTAGGCCAAAAGCCACTCGAGGATAAAGGTCAATGGAACTGTCAGTAGGATGCTGGACTGTAATATGAGAGGGTTAAAAACAATGGTCGGAAAAGACAAACATTGATTACTTAAGAGGACAGCTCGACAAGTATTTGTTAACATTGGATTGAAAACGACCATGTTTTAGCCTGAAAGAAAAGCAGTGCAGTGGCAATGTGTTTAACAAATGGGATGTTCATGGAAACTGTGTTTCATTTTAGGCATATAAAGGAAGAAAATAAAGTGTTTAGACGTGGCAGTGGAATGTCGAGATTTTTAATATTTTACATGGAGAGAACTAACGATTGGAGTGTCTATCATGGAAATTGTAATAGAGTATTGATTTACTCCTCTCCAGGAGTTAGGCACAAGGCCAGTTTTTATCTTACTCCAACAAGTAAGATGTGACCCAAGGTCGGGTCGGGAAAGTGGGGTTTAAAAATTGCCTGGGCAGCCCCGTCGGCATTCCCCGGTAAGGGCGCCTCAGACAGTAAGCAATATACTTACTCCTCCCCAAAAAGGGGAGGCAAAGCCTGGGAAGGTGGACCTCCCAGAACTGCGCAGGACAGACCCATTGACAGGCTTAAATCAAGACCCGAAGGCCAAGACAACACCAGTATGGGGTGCAGTATCCATCAGAACAGATACTACACTTTGATCTTAGCCAAAAGGAGTAGAAAAGAAGTATCAACGTCTCTTCTGTAAGAAATGGACTGTAGGGAAAAGACGAGATTGTCCCCCTACTAGATTACGACATCGATTGTGTACTCTATCAGATCAATAATGAGTGATCTGAGCACTCCCTCCTCCAGGACCTATCTGACTCTTATACAGATGGAACATCATGGGTCAGGTTGTTTTCTGGAGCTGTAGAATTAACCAACCCATTTTCCGCCCGCAACAGACTTGATATAAGTCTTCCATTTCATGTCTGCGAGTGAAAGTCAGTCCTTATCAGAACTCATCAAACAAAAGGAGACATTCGTTTTAACTGAGTCGAAACGGGGATTCTGGTGTTTGAATAGCATCAATACATTTCTTTACAAACCAGAGTTTGTGGAAGTACTTGGAGTGGATGACTTCGCTATGTTGTATTAAACTAAGTGTTTTCTAGGTAATCTTCATTATTACTATTACATCGTTACAAAAATAATGGCCACCTGAAGCGCTGCGTTTTACAAAAGTAATTGTAACACAGAATTTCTAGTTTATTTCTGATAAATGTTATCATATACAATTATTAATGTGTTCTTAATAATGATTTGTAACTTTTCTTCAGATAGAAAGTAATTTTGAAGCATAGAAGACCCTCAATGATAAATATACTAAAACATGCCATTCACCTTCTTATGTTGCATGACTTAAAACTTGGGCATAATATCTCCGAAAGTTTTGCCACAATCAATAGAACATGGGGAGATTGGTCCACAAACGATCGGATGATACGAAGGTGGTTCCAGAAATTCCGTAGTAGAGATGAGAGTCTTGGAGATGGAAAAGGTAAAGGACAGTCGTGTAATCTTGACAATGGACAAGTGTAAGCACTTGTTGAGCAAAATCCATGTCAAAGAGTCCAAGAAATGTCTCAGACACTTGCTGTCAGCACTGCAACAGTTTCATGTCATTTACAGAGTATTTTAAAGGTGAAAAAAAATTCATGAATAAATGTATATTTCTGAAATCGGCCATTATTTTTGTAACGTCTTAATATTTGATTCTGGTGTTAATTTGGATCGGCATTGATTTTAAAATCGTTCTCAATAAGACTTTATTATCCTCTGTTATTTCTTCTCGGGTTGGTATAGATTGTATTTTCCAAGATGATTGGTAAATGGTCGCTCGCACCTGTTCTCTCAAGAAACTTGTACGTGTAATCCATGTATGTGCTTGTAGCAAATTGATTGAAGCACAAAAAATAAAACACGTCGACCCATAGCATAGTTTTGGGTGTCACCTGACCTGTTATTCGTCTGAATTAGTTGAAAATATTTATTTCGTATATTACTCATACTTAAAAGACTCTGTATATTCCTCAACGCACTTGAATTCCTCTAAAGCATCCGAAATCCACATCAGCCTAGTCTGACACCACGTCCATTCAATGATTTACATACGAGCTGTCATTTCATCTCCCTCTTTTCTATTTTTATTCATGTTTTACTTCCTTAACTTCTATTTTCATATCTTTCCATATTTGTCTTTCATTTCCTTCCAGTCTATTAATTGAATTCGTCCACATCACAACTAACTCAACGTAATTTTTAGTATCTTGACAAGAATTGACGGTTTAACTATTCCATTGCACTCTTTAATGGTCGGATGCCAGGATATCATTTATTGTTAGGTAGCCTAATCCTCTGCTGATTGGTTGGGGAAAGAATTTATATGATTTTAGCTATATGTAGAAATTTGGGATCAAATTTAAACTGCCTACGCGTTAAAATGCTGAATATCTCTATTTATATGAAGTAAATACGTTTAAATGTTTATATATTTATATGTACAGAATTCACTCCTAAACTAATTAACTAATCATTATGAATTTTAGAACACAGCTTATAGGCGAAAGGGGTCTTAAGTTTACTTTCATTTCATGTAAGAGGGGGTAAAAAGTGGTGGACCTTATTCTTGAAATATCGGATACCTCCGATTTATGTGAAATGTTACCAATAAAAAAAAATAAAAATAAGAATAAAATAAATATTTTACCTCCTCTTCAGGAGGTTAGGCACAAGGTCAGTTTTATCTTACTCCCACAAGGTAAGATGTGACCCAAGGTCGAGAAGGTGGGGCTTGAAAAGCCAGCGCCCTAGAAGGTCAGCACTCTGGCCATTAAAAATTGCCTGGGCAGCCCCGTCGGCATTCCCCGGTAGGGGCGCCTCAGGCAGTAAGCAATAAACTTACTCCTCCCCAAAGAGGGGAGGCAAAGCCTGGGAGGGTGGACTCCCTAGAACTGCACAGGACAAACCCACAGACCGGCGGAATCAAGCCCCGAAAGACAAGACGACACCGGTCTATAGGTTGCAGTAACCAATAGATATTAGACAACAATTCATAAATATTCCTCAAATTTAAGTTACTTGGGAGAATTTTAAATAATTGTATAATATGGGCAGGAGAATAGAAAATGGACCTTGGGTTTACTTTCGGTAGCCTCGTAACCCTCGCTTCCTTTACTTTGTCCTTTAGTTCTCACATTCCATGAGCGATGTTTCTGACAAATGGGGGAAGAATTGCTGTTTTCTTGGTCGGAATATATCCATCTAACACTTATTGTTGGCTAGTTTTTGACCCTGAAGTAGTATTTTTTTAGCCCCATACATCACGTGGCTTCGTGCTATTTCCATAAACAAAAAACTTTTTATTTAAAAATTCAGGTATTTCTGATTTGCATTGAATTCGATCCATAGTTATTAGACACCAATTAAGCAAGATCCCCTAAAATTCTATTTCGTCTTAAAGTCCCTTAAGCTTAAACTTTAAACTTTAGACATTTTCTAAAATTAAAATCATGTAATGGATTTTTATCAAAATTGGAATAATGATTCTAGAGATAAGTTTTACAGCATTATATGTTGATTTAATCTGTTCTGGGAATTTATTTTCCCCGTCCTGGGACGGGTATTTTTCTATTATATATATATATATATATATATATATATATATATATATATATATATATATATATTACCTGCACACACTAGTGTTTCATGCTACATGCAATCACCAGTGTAGGAAATGTTAATTACTGCTGGTCTAAGGATTCGAGCCCATTCACAGAGCCACTTTCGACTCCAGGCCTCCATTAATCAACACAGAGAGAAGGGAATTAAAAGTCTATGATGTCAAATCGGCGGACACGTGTAGCAAGCAATCAGAGAGTGTTCAACTTGCCAGGACACAGAACGTTGTTTAGCGCGTAAGTTTATAAATTCACCTAGAGGCCCATCATCGTATTTAAAGAGCGATAACAATATATTTTTTTATAAATATTAATTATATTTACCTACAGATAGTGTGTTATGTCATATATATATATATATATATATATATATATATATATATATATATATATATATATATATATAAAGATAGATGAAAGAAGAGGGATAAACATGTACGAATGATAAATTTATTTCAACTTCGATTTTCAATGCAAGGTGTACTCGGTAAACATAAAAATATGTTTATTATTCTTTCCTTAAGCCAAGGCTTTTCAAAGATTAAAATCTTATCATCAGAGGAATTACATAGATAGATAAGGTGGCAGTGGAAAAGCCAAAGTTCAAAAAATATTGAGTAATGGAGAGTGAGAATGTGCGTGTAAAAAGATATGGGGTCTGTCCAGTTGGTATATATATATATATATATATATATATATATATATATATATATATATATATATATATATATTATAATATAAAATGGAACTTTGATTAGACTTTCTATATTATTTGATTTATTTATCATTAACATTGAATATTGACACATTTCGGGACTGGATAACTTTGTCGGCACCTTCAATTACACGTATTTGGACTGCTGTTTGTAACTTGGAGTAATTGTCTTTCCTGATTATGCTTCTCAATATGTATGAACTGGATGGACTATATGGATTCAACAAAAAGTATGTTTTTGGGTTGATATGTTTTGATGTTATGTATTTTTGTGTATTTGTGTATATAATTTTATATATTTTCAAAGCGTAATTTTATTACCTGTAGTAGTATAACTGCGGTAATGGTCCTCTGAAGAGAAGAATTATCTTTGAAAACTCATGAGCTAAGGACTTAAGAATACTTTGCTTGAACTTTGAATTCTAATAAAATTTGATTGACACCTTATTTTATTACTTCATTTTATATTATAATATTAATGCTCTATCCAGTATATTGAGCTTCAGTTTTTATCCGGATGTTTCACTAATTATAAGATATTAGTTGACGCTTATATCTTTTGTTGGATTACTTTATATATATATATATATATATATATATATATATATATATATATATATATATATATATAGTGCGACCTAAAAGCTCCCTTTTCATTGACTAATACACCAAGATATAGGGGATAGCGCTATTCCTTTCTCTGGAATACTCCAGTGACACTTTATCCTTAAATTATAATTCTGAGTGTGTTGTAAGGTAGCATCAAGTGACATATTTGAGTCTTTGTTATGACTCAGCCGAGTATTGAACCTTAGTCTCCCGGCCCATTAGCGAACACTCAAACTATTATGTCTAATGAGCTGCTTCATGCCATATCAATACTGCTGTGGGTTATTTAATGTGTGATTCACAGTTTTTATTGTAGTAAAATGGTTCATTGTTAACAATTTATTGAACACGGTTTACCGATTTCATGGTCTGGGTCGATATCCATTAGGCCACTTTATCTTCTCTTCTGTCTTTTTTCTCCTCTTCGTTTCCTTCAATGTTGCTTTCTCACTGTATGTCAGTCTGTCTCACTGTCTGTCTGTCTCTCTTTGTCTGTCTCTGTCTCTGTATGTCGCTCTCTCTTTCTGTCTCTATCTCTCCCCTCTCTCTCTCTCCTTTCATCTATCATCCCAGCACCCTTTTTTCTAATCATCTCGATGTATTTCTTTTACCTCATTCTCTCTCTCTCTCTCTCTCTCTCTCTCTCTCTCTCTCTCTCTCTCTCTCTCTCTATCTATCTCTATCTCTCTCGGTGTCTGTCTGTCTGTCTGTCTGTCTGTCTGTCTGTCTGTCTGTCTGTCTGTCTGTCTGTCTGTCTCTCTCTCTCTCTCTCTCTCTTGTACTGTCCCAACTCCCTTTGTTCTTCTCTCGTGTTCTTTGTTTTTCTCTCACTTCTTTTAATCCCTTCTCTCTCTTTCTCTCTCTCCTCTCTCTTTCTCTATCTCTCTCTCTCTTACCTCCAAGCTTCCTTTCATTTTCTTTTATTGTTTTCTTTATTTTACTCCTTCTTTCAATCCTCGCTCTCTCAAACAAACATACTCTCTCCTATCTTTCTCCCCTGTCTTTCTTTCTATTTCCTACTATTTAAACTCCCTTTCTTTTTCTATTATCATTTTCTTTGTTTCACCCCCCTCCCCTCATTTTAATCTCCTTCTTCTCTCTACCCTTATCTTATCTTTCTCTGTCCCCTTTTATTGTCTCTCTTTCCTTCTCTCTCTTCCTTCTCTCCCTTTTTTACTTTTTTCTGTCTCTCTCTTTTTTTACTAGTCTCTCTCTCTCATCTTCAAAGTTCCCTTCCCTTTTTTTAGCGTTTTTTTGTTAGACTTCCTCTTCATTAAACCTCCTGCCCTTCTCACACACGCCCTCTCCACTCTCCCTTCTATCTTCTTTCAAGCTCCCTTTTTCTTATAGTCTTTTTTTGTGTTTTACTCCCCCTTCCTTAAATCCTTTACTCTGTATTTCATTTTTTCTCTTTCTCTTTCCAACGTCCTTTCCCAGCGTTCGTATCTCCCGATCTTTGTCTTTCAATTTCATCATTCCTTTTAATGGAATTTGAATCACATCGCGTTTATTTATTTATTTGTTCTCTCCTCATTTTCCATTCTCTTCCCATTTCCTAAATGATTCCATGTTTGCTTTTTTTTTTAGGTTCGTTTATTTATTTATTCGATTTGACAAATTACATTTCAGAGAGGATCACTTTTTGGTTTGTTTTATTCCGAAGCCATTTTGCCTCATCCAATATTACAAATGGCCTCATTTCAAAATGGACCTGCAACCTTGTAGGCATGCGTATTACAGCGGAAACGAGGTTGTCCAGTCCTGTCACCTTCTTTCTCTCTCTATCTTTCTCTCTCTCTCTCTCTCTCTCTCTCTCTCTCTCTCTCTCTCTTAATGTGTCCGTGTGCTTGTTTCTAGATACGTTTGAATCTAAACGTATCTTTTAGAAATTAATACACAAGTTATCCCAATCTACATCTTTTATCCTCTTTTCTCTTTTTACGAACATTATTTAGTTCTCTTACTTATACGAGTAAGACTCCACCCTCTCTCACACACACACACACACACACACACACACACACGCTCTCTTATTTCTCCTCTCTATATCTTTCTCTCTGCTCGCCAGTCCTTCTATTCTTTCAATGACACACGATAATTTGTCAAGTGTAGAATTAGATCCAGTGTATCCATGTATACCTGCATGTCATAAAATAAATAAGTGAAAGACGAAATGGAAAAAAATTAAAACACGGGCAAAACAAAACAAACAGATGATTGACCGGTTTCGTTCGGATCAACGAACATCTTAAAAAAGTTAAGATTTCACGTTTCTGAAGACATTCGTAGATCCGAACGAAACTGTCACTTTCGCTTTTCCGGAGACGTTCGTTGATCCGAACAGACGCGGTCAATTTCACTTTTCTATAGACGTTCGTTGATCCGAACGGAACCGGTCACTTTCACTTTTCTGAATATGATCGTTGATCCAAACGAAACCGGTCAATTTAACTTTTCTGGAGACTTCGTTGATCTGAATGAAACCGGTCAATCTCTTGTTTGTTTTCTGCGTGTTTTATTTTTTTATGTTGTCTTTCACTATATACCTACATATACATGAGTAAAAATATTTATATATATATATATATATATATATATATATATATATATATATATATATATATATATATATATATATATATAATATTTGTTATTGTTTATTATCTATGTGCGTATACGTTTCGTCCTTTATAATCGGGACTCATCAGCATAGAGATATGACTATTCACTACCGGTCATGCGATTCGATTACGAGTATTTTACAACTCAAATCCCGACGCCTGAACCACTCGGCCATGTTGGACAGCGAATAAACGGTGATAATTTTAACACTTTATATGGCGGCTTGACGTCATAAGAGCGTTCTACTTAATGAAAGGAACGATGCATTTATAGCTAGCGACGTCATGCTGTGTTTATACTACACTTACAGTGCTCTTCAATGTATATATATGTGTAATGTATAATGTATATATATACATATATATATATATATATATATATATATATATATATATATGTGTGTGTGTGCGTGTGTGTGTGTGCGTGTGTGTGTGTCGATAAAATGCACGATATATTATAAAGATGAAATGCCGCAAAGCTAGGATGTGTGAAAAAGATTAAAGGAAAAACAAATTAAATACAGGAATAAATCATCTAAAACAGATTTACGGGTTTCGTTTGGATCAACAGAGGTCATCAGAAAAAGTGAAGATTTTTCATTTTTTCTGATGACGTCTGTTGATCCGAACGAAACCGGTAAATCTGTTTTTATGATTTATTCCTGTATTTAATTTGTTTTTCCTTTTGTCTTTTTAACACACACACACACACACACACACACATATATATATATATATATATTAATAGTAATGTAAACCCTCTGTCAAAAATAACGGAGAAAGAAAATGCTTTTCCAGTGTTCGCACTCGCTAGCAATCTAGATATATTACTAAAAGATTCATATCTAATTATAGAATTATGTACGTCAGTAATTTTATCTTTTTTATATAGAGAGTATTATTATCAGTTCTGATAACATAAAGGAAAAAAACGCTCACTGTTGAATTTTTATTATAGAGTGGAGGATTTCTTTACGAATTTATTTCGGACAGCGGGGTAAGTCAGAGGTGGTAGTCTGACTTGCTATTTGCTTTCTCGATTCTTCATACCATTTAAAATAGTTTCGCCCGGGGACTACAAAAAGGCACGTGTTTTACTCGGTAACTTTTTGCGTGACGGGACGGAAGTACATATATATCTATTTATATAAAATCAGGTGTGTGCACATGTTTAAATATTTGTATGTACGGGATTAATTTTTAAATAAATTAACCTGAAATTATGAATTTCGGAACAGAGCTGCCAGGCGTAAGGAGTAATACTGTGAGCTATATTTAGTTTGATTTTGTTGTATGTAAAGGAGTAGAAAAGAAGCGGAATCTCTTCGTGGAAATTCAGATATCTACGATTTTTGTGAAAATTTAACAGTGGGTATTTAACATTAATAAATATTACCCCAATTTCAGTTTCTCTTGTGAATTTTAAGGGGTTTTGAAAATTAAAATATTCCAGATTTGCATTGAATTTGATCTATAGTTATCAGATATCAATTAAGAAAGATTTCAATTGCCTCTTAAATTTTAGCAAAATTGGTATAATGATTCTAGACATAAAGTTTAGTATAATTATATCTTGATTTTAATCTTCGTAAAGGGTCATAAAAGTTGTGCAAAATTCTTCTGTTTGGAGAAATTTTTTAACTGTAATCGCTCCAGACAAGGCATGAAGCCACTTGATGTAAGGAGCTAAAAAATACTTCTTCTAGGTAAAAAAAAAACTAGTCAATGATAAATGTTAGATGGATAGATTCCGCCCCAGAAAACAGCAATTTCCCCCCCCCCTTTGTCAGAAACATTGCTCATGGAATGTGAGGACTAAAGGACAAAGTAAAGGAAGCGAGATTTATGAGGCTGTCGAAAGTTAAAAACCAAGGTCTATTTTCTACCATCCGAATTAATTTCACTCGTCGTGTGACGGGTATTTCTCTAGTGTGTATATATATATATATATATACATATATATATATATATATATATATATATATATATATATATATATATATATATATATATATATGTGTGTGTGTGTGTGGGTGTGTGTGTGTGTGTGTGTGTGTTCACGCGACTGCCAAATTAATCATCTGCCAATATTTATCTTTGTGTCGGTCTCTTTTATTGTAATGGTTGAATTTTAATTCGTTTGCATTCTTTCATTTTACATTCATTTACAAAATCTATTCAACAGAACGAAAACGAAAACAAATACAGAAAATGAAATAAAATGAAAATAAATAAATGAAAACGTAAAACTCAAAGAAGGCAATAAAATTCCTATAATCAGCCTAAAATGGTCGACCAATTCCACAGCGATTCTTTGCCAAATAAAATGGCCGCGCGCTTTTCCTAATTTCATTTGCTCGAAGTTTCTTTCCTTTCCTCTTTCTTTTTTTTATTGTTTGCATTTTATTTTTTGTTATTTATTATCTACATTTTTAATATTCTTTTATTTAACAACATTTTAGTGGTAGAGGGTGGGTCCTAAATTTTTTTCTAATACTCAACGTTAATGTATTCGGTTATAAGTTGGTAATGTGTACAATGGATACAGTCGCAGCCTGTGTAATCAGTTGAAAATCCCATCGGATCTAGCGTGATCATTTACGCGCTAGGGATGTCAGTGATTAAGTGGATACCAATGTGAACTGTTAAATGTTCGACTCTTACCGATTCCATGGCGCCTGTTTAACAATAGATCTTGACAACCTTAACGTGGCCCGTTCTGTGGGTAACCAACACGTCCAATAAGCTAAAGTATGCAATAAGTAGTAAGATGCTGAGTCTTACAGATAGCGTTTATATATATATATATATATATATATATATATATATATATATATATATATATATATATAGTAGTCGTATGAAAATATACTAATTGCAAGTAAGCTACACAAAAGCGTTTATGTTTCATTCCCGCAAAGAATCACCAGGCTAAATCATGATGTATTGCAGGAATGAAACATGGACACCTCTGTGTAGCTTAATTTCCATAGATATATTTTCATACTACTACGACTAAACTCTACTTACGTATTGGGCACTGTTGAAAGAAATACTAAAAATATAGACATAATATATTATATCACCTTAAAACATCATGTATGTGTATATACATGAAATAAATTAGCTATCTATCTATCTATCTCTATCTATATATCTATATATATATATATATATATATATATATATATATATGTGTGTGTGTGTGTGTGTGTGTGTGTTGGGGCAGCATTTATTCCTCCAAACATATCCAGTTAAATGATACGGCCAAATTATGTCTACATATCTACCATCTGATCCTCTCAAGTTGCCCGATTTGCACTGGCTAGGGGATTCACTATAGTTATTGCGGACTTAAATACTCTCAGTTCGCCCGGGAACCATCATCAGGAGTGTGCGTCGAATAAAGTGGCTGTTAAATATTTTTGCAGACATTTTCGTTCGACAGTTTTAATTAATTTTCAATACATTAAAACGTTCTAAAATGCCTTTAACATCATAACTATTACTATTAATAATACCAGTAATCTCACGGAGGAATCAAAGATTGGAGCTCAGTCGAGCACCTTCCGATAGAGTGGAGAAACACTGGTAACGTCTCTTCTGTGATAAAGGTGTTGTAGAAAAATCGAAGAGATTATCCCCCACTAGACTGCAAAGTTGATTGTGTACTCTGGTAAGGCATTTTTAATTAATGGTGTTTTCACGCTTAAACATTGGTTCTCGTTGCACCACCGAAGTTACGCAATTATGAGTCTGGTTAGTACTTAGATGACTGACTGCTAGTGAATACAAAGTTCTGTGAAAAAATTCTTTACCCAAATGTATGTGAAGCCCAGCTTAGCTGGTGTAAAAAAAATCAGCGATAGAGTACCGTCGTGTCACTGGGGTGATTCGGACCATCTGTTTCTCTTAGCGTTACAAGAACTGGAGATAAACACCGGTCCTGTGAGCATTCGGGCTTGAAGAAGACAGTTTCTCTTTCGCTCTATCTTTCCGTTCAACCGATCTATCTCCCCTCCTTTTCTTCATTTACTTTTTTCTTATTCTCTCTCTCTCTCTCTCTCTCTCTCTCTCTCTCTCTCTCTCTCTCTCTCTCTCTCTCTCTCTCCTTCTAACCTTTCTCGCTCTCTTTGGAGATTTCACTTACAAGTAATCTTCGCAGCTTTATACAGTCCTCTCCTTCAATTATCCCTTCTTTTCCACCGATATTTCTTTTTTTTCTCTTTCTTTTTTTTTGTCCTTTACTTTCAACTATTTTTCTGTCTGCCTATCAATCTGTCTGTCTGTCTGTCTGTCTGTCTCTCTCTCTCTCTTTCTCTCTCTCTCTCTCTCTCTCTCTCTCTCTCTTTAACTTCCTCTTTCTTCTCTACCAACCTTCGTCTGTTTATGTAGTTCTTTTTTAAGATGAAGCAATCGTATAATCAAAATAATCAATTACTTTAACAGTTTGGAATTTTCGAGATTTGCAAATTATTTATGTATAAATATATATACATATATATATATATATACATATATATATATATTTACATCTTCGTCTTACATACAATACCATCAGTTTTCCATATTAATTTCTCTCTCCCTCTCTCTCTCTTTCTCTATTTCTTACTCTCTTTCCCTCCATCTCTCTCTCTCTCTCTCTCTCTCTATATATATATATATATATATATATATATATATACTGATGGTTATGAGGTGGAACATCTGAAGATCGCAAAGAGCATGAAACCTGGTTATTGCCAACTAAAACACTTAATACTTTCATATACTATATATATATATATATATATATATATATATATATATATATATATATATATATATATATATATATATATATATCGGGGTCCAGCTTAATCTCTCTCTCTCTCTCTCTCTCTCTCTCTCTTTCTCTCTGTCTATCTACTGTCCACTTTTTCTTTTACCTCTTTTACATCTTTTATTTTGTTTGACATTATTTTCAAAATTTATATTCATTCATTTCATCTTTATTTGTTTCTTTTCCACCGTACACCCCTTTCCCATGCCACACAGCCATCCCCAATTTTCAAAAACCATTTCTCTTTTGCTGACATGTTTCTCATTTCATTTTACAAGAACTACCAAGGATTAGGTTATAGCAGGCCAATCTAGCATGTCGGGGTTGGCAAGGCTGAAAACATTCATTTATTTTTATCCGTTTCTATTCCATAGATGTTATTATTATTGTTACTATTATTATCGTTGTTATTATCATTTTTATTGTTATTGTTATAAATTCGCGCTTTGTTTATTGCTTGTGTGTGTTTCGTTTTCTTTTTTACTTTTTGTTGTAATAATACAATTTCTACCGTGTCCATTCCCATCAATGTAATTGAAACAGCAATATCTCAAAATTGACATTTTATAATAATAAATACAATTAGTGAAGAGAGCAATGGAATGGGGTAGAAAGCTAAGACAAATTACAACGATTACAGCCTGTGTGTTACGACGAACAAATATCGGAATAATAATATTAACGCCGTCGCCATCTTTGCAACGGCAAATGGTTGCTCTACGAGTGAAAATCTTGGACGAATAGAGTCGGATCTGCATTGCGTTTATTAATGTCTTCTTTTTTTCTTTCTTCTCTTTCATTGCCTTTCATTTCTTCTTCGCTTCT
This sequence comes from Sepiola atlantica, assembly GCA_963556195.1. Lineage (NCBI taxonomy): Eukaryota > Metazoa > Mollusca > Cephalopoda > Sepiida > Sepiolidae > Sepiola > Sepiola atlantica. The sequence continues at coordinate 47,836,995 of OY744536.1, read as the reverse complement.
CCTCCTTCTCTTTTTCACCTTTTTCTTTTTATTATTCCATTCTCTTCCATTATCCTCCCCTTTCTTCTTCCATTCTCCTGCTCTCCCATTATTTTTTTCTTATCTTCTCTCTTCCTCTCCCTGTTTCTCCCTTTCTCTTTCTTCGCCCGTCTTTTTCTTCTTCTCCTTCTTTTTCTTCTTCGTTTTCTCCTTCTTTTCTACACTCGTCTCCTCTCTTCTCCTCTCTTCTCCTCTCTTCTCCTTCTTTTTTTTTCTCATCTCTTCTCTTTCCTTTTTCTTCGCTTCTCTTCCTTCTTTTCTCCTTCTCCATATTCCCTTCGCTTCCATTTTTATTTCCCTTCTTTTCCCCTTCTTCTGCTTTCCCCATTTTTTTTATTCTTATCATTTTCTCCCCTTCCTATTCTTTTCTTCTTCCTTTCACTTCCTTTCTCCTTCTTTTTTCTGCGCCCTTTCTCCTCGCTTCTCCTCCATTCTTCTTCTCTTCTCCTCTCTTCTTCGTCTTCTTCTTCTTCTTCTTTTTCAGAGCTACGTTTACGTCCGTCTTTCCATCTTTTATTTCCTCCTCTTCTCTTTTAGCCACACCCTTCAACTTTTATTACATGCGGTCAGTCGGTGTGTCACGCAAAATAAAATATCAATTTTCATCGTTAGATGTGCAAATTGAATAGAGTCGGGTCCGTAATGTGTCCAGTAATGTTGGGTTTTTTTTCTTTCCTTTCTTCTTTTTAAGAACCAATTTTGCGTCCGTCTTTTTTTCATTTGTTTGTTTCTTCTTTTCTTTCGGATCCTCTTATCTATATGACGGTCGTCGGTCGGCATGTCACGCTAAATAAAATAGAATTTTTATCGTAAGACGCGCTAATTTAGTTGACGCATTTATTTGAGATGCAACCAAGCAATTCTATAGCGATTCAATCCGTCGGTTGGTCTGTCACGCTTAAGTTTGAAAAAGCATCTTCATCGCATCTTATTTTAAATGCTTCTGAAGTTCTATCCATCGGTTTGTTTGTCACGCTTCTGTTTGAAATGGAATTTTCATCATTAGACGCGCAGATTAAATGGTCGCACTTAATTTAGATGCGTCGAACCATCTCTATAAGATGCTCTGTCTGTCGGCTAATCTATCACACTTCAATTTGAAATAGCATATTTCGTTTATCTGTCATGCTTAGATTTTAAATAGCAAATTTTGTCGGTCTGTCACACATAAATTGGAAATAGCCTATTTTTTATCTGTCTGTCACTCTTAAATTTGAAATAGTATATATTTGACTGCCTGTCACGCTTAAATTTAAGATAGCATATTTTTGTTGGTCTGTCACGGTTAAATTAGAAATCGGATATTTTTATTTAATTTTTTTTCTCTTCACGCTTTAATTTTAAATAGAATTCTGTGATCTGTTAAAATTTTCGATTTTCATTAGTCTATCACGCTTTTGTTTGAAAAAGTTGTTCATGATCTTTCACGTTTTAATTTTAAGTTTCGTTGGTGTCACGATTAAGTTTGAAATGATATTTAATTGATCTGTTATACTTAAGTATTAATTAACATGTTCGTTGGTCTTTTACGCTTAAGTTTGAAATGGCATTTTAACATAGACATGCAGTTACGGAAGCGTCATCAAAGGACATTTGAAGTGAGCTTTGTACAGAGTTGAAAACGTCCAGTTGTTTTATATATATATATATATATATATATATATATATATATATATATATATATATATATATATATATATATATATATATATATATATATATATATATATATATATATATATATATATATATATAAAAGGTTCATTCAATCAATTTCTACCGAAAATACATTCTTTTAAACTAGAATTATGGACTCATATTCTAGTATATATTAAATATTAAAATCACAATTATTCGTATCTCCCGCACTGAGGATTGAACCTTCAGCCTTCAGATGACTGTCCGCAAAGACCCGTGGCGCAGTGGATATAGTACTAAGTATAATTCAGTTCTAAGCGACAGTCATCTGAAGGTTGAAGGTTCAATCCTCAGTGCGGACGAAGAATTGCGAATTATTGAAGACTTTTTCCCAGATGAACCGAGAGCATGCTAAACCCGTCGATTTAATAAAGGGTTCCGTTCGAAATTCCGAGATTCCCGAGTTCGACAAAGTACACCTGAAGAAGGTCGGAGGCTACATCGGCCGAAACATTGTGATAAAAACACCCAAGATGAGAACAGTAGTCCGAATATACCGAATTCTACAAATTATCAACCCTCATCTCAAAAATTCCGAAACATAAAATCTGTATATATAACGTCGGACTGTAAGGACAAACACCTTAAATTTATATGCTTCCATTTTTTCCATAAGACTATTTTTTTATTTTCAAATGAGAATAAATTTATTAATTTTAGCAGAGAACCGAAACACATTTTACACACACACAACCACACAGACACACACACACACATACACTTAGCTATAAATGTAAGTTCCTTTCTGTCGAACACTGTTAAGACGGTTGAATATGGTTGTCCGCCTGCTTGACATAAATAGGATTTATTTCTCATCACGTCGTGTAGCGGTTGAAATTGGCTTCATTGGTTAGAGCGTTTAGAATTGAGTTAAAGGTGACTCTTGTTCCGGGGTTCGAATCGTGCGGCCGGTTTGAACAGTTATCTCCACACTGATGATTCCGCAAGGATGAAACGTAATTTTGAGATAATAATTAAGTATTTAATATTAAATAATTATGTATATATACTTAATTCTGTTGGGTGTAAAGAAGTGCACTTGAGTGCTTGATTATTCTATAAGAACGTAGGCCCTCCGTTCAGTCTAGAGAGACTATGGATACCCGTGTAATTATGAAGCAAGGGTTGCGCAATCCTTAACAACACCTCTCCTGGGTCGGCACTGCTTGATTCCAATGGCAAGCAGTTCAAGACGACTGGAAACAATGCCGAGATAAACAGAGAGCACATACAGCACCTTGCAGTCCCAAATGGTCACCCATTTAATACTGGCCAGGCTCAACGTTGCTTAACTCCGGTGATCTAACGGGAACCGGTGTGTCAACGTGATTTGTACCGTATAAGAACGTAATATTGATTTATTAATGGTTTTACAGAAATTCAGATCGTCTCAAGATACCACGTTTTTACGATCAAGACCGATAACACCCGGCATCAGATATCGTCTTGATCGTGAAACCGTGGTATCTTGAGACGATCTAAATTCCTGTAAAACACTTAAGTGGTTTCAATCACCGACTATCAACTAGATGGTCGTAGGTTCGATCCTAGCTAGAGGCTGTGCTAGTCTAGCCGTACTGAAGATTTGTGATAAAACGAAACAGTCTATCTCTGGATGACTATATAACACCCTTCTCGGGTTGAGCATCGTAATAAGTGGTTATAGGGACGATTAATTCTTCTCAGCAGAGTGCTCGCCTTTTAACTGAGCTATTAATTATATGAGATACTCATCTCAGTGGTCAGTGTTGTGAAATGTGTAGAAAAGTCATCCCAATCGAAATTAAGAGATGGCTAAAATAAAAAATCTAATAAAGGATATCAATTGTAAAAGTCGATTGGAATCTTTAGGTTTAACTACTTTACGAAAGAGAATGGCGAGGTGACTTAATCGAGACCATTACAATAATTAATGAGATTTCTAAATATAGGACTTCGAAATCTAGTGGGGAGATTTCTTCTCTTCCCTACAGTTTTGTCTCACAGAAGAGATGTTGCTAGTCTTCATCTCCATCCTTCCTTCTCTCTCTCTCTCTGTCTCTCTCTCTCTCTCTTTCTCTTTCTCTCTCTCCTCTATTCTATCGTTATTTCCATGGAAGGTGCTTTAATGTGCTGCAATCTGTTTCCTGCCTGTAAGACAGTTATAATAAGAACTCGTCTTCCTACCCCAACGTAAAAGACTTTCCTTTCTTCTTCCGTGTGCCTAGCGTCAAGCAGAATTTCCATGAACAGAGCTTTTTGCCAGGGATTCCTATCTATGGAACACATTACTGTGGAACTGCTTCCCTGCAGATTACAACATAGTCGTCTTCAAATCCAATGTCAACAAGTACCTGTGATAAACCGCCCGTTAAGTAATCAAACTTTGTTCATTTTACTGATTGTTCTTCATCTTTCGACTGTCGATCCTTCCATCTCTTCTTGAGTGGCTCCTGGCCTTGATAAACGCTGATACTACAGTATTTTCTAAAATCTGACCAAAAATTGGTGATATATTGGTAATATATTGGTAACAAAGATTATAAAAACTAAATCCATCAAACAATTCGAATTTATGTTCTAATAGGGTAATATACTCTTGGGACAATTTTTTTACTCGGATTGAAATAGTTCTAATTCGACTTCTTTTAAGAATGAACTGGATGAATTCAAAGAGGATAATTGAAATGAATTCAGACGGACATTTATTTTTTTTGGGGGGGGGGGTTATCTGATGAAATAATTAAGAAAATTTGATTTGTATTTTTCGGATTATTCGAACAGCTATTCTCGTCTTAAATGTCATTCTCACACCGTTTCCGTTGATTTAACGTCCGACGTTGTCGATCTCGGGGATACATACAGAATTTCGAACTAGACAGTTAATTTAATCCACAGGGGTAGATTGTTCTCGTTTGGTCAACCATGACCGGGTAGAAGTGTTAAGTAAGTAATTTTTGTTCTATTCGTAGTTGGTATCGCCTGTACTCATTGACACGTGGCGCAACTGCGTTGAGTAAGAATCCGTTTTAAGTGATAGATGGTTGAAGGTTCAATTCGCACTACAGGTGATCCTAACAAAGAATATAATAAAAATTACTTATTTAAGACTTTTCTCGGCTCATGATTGACAGAACGATAGCAATCTACGCTCGTGGATCAAAGGAACTAGTTGAGTTCGAAATTACGTATAGATTCCCGTTGACGTTTTTATTTAGAGTGGAGGATTTCTTTCCGAATTCATTTTAGACGGTGGGGATAGCCTGGCTTGCTACTTGCTTTTTCATCATAGAAATATTAATCATATATTATTATGAAGGTGTCTATGTTTCATCCCAGCGATCACAGAGAAAAGCCATCATCGTCGTCTCCACAACAGCAGATTAAACTGTAATAGTCACAATAAAAGCAAAACTTCAGTGCTCTTAGCCTGATGATTCCTTGCGGGATAAAACATGGACGTGTCTGTATAACTTAATTGCCAGATATATTTTCATACTACATATATATATATATATATATATATATATATATATATATATATATATATATATATTACGTAAATAAAAGTAATCCATGGACACGTGTTTCTGGCATCAGCATGGCTAACTTAGACAAGGACCTTAGACCCGCGACTACATTGTCTGTAGTCTGGAGTTAAACCTCTGCACTACGATACCTTGCCTAGAAAATATGTACGATTTTTATCACCGAAATATTAACTTATACATACATAACTTAATATTTATGCGATACAAATGGTGAATATTTTCAAGGCACGGCATCGGAGTTCAGAGATGAACACCAGACTACACACAATGTAGTTGTGAATTCGATACTTGTCTACGTTAGCTATGCTGATGACAACTAATAGTCAGAAACACATATACGTAAAAATAAATAAATATATATATATATATATATATATATATATATATATATATATATATATATATATATATATATATATATATATATATAGTCTAAAGAAGCTTTCAGTTATTTTAAACAAAAATAAAAATAAAATGCAGTTTAAATTCCCAGAGAAACTAACTAAATCAAAAATATTGCCGACTTAACATTCGTTGGAAAATTCATAAAATAAAAATATATAATTGTAAGTAAATAAAATAAAAAGGGGGATTAAGTATCTAACAGTGAAACAAAAACAGAAGACCTTAACGTAAGCGTCTAATATTAACAACGGGATCATCAGCTGTTTACCATATATACATACCATATATATATATATATATATATATATGTAAATACGTCCTTTGATATAATATTTTGCGTGACTATTTACCACTTAAGAAGTTATTATCTCCAATAAAAAGAAACAATAACAAATACATAACTCTCTCTTACTCTCTCTCTCTCCATATATATATATATATATATATATATATATATATATATATATATTATACGTACATAAAAGTAATCCATGAACACTTGTTTCTGGCTCACTGCCGTCATCAGCTTGGCAACTTAGACAAGGGGCGTTTAACCATCGGACCAAGACGCCCTGTCTAGAAATATGTACGATTATTTATTTTTTTGCTCATTACTACTTCGATTGTCTCACTTCCTAAGTTATAAAATTGCATTAAATTGCATTATTAGTCGCCCTTATCTTTATAGGATGTATTTTTCGTTAATATATATATTTTATTTATTTTATACGTACATGAAAGTAATCTATGGACACGTGTTTCTCGCTCACAGCCGTCATCAGCATGTCTAACTTAGACAAGGGTCGAACTTTCGATGTTGATGTCTATAGTCCAACGTTTTACCATCGGACCAAAACGCGCTGTCTAGAAATAGGTACTGGAAAGAGAGCGTGCGAGAGTGAAAAAAATGAGACAGACAGGTAGACAGACAGACTGGGTTTGGACAAAATAATGGAAACACCTTATGAATTTTTCATCAATTTTAAAACACCTATAAAAATGGAAAAAAATTACTAAAATGTTGGTTTTATTTTTTTTTTGTTGAATTTTTTATTATTTTTGTCCTAAATTAATGTGTTAAATTCAGTTTTAATTTCAGATAGTGTATATTAGTAAAAACAATTTAAATGACAGATCTATCAGATTTCCAAAGAGGGCAGATTATTGGTGCTCATATGGCAGGTGCTACTGTAAAGGAAATGGCTGAGATGGTGGACGTATCGAGAGGTGATGACAGCCTATGAAAAAAGAATGGAAAACATCCTCCTCTAAACAAAATTGTGGAAGTAAGCCGAAGCTGTCTGAAAGAGATGGTAGAGCCCTTGTAAGGATTGTGAAGAAAGAGCACAAAACCACAGCACCCAAAATTAGAGCAAAGCTTAAGAATCATCTGAATAATCCAGTTTCAACATGAGAGGGTTTCAAGGTGTTTCCATTATGTTGTACAACCCCTGTGTATATTGAAATCTTGCCAGCTAAGAGAGAGAAATTCCCTGGTCGGGAATCACGTGGTTTCGTTGACTTCCGCTCTGAGGACCATTGACCTTTAAAGTGTCACTCAAACTCTTGCATTCAAACACGGCGCTTATGATGTAACAATATTAGTAAAAAAAATATAATTGAACGCAATAAAGCTGGTGGAATTTGAATTCGCCAGAGTCAATTCTTAAGTCTAGGGCTGTATCTATTTGGCTAATTATGCATGGTAATAAAATGTAGCAACTGGTGGCCGTCTTTAATATCACAGTAAATTAACGCACGGTTTTTATTGTCTCTCGCATACGTAAACAATCCCCTATTTTTTTACGTGTAATATGCCAGTAAGGATATTAAAGAACCGTTTCTAATCAAGAGTCCGCTGAATCGGATAAAAGATGGACGAGGAATGGAATAAGGCTAATAATCTCCCACAAATAAGGCGCCAGGCTCACTGCTGTTTGCAACAAACTCGTTCACCACATTGTTACACACCCGCACGCAACGAGAGATTGGCGGGCGAATCAAAAACAAATAGTAATTAATCCAAATTGACGCATGCGCATCGGGGCCCACGCCAGGCAATTATGGCGAATTTCACTATGACAAATTGTTAATCAGACGTCCGATGGTGTGTCGACTGCCGCTTCGTTGGGCGCTCCCGAGCAAATTTAATTTGGGTTGATATTTGCAACTTATTTGGCCATATTAAACAGAATTCATTTGGGATCTCGATAATAAAAAATAAATAAAACTAAAACTATTGCCTTTGTTCGCAATGGCCAACTGGGATTATTTGCTTTGCCTGGCGTCCATTTTGGTTAGTTTTTTTTTCCTTTTCTTTATCTTCTCATATTACTTCTTGTCTTCTTCGTTATCTTCTTCTTCTTTTTCTTAGTTTAATTCTTCTTCTTCCCTTCTTCCCTTCTTCTCTACTTTTTTTCTTTTTTCTATTACTTTTTTTTGTTCTTGAGTTTTCTTTTCCTTTTTTCCTCTTTTTTCTCCTCGTTTTCTTATTTTCATTTTCATTCATTCCTTCTTCTTTTTCTGTACATCGTTTTTTCTCCTGTATTTCGTCTTCTCCCCCCCCCTTTATTTCTTCTCCTCCTTCTTTTCTTACTTCTTCTTCTTCTTTTAGTTCTTCTACTTTTTATACTTTTTCTTTTTTTTCTTTTCCTACGTTTTCTTTTATCATCCGTTTCTTTTTTCCTTATTTTTTCTTTTTATTATTTTCCATTCTCCTTTTTTCTTTTATCTTTTTTTTTTCTTCTACTTTTTAATTTTTCCTTTCTTACTTCTTCTATTTTTCCGTCCTCTCTTTTCTCCTTTTCCCTTTGGATTTTTTCCTTCGTGATTATTCCTTTTACTTCTTTTATCTTTTATTCCCCTACTTTCTTTCTTTTACTTCTTTTTCCTTCTTTTTTTTCACTTTCCTTTTTCTTCTTTTTCTTTTTCGTTTTCTTTTTTCCTCCCCATTATTAGTTTACTTTTCTTCTTATTCTTCATCTGTTTGTTCTTCTTCTCTTTTTCTTTTTCTTTTTCTTCTTCTTCTTCTTCTTCTTCTTCTTCCTTAAAATGTATACTTCTTTGATGTTGTGTGGCATTTCTTAATTATTCATTCTTGCGCTTTTTCCGTTTCCTCTACAGTATAAAGGATTTTATTTATTTATTTCTATACATCTTTTAAGTAGTTCGTCCTATTTTTCTACAACTTCTTTTTGTCTATTTATTTATTTCTAAATAGTAAGATTATCCGGCGTTTCCGGCGTATTATATAAAAGAATAATTAAATTCATAAGTAAAAAAAAAACTTATAAAACTGTAAACATTAGAAAAAAAACAATTCCTCGAGTAATGGATTAACTCAGGATAAATTATTTGCAATTTAATTTATTTACTATTTAATTAAAGATTAGCAGTTGTCGTCTAAGTGAACAAAACTGCTGTTGACGTGCCTGAAAACGGCTATTCTAGGTATGAAGAAAGAATCCCGTCGCCGAAAGCAGCCGAGGCGTGGATCGATGGAAGCGAATGCCGGTAGCGCAGTATCAGACGCGGAGCGTAGATGAAGACCGCCGAACCGAAAAGGGAGAGTAGTCTGACGTCATACGGAAGCATCGAATTCCACGTTACAGAAAATTGGCTTACGGAGCGACGGATAATTTTGTCAAAGTTTTTAAGGAGTTTGACTTCGGAGTAACATGATGTGCTCTTCAACGAAAATAGAAGCTTGTGTATTGCAAACCAATTTTTGCGAGATGGACCATGCTGGGTGGGTTTTATTTACTCCTCCCCAGGAGTTAGACACAAGGCCAGTTTTATCTTATAAAAGATGTGACCTAAGATCGGGTCGGGAAAGTGGGGTTTGAAAAGCCAGCGCCTGAGGAAGTGAGCACTCTGGCCATTAAAAATTGCCTGGGCAGCCCCGTCGGCATTCCCCGGTAGGGGCGTCTCAGACAGTAAGCAATAAACTTACTCCTCCCCAAAGAGGGGAGGCAAAGCCTGGGAAGGTGGACCTCCTAGAACTGCACAGGACAGACCCATTGACCGGCGTAAATCAAGCCCCGAAGGCTAGACAATACCAGTTGGGTGGGTGATCGTGGTTTATGTTAAGGCGCTCTGCAAGGGACTTCAGTTTAGATGGTTTGTGATGTAGAGCTTCAACTACACCATTTGAGTTTATAGGAGAACCAAGAATAATCGTGTCGTTCAGATTTGTTATGGAGACTACTCCCAGAGTAGATCACAGGTCGTTTATTCCACGCTGAAACTCTTCAATAGAACAGTGACGATTGATAATTCCCAATTTGTTATGATTGACTATCAAACCTATGTCGGCGAGAGATGGAATTATGCGCTCAATATTGCGGAGCACATAGTCGATAGGACCACCTAGTGTGGCATCGTCGAGATACCAAATGTTAATCAGTGACGTAGAAGATTGTCCGATACTGCCGGCAGCCAATGAAAACGGTAGGGGCGCACTAGATAATGTTGTCGAACGTCTCCAGGAGACGTGATTTCGCATGTATTGTATTTAAAATAGCATCAGCAATATAGCAATTCAAAACTGTTATAGGATGATATAAGCAATTGATATCTCACCAGTAATCGGCTAATCCAGTCTGAGCCGAAGTGCTAGTACCGATCGCGGTACCAATAGAATCTGTCTTTGGTAAGACACAGAACAGAATCTGGTGTTACACTCATAAAGTTATGTAATGAACAACTTGTTAAAGCAAACATCATGAATACGTATTTTAAGATATTACGAACTGATTCGTATGGATGTCTATATTTATATATATATATATATATATATATATATATATATATATATATATATATATATATATATGGATGTATATATATATATATATATATATATATATATATATATATATATGGATGTCTCTCTCTCTTTCTCTCTCTCTCTCTCTCTCTCTCTCTCTATATATATATATATATATATATATATATATATATATAATGGTAATAATCCAGGTAAAAAATATCCACAGGGTGGTAATCCAGAGAATTTTAACTGGGTTTATAAAAAGTGCTCAATATCAAAATAGAGCTTTATATATGATAATTTACACAGACATGTACAAAATCTGCGACACTGGCATGTCGATGTTATCGATCAACAGTTACTATAAACTGAGATCTGATCAGGCAGAGTTAGAATCCGATCTCAACCTCAGATAATATTTAGGGGAGCTCCCCATCTGAGGGTGAGATCGGATTCTAACTCTGCCTGATGAGATCTCAGTTTATAGTAACTGTTGACGGATAACATCGACATGCCAGTGTCGCAGATTTTGTACATGTCTGTGTAAATAAAAATTATCATATATATATATATATATATATATATATATATATATATATATATATATATATATATATATATATTATGTTTGCATTCCATAGACTGTGGGGAATCAAAACCATAATTTTCATTGGTTTTAACAAATTCTTTATTTCTGTACTTTAATAAGTTTTTTTTACATCTCTCATTTTACACATAAAAGTCATTTATTCAAATTTAACATTCATTTGTATCCTTTACGCGCGTTTTATGAAAAAATCAGATAAGTGATTTTTTCATCAATTAGTCCAAATTTGTCCATCTTCAGAGGGTTGCAGTATATGTTGT
>OY744536.1:47758185-47820685 GCA_963556195.1 Sepiola atlantica | reverse complement strand
TCTAATTGTCCCCAAAAATGTATCTCTTATACTAAACGTCAGTAAAACAACATTTGATTCCCTGAAATTTTTATCCTCTATATTTTTATAACACAAATACATTCTTAAATGTAGCTTAGCTGTGGGATTCGGTTATGTTTGAAAAATATTCTTTTTTTAATTGATCTAATTAGCTATAATATATGATTACTTGAACACGTCATCAATCTCCCTCTGAGCTGTGTATGTATTTCTTTCGCCCTCTTTCACTTTATGTTGATTAAACCACTCCCTAGTATTTCTAAATAGCTTTATGATCATTTAGATAAAAAGTGACTCTCTCTTTCCAGATAAGTTACCTAGTGGTTCGTACACGCCATAAACACGTATGTAAATTAAATAGCAAAATAATAGGTCGCTTTACTTCTACATGGGTTTCTGTGAAAAATGTAATATTTGTTTGATAGTCTATAATTGCAGTGCTATTTGAAGTATAATAGCTGCAAAGTGCAACTGATAGCTGTGTGTGTGTATTATCGGTGGGTTTGAGAGCTGGAGACTATGAACGACCGGAAAGTTCCGGAATATTGGAAGTAGTTGACCTGCATCATAATGATTCACGCCAGATCTTTTTTTTAAATCGGCATAACTTAGCTCCATTTAATGGCTTTTTGAATATTTGGAAGACCGTGGGATGTGAGCTGGAGATGTGGGACAGAGATATGGAATCCCTGGCTAGCAGGAAGGATCATAGCAGGCGTTGTAGCTGTGTCTGTGTGAAAATCCAGAGGCAACGTGCCACTTGTATATCTAGTACCCATGAAAGAAAAATATGTGTTCATTCGAAATAAGAATTTATATATATATATATATATATATATATATATATATATATATATATATATATATATATATATATATGTAAATTATAACTAAAAGGTAAACTTTTAGAGAGTTGGACCTATTGTGAAATAAGGAAAGCTCAATATACTGGATAGAGCAAAAATATGGTACGTCAATGAAAATTAGTAAGACCTGCAAATGGAAGCAAATCGGTATTTTCAGTTGTTCAAGTTATTAACTAAACTACTCCTTGTCTTGAACAACTGAAAATACCGATTTGCTTCCATTTGCAGGTCTTACTAATTTTCATTGACGTACCATATATATATATATATATATATATATATATATATATATATATATATATATATATATATATATATATATATATATATATATATAATGAGATTTAAATGTTACCATAGCTTAGAAGCGCAGCTGAAACGGTAACTTTGAGATTTTAGAATTAGCCAACATGACGTGAGATTTTGTTAAACAAATGAAATATTTCTAAAATCATTTTTTAATCTAAATTTTCGGTTTTACAAACCTTATTTAAAAAAATCGAAAATGTGGATCAAAAAAATGATTTTATAAATATTTAATTTGTTTAACAAAATCTCGCGTCATTTCAAAGTTATATATATATATATATATATATATATATATATATATATATACATATGTGTGTGTAGCTTTTTATAAGGAATGTATATTTTTAATTTTATGATCCTAATAGTATCCGAGAAATTTGCAATAACAAGCTCAATGAAGTTGTAATACAAGATTCAGAGCATATATATTATATTGATTCATTCCAATGACCATGCAAAATTCAATCTAAAGTCATAATTTTCATAAGTGTCTTAAATTTTATTTTTTATTATTATTTTATTATTTCCTATTTATTTCAACACTTCGGTGGATGTTTATCATGTACATTACGATTGAGGTGTCAGCGTTATTCTAGTCAAACAATGTCCGGCATATGTACATTTTGGTTCATTCTCAGAGTGTATATAATCTTGTAAACTAGAGCGAATTTGAATGCCTACTAGACACAATCCTTGAGTGTCTTCGATCACTTCGTACAGGAGTTTATCAAAACACCGAAACATGAGGATTTCTTTTACTAACAAGTCAACGCTCATCAAGGTCTAAAGGCCACTCGAAGACAAGGGTTACTGGTTTGTATCAGGTGGATGGTGAGACTAACACCATGAGGATTTCAAACGATAGATCTGGGACATTGAACTTGAAAATGACCATGATGTAGTCGGCTGATCGGACGAAGATTTCTTTGAAAGAAACTCATGGTCATATATTTCGTCCTACAAGTAAACCCTGACTAAATCTTCAAAATAACATAGTGTCCGAAGCCGAAATAAGATCCCCTCGGCAGGACTACACACTGGCACATACGAGGAATGGTGAATATTCTCCTACTGATGAGACTACAAGTAAGAATATTAAGCTGGGTGCTCGACCAGACGAGATAGATTCTAGTCCTGGAGTCCAACAAAACCAAATAATTGTCGCAAGAAAAATAAACTACATTTTATTGGTTAATTGGGGAGGAGAAACTTATTTTTCTTACCTGCTTTACTTACTCAAGGTTTGAGAAGTGGCAAAAGACTTTAAGTGAACCTTCAGATGTTTATGTATCTCATCAAGAAGTAAAGGGTTAGCCCCAGACATGGGCCCCTAGATCTATGAGAAGTAACTGAAGTAAATTGAAACGAATAACAGTGGTGGTGTATTCAGACTGAGGAGCTCGAGTGAGAGACGTGTGTTAGAGGTGACGGAAAGGGGTGAAGTGACGTGCTACGAAGGTGGACGTATACACAAAACAAAGAAAGACAACTACACGATTCTTTGTATACGTTTATTAGAATATATATTGTTACTATATCCGTAGCTGGCGAGGGGGGTCTAGTTTTATATCTTTCCAAACTGCATTAGTCTGTATATGACCACAATGGATTTGGTAGGGTTTGAACCCCGCATAGCTGATTCCATAGGGTGTGACCATATTCATGAGATCAATCGCGAAAAGTGTTTGTATGTGAAAGAGTAGTAGAAGTACAAAATAGTTAACACTCGAGAAGTCGTAAGCAAAAAAACAACACATAATTTATATAGAACGCATCAGAATGAAATTCCTTACAGAACCCGCCTAGTTTTAATATGTGGAAACAATTGTAAGATTTTTTACAGATCGTTTCCCCACGTTAAAACTAAGCGTGTTCCGCCATGTTGTTTTCCTTTACAAGTTCTCGAGTGTTAACTATGTTGTACTTTTACCGTTAAAAGATATTACAAATCGTTTCCGCGTGTTAAAACAAGGCAGTTTATGTAGAGAATTTCGTTCTAATGCGTTTTATATAAATTATATGTATTTTTAATAAAATCTTGAATGTTAACTATTCTGTACGTTTTATGAGAGCGTATGTATGGGAATACAGGGAACTGGATACGAATTAGCATGCATGATCTAAACATGTCTGAACTTGCTGATATGAGTCAGACCCTGGTAACATTATAGAGTGAAAAAGGGAGAGAGAGCGAGCCACGGAGAGAGAGAAAAGAGAGGCAGGGGAGAGATAAGAGAGAAAGAAAGAGAGAGGGGAGGGAGACATGGATAGGGGTATACTTTATATACAAAAGAGTATAGAGAGAGGGATATTTGATTCGGCCTGGCATCGTGGCGTCTAATTAAAATTACAACAATGGATGCAATATAGTTTAATCGTTGTTAAACAGCGTGATTCTTTTTCAGGACATCCTTTTTATTGCTTTTTTTCATTTCACAATTTATTTATTTAATGTTTTTTTTGGTTTTATATGTATATATATATATATATATATATATATATATATATATATATATATATATATATGTTTTAATTATTTTTTTTAGATTGTGGAATTACTAAATCCTACGCAATTTTTTTAATTGTTTTCTATCTTTACCGCTATGTGTATTCCCCTACACACACTCATCCATCTCTCTCTCTCTCTCTCTCTCTCTCTCTCTCTCTCTCTCTCTCTCTCTCTCTCTCTCTCTCTCTCTCTCTCTCTATCTATCTATCTATCTCTCTTTCTCTCTCCCTCCCTCTCTCTCTTTCCCTCTCATTTTCTCTCTATCACTTTCTCTCTCTTACTTTCTCTCTTCCTCTCTCTCTCACTTTCTCTTTCTTTCTCTCTCTACCCATCTCCCTCCCCCTCTCGTTCTCTCTCTTTATCTCCTCTCTCTCTTTCTCCCCCTCTCTCTCTCTCTCACTCTCTCCTTCTCTCTCTGGGACGTTGATAACTACTTCAAACGAGTAAAAAGAACGAAAATGGAAAGCCCGAAAGAAAGAAGGAAACATATACAGTTATCAAATCAAACTATTTGACGAAATTTTAGTGGGCTTTTTTTTTCGAACAATTACCGATAACAAGGAAAACGGTTTTTTTACGCCGTGCCCTAAGTTGGTTTTTGGTTACAATAAAGGAATGAATAGTACAGTCATGTTTACCATAACTTTCTCGAGAGTATACAAAATCAGAACATGTAAGCTTTCTAAATGTATCGTTGGTAATTTCTGAGTTTTAATAAGACAAACTTACAGATTGTAATAAGACTTTCTTTATATAATAAATAAATATTTATCCTTAGTTATTGTTTTTAATGATGTAACAAGATAGATTATTTTCTCTTTAAGTTGTGTATTCCTTTATTTTTTTATCTTATTAATGAATTTATCTTTTATATATTCATTTATTTATTATTTATGCAATCAGGGCTTAAAAACAAAGCAAATATATATTTATATGTCGACATATGACTATAAATTCTTGTTTTTAGTTCATAATTCAATTGCATTTAAGAATTCGCTCTTAAGTAAGAATGTGTATTCAAACGAGTCGTTAAGGACTTGTTAATACACTTCTAGGAAAACGTTTCAATACCCGACCCATGTAATTTTATTGGAATGACAATATGTAGTAGTTTAATAATTGTATTTTATTTTAGATTATGACGTAGAATAGAAAAAAAACACTTTTTAAATTAGTAAACAAGCCGACATACTGGCATAGATCCAACATGGCCAGTCGTCGATATAAAAATGTAAACGGAGATTAGATTAAACGAAAATATGTAAATTCTTTCAGTGAGTTATACAAATTAATTTATTTAAGACAATAAAAAAAATATGATAAAAAGTATTTATCTCGCAATATAATTCTTGTGTTTTCGCAACATTTATTTTTATACAATGATTAAGGAAAGGAAAAAGACTATTTTGTACTACTGTTGTTTGAACAATTGATGATTTAAGAAATATTGCATGCTATCTCATTTTTATTTCCTATCACTTATCTACTTTTATGTTGTCTAGTGCCTTTAATTTAGTGTCTATAACCTGTGCTGAAGATATGATCTGATAATAATAATAAAAATACATGGTCTCTGAAACGGTCGAACACAATTCTGTTGTTTGTTGATTTCTTGGAACGCAAATTCATATAAGTATGTTTATGTCATATATATATATATATATATATATATATATATATCTATATATATATATATATATATATATATATATATATAGTTTTTCATGGTAAACAACTGATGATCCCTTAAATAATGTTAGAAGCGAACGAATATAATAACTGTAAAAACTAAATTGACTTACATGAGTGATTTTCCACTGAACGACTTGGGACTTAAGGTTTTTTTGGGGTTTTTTTGTTGTTTTTTTGTTTTTAATGGTTGAGAAACTTCCGAGACTATATATATATATATTAAGGCAAATGTATTCTATATTCCAAAAACCATGTTATTTTTATTTTATTTTTTTTCACATTTCTAAAAAACATACCATTTTAGTGAGATGTATTTTTACGGCCGTTTCTCTTGCCGTCAGACAAACAATATTTTATGTTAATATCGTCTCTGCAACAGTACGAAATCATCAGTAAACCCCACAACGAATAAAAGGTTCTTGAATTGAAATGTCTTGAAAAAACCTACACCACACAGCGGGTCATTGTTAGCGATAACAAAGAAAAAAAACAAAGAAAAAAGTAAAGTAACACGTGGGGAAAGGCTCTATAGAAAGTCATTTTATTTTTTTTCAGTTCAGATCTAGCACACCCTTTTTCTGATGATTTTGTAGAGTTGCAGAGACGATATTAACATAAAAATATTGTTTGGCTCACGTCAAAAGAAACGACCTCAAAAATACATCTCACAGAAATGTTATGTTTTTTTAGAAATGTAAAAAAATAAAAATAAAAATAAATAAATAAACAACATATATATTGGAATATAGAACAAACTTGACTCAAGTATATATGCTCTGTTGTTATGAATTGACAATCTTCGAGCTGAATCTTTTAAAGGGACTGCTAATTAAAAGTAACTAATAGTATATGCTAATACATATATTGCCATAATTTATATATATATATATATATATATATATATATATATATATATATATATATATATATATATATATAGTAATTGTATTGATGTTTCCTGGTTTAATTAAATAAAACTCCGATGTTTATACGCTAGTGCTTAATAAATAGTAGATTTGTATCATAGTATAAATTCTTTATATATGCATTATTGGCTACATATGTGCATACAGTTTTCAACTGCAATCCCTTCCGAAATAGAGCTTCGTCAGGCAACGTAAAATTGAAAATGTTTGAAAGAGATCAGACAGCTGAGCAGTTCTTTTTGACTTTTAGAGAAAAGTAGGTAGGGGGAGAAAATATTAAATTGGCCAATCATTTATCCACATTGACCTCAACATTTTATTTATTTATTTATGTATACTTATATTTAGATTCTTTCATTCCAGAAGTTGACTTACTGTTGTGAAGTTGTCCAACAGTAAATAATAAATAAAGGAAGTCAAGTCGAGGGTTGGTTTAACAAGTGTATTAACAAAGTAAGAAAGTGACTAGCACTTGGCTAGACAGTTACAAGACTGTGCTTTATCTTCTCTGTGTCTCTGGTGACTCGCACTATTTATAGTGACAACCGGTGTTGTTTCTCCTGTGTAAGAACGGCCGGTGTAACACTTACCATACCGTTTTATGATAGGGTAATAAAAACCCACTCCCTGTGGTTGATCTTTGGGCAATAAACTCTACTTATCTTGGTTAAGTAATACGATATTGAGTGCTAACCAAATACAAATACACGTACATATATATATATATATATATATATATATATATATATATATATATATATATATATATATATATATATATTAATACGATAGCGTGTGTGTTTGTGTGTCACGCTTATGTCAACAGCTCTGCGCATGCGTGCCGCACGTAGATTTAGAAAAGTGTTCAAGTTACCTAATTTTCGTAATATTTCCCTTTGGCGCAACTGTTAGCGACGTAGGATTTTGACGCCGGTTTTTGACATCGACCCGACTAGTTTGTAATTCGATCTTAACCAACCTTTTAAGTTTTTGTTTTTCTTCTACATCGAAGATGGAGGTGAGGTAGGGAGGGGACGACCAGGAAGACACATATTTATACGATAGCGTGTCTCTTATTTTGTGTGTCACGTTTACATCAAAAGCAACGACCTTCCGAATTTTTGTATGCTACTCATGAATTGGATCCAAATTTAATTTGATCGAAAACATTTACAAAGTAAGGTATAGTCGTCGAAATATTACCTTCACTAGAAATATTTTATATAAAGAAGTTTTGTAAATTGTTTCATGTATTGTTCATTTTTTTAAATAAATATACAAGTCAAATCTTATGATATTTTATTCAAACATAGGTTAGGAACAAGATAATTATTATTGAAAACATAATTTCGTGTAATTTCCGCGGGTCCCGCTAGTATATATATATATATATTAATATATATAATTAAACTTTTAAAACAAGGATAACTTAAACTGATAAAACAAAGATAAAAACAAATATATGAAGTAAAACTGACAAATTAAATTACGTAATTCTAATTCAATGATCTCGTGTAAAATAAAATAAAGTAAACTGCAATAACATAAAAAATATTTAGAGAGAGTTTGACGACTGAGCTGTTATTGTTCCTTTTTGCAACCTATACCTATTGTTTAGAACCTGCTAAGTGTATGCCTTTTGAAATGTTTGCAGGTAAGCATTGTCCCTTGTCATACATATAACACTTTGTCCTTGGCTTTAAATTTTATAATTTCAAGCTTCCCTATAGGAAGCACGTCACTGACGTTGACAGAAATGCATTACGGGCATACATTATCGTTTAAGCATGAAAGATATAGTACAGACACTGCATTTCTGAAAATTAATCGAAGAAGAAAAGAGAACACCAGTTTGGAATGGGAAATAATTAAGAGAGCCAGAGCCTCACCGTGCTTTTTTGCCTTAATGAGAAGCTTGAAATAATAAGATTAAAAGTAAGGACAAATTGTCAAATGATAACTATTGGTGTCAAAAAGAACCAATCACAGCTCCCAACGACCACCACGCCTAAATATGTTTATGTTATTGCAGCTTACTTTATTTTACTTTACATGAGGTCATGTATTAAAATTTTTTAATTTTATTTTCAGTTTTACTTCATATATTTGTTTTTCTCTTTGTTTTATCTTAGCACAAACTGATCCTAAAATAGACACTAGAATTTTAAATGTTTACTCTCAGATAGATAATTTCATAGATTTTTAAAAGTTTAATTTTTATTAAAATCTTATTAAATTTTTATCAAAAATCTTATTCAACATAGTGTAAGAATGACACAGAATTCTTGTTAACAGTGAATGTATAAAATGTACTTTGATATTGTAATTTAAGTAATATGTGAGTGTAAATGTATTTAGATGAATGCACGTATTTGTATATATATATATATATATATATGTGTGTATATATATGTACATATATATATATGGGGTTATATATATGGTTGTGGGTATATGTGTGTAGTGATACTATGTGGTTGTATATGTATAAATGTATGTGTATGTGTGTATGTGTGTATGTGTGTATGTAAGTATGCATGTGTATATATATGGTTACCTAAGCTTATTTTAGGTGTATGATTATGTACGCCCGATTGTGTATATATTTATAGAGGTTTGTGTGGAGATTAGTACCTGTATCTATGTGCATGTGTGTATATGTATATGTATATGTATATATATATATATGTGTGTGTGTGTGTGTGTGTGTGTTTATATATATATATTGGTATCTGTGTGAATAATATGCAAGGTGGGAAGATGTATGTTACTTACTAATTAGTGAGGTGTAGAATTGAAGTTTACTTTTTACCTAATCTAATTTTTCAGGATTGCTCTTTCCATTCTCTTATTCATGCATTTTTCATTTACATATTTCTCCGAGATTTATGTTATAATTACACGTATATATAAGTTATCTGGGTCGGTGGATTTGTTATGTATGCAAATATGGATGGATGTAGTTGTTTGTAGCAAGTGTATATATATATATATATATATATAGAGAGAGAGAGAGAGAAGGAAAGAGAGAGAGATAGAAAGATGAGTGTATGTATGTTTATATGTATGTTAATAAAATAATAAAAAGTGAAAAAAGTTGAAAGAGGATGTATGTGTGTATGAATGTGTGAATATATATGCATGTATATATATGCATATATATATATGTGCGTATATATATATATATATATATATATATATATATATATATATATATATATATATGTATATATATATATATATATGTGTGTGTGTGTGTATGTTTATTTGTATTTAATTAGCACTAAATATCGTATTACTTGTACAAGATAGGTGGAGATAAATCACAGAAGTAGGGTGTTATTACCTTTATCATAAAGCGGTATTTGTGAGTCAACTTCTGGAATGAAAGAATCTAAATATAAGTATGCATACTAATAAAGTGTTGAGTTAAATGTGGATCAATGATTGGCCAATTAAATATTTCCTTCCTACCTACTACTCTCCAAACATCAAAAAGAACTGCTAAGCTGTCTCATCTCTTTATAGCATTTTCAATTTTTACGTGACCTGACGAAGCTCTATTTCGAAAGAAATGGCAGCTGAAACATGTATTCACATGTGTAGCCAATAAAATAATTTATACGATTTATATATATATATATATATATATATATATATATATATATATATATATATATATATATATTAATATACTAAAGTCTAGTGGTGAACATTTGTTTTCTTAAATCTTTATTATGATATGTTTTAATTACACAAAATACATGTAAAGATATTCCTTTGCTTTAGGATAGAGTTATGTTTTTAACAATCCTTTTTATTTGTTAGAATTAGCCGTAATTTGCAATTAATACACCCATTTACCCATCTATTTGCTACTCTCTCTCTCTCTCTCTCTCTCTCTCTCTCTCTCTCTCTGTGTGTGGATTATCACTCAAATGTAATAAATCTAACAATAAAAAGAGAAGATTAGAATAAATCAATTATAAGCAATAAGCAATATCGCCACGTATATTTATACTATTTAACCCATATCTAGAGAGAAAAGAGAGCTAAAGAAAAAAAAGAAAGAAATATAGAGAACAAAAGACTAGTTGGGATTTTGTCTTTTTCTTTTTTTTTAATCAATTGGCTTTGCAAACTCTTTTTTTCCTGATTCAAACAATCCAATCCGAGCTTTATGAATCACATTTTTCTAGTATGAATATATGTATACAGTTTCCTCCCATCCTAGTACGTTGATCTACCTAGTTAGAGAGATCACTCCCAATTAGCGCAAATACATATTACTTCGTAAAAGAATAGAGAACTCTAGAATGCTGATAATTGCGAATATATAAGCATTTATAGAATACCCTCAAATGTAGCGATTGTTGAAAGCAGAGTGGAAACGATACTCGACGGCTGATAAGGCAGTCGAGTTTCGAATCAAAGTTTGACGAACCTGCCATGATACGTCGAAACAGCTGTCTGTGGATTAACAAGTACGCACATGCGCACACACGCGCGCATACACACACACAGACATATATATATATATATAGAGAGAGAGAGAGAGACAGACAGACAGACAGACAGAGACAGACAGAGAGAGAGAGAAAAAAAAAGAGAGATGTATATCTCTTGTTCGATTTCCAATCATTTTATCGGTTTCTATCGCATAGCAGCAACCAACTTATCCCTATTAGCTGAAGAGCAATAGAAGAAAAAAAGAAGAAATATAATAATAATATGAAAAAATAAAACTGTAAAAATAAAGCTAATAATAATATGACAGCTAATGATTTTTACGTCGGAGACGTCATCTGTAAGTGTCTATGTTGATTTATCGTCGCAAAAGACCCCCGTCGCGATCTTTCGTACTCAAACGATTCTCAGACCGGATGTTTTCCGTTGAGCATGCGTAGTGAGTGCCGTCGGTCATGGCGGAGAACATCTCGTCTGCTTGTCTCGCAATTGTGACATTTATTCGAACAAGAGTACAACGATATCGTGACACGAGAACGAAGAGGGCAATGAATAAACTAAAAACCTAAACAAATGCTCGCGGAGACATCGGGATGCGATTCCGTGCGGTCGGTGGTAGAAAGAAATGAAAACAGGGAGAAAGAAAGATAGAGAGAAAGACATGCCGGGCAAGAACCGTGACTAGAATTAAAATGGTGGGCTGGATGAATAAAGTACGGTGGATACGTAGGATAACGACGGCTCGTTCGGGATGAATGATGGTCCATGGGTTTAAAAGGCGACACCCTCTTATTTTCATTTATTTAGTTTTGTTTTAGTTTTGTCGAACAGGATAAAAGCCATAAGAATTTGATGCGGTATGTAAATAAAACTAAATAAAATGAAAATAAGTGAATGGCAAAAAAAAGCAAGATGGAGACCAAGTAGGAAGAGATTGCGAATAAAAGGAGAAAAACATCATAATTTTAATCTTCGATCGTTGGAACATTTGGACTTAAAGGTTTCTGATTGGTTGAGACCGTTACTGTAGGTCAATAACTAGTCCAGAATGGATCATGAATTCGCTTAATATTACTCAATGATAATATTCACCAACCGGCACTAACTGGTCTAGCCGCACTGATGAGCTGTGAAACAGCGAAACAGTCTGTATGTGGATGACGATATAACGTCCCCCCCCCGGGTAGAGCTTATGTTTGTAAGGGTATCGCCAACTGCCATTAGCGTAAAAAAGGCAATGCTCATTAGGTAAACACTAATTCGAGCTCCGGCAATTGCAATGTTTACATTGAGATACAACTTACATTCAGTCAGTGTCGCATGATGGCGTAGGGGTTAACATCGCCGACTGTCAGCTCGACGGTTGCGTTTCGATCCCGGCACTAGAACTGATGAGCTGTGAAACAGCGAAACAGTCTGTATGGGGATGACTATATATATATATATATATATATATATATATATATATATATATATATATAAGGATACATTAAAAAGGAACAGCGGAAGACTTAAAACACGTGTCGCCCATCTGTTGCGTGGGCTATATGAAAAAATGATATAAGTGGCAAAGAATGAGAAGATATGTAATTTTGGGAATATATATCTATAGTGCTAATAATATATATATATATATATATATATATATATATATATATATATATATATATATATATATATTATTATTATTAGCACTATAGATATATATTCCCAAAATTACATATCTTCTCATTCTTTGCCACTTATATCATTTTTTCGTTTTTTGATATAGCCCACGCCACAGATGGGCTATATATATATATATATATATATATATATATATATATATATATATATAGTATAGTATAGTATTAAAATATATTTATGGCAATTAAGCTACACAGTACTGTCTGCGTTTCATCCCCGCGGGGAATCATTTTATTTGTAATATTTTACCCACGCACGACAACGTTTCGAGTTTACGACTCTCGTCAGCAATGGGAAATAACAGTCTCGTAAGGTCACAGAAACACCTTGAATCTGTAAGCGTTCACTTAGTCCTTGTGGCCACGAGAGATAGTCACGTGATTACGAAGAAATGAAGTGATATTTACACTGCAAGCGGCGACTATAAATATCTAGACACACATATATATATATATATATATATATATATATATATATATATATATATATATATATATATATATATATATATATACCGTAGTGAAACTTTGAAAGTTGAAGTTCAATATATATAAATTTATAATTCCAGAGAGTTGATAAATATACAATACGAAAAGCAGATTCCAGCGACTATATGTTTATTTTCCAATAGAGGGGTTCATTTTTACGGCCGTTTTCTCATTCATCTAAACAATCAAAGCATATCCTAAATAATTGGATCATTCTATCGCTCTAGACAGTATCTCACTTCTGATGCAATCATTAACCTGTATTAAAGTCAGATACGGCCTAAGACAATGTATTGTTGCCACATCTGGGGAGGTGCCTTTCAGAACACTCTCTCCTGCCTTGATAGAGTACAAGATCGACTTCGAAATCAAGTGGTGGGTGTCGTCTTCTTTTCCCTTTAGCCTCCTTCTCGCAGAAGAGACGTTGCTAGTCTTTCTCTTCTCTATCGTTATTATCATGGTAGGTAATCGACTGAGCTCCAATCTGTGCTCCCCCTTGTAAAGCATTCACACCCAGAACCACTTTGAGAAATTTTCTGTTCTTCCTCTGTATACTTGGAGCTTGGAGTTAAACCGAATTTCAATGGGCAGAGTTTTTCCAAAAAATGTCGGTCTGTTTCCACCTGATCACAGTATGGTCATTTTCAAGTCCAATGTTAACAAATTTTTGTTGAGCCGTCTCATGTATTAATTAAATTTAGCCCTGATCTAACTATGGTCTAAAATCCTCAAGCTGTTTGTCCCACTATCTTCCTTACACAAACCACTAACTTTTCTACTCGAGTGGCAGTTGTACCTTGACTCATTTATTTAAAAAAAACAGTTAATGGGAGACATACATATGTGTATTATATTTTGAGACCTTATTTATCCAATTTAAAATTCAGATGCACTTAGAATAGAATAAATTCATATAGCGGGAACTATTAAGCTGATTATTATAAGTATTGTTTAAGTTTCTAATTATTAATTTAATTTGCTCATTAACAATATAAGGATATTGATGTTTAATAAGTAATTACATCATAGTTCTTAATTCATTAAAGATTTTTGTGGTTGAAGAGATTAATTTTTCGTGTTGTATCATTCTTTATCATAGATATTTAATATCGATGGCCTTTTCACTTTTATAATTAAGAATACATGAGTTCATCCTAGTATGTTTTTTATAGATAGTGGTGAAGAATGTATTCTTTTTAGTGTCAATAAGTACATGTAAAAACTGAATTTTGTTATTAACGTTTAGCCCATAAGTGAATTTAAGTATGGAGTTATTTTGAAAAATGCTTTTTATTTTTTTTTTTATTTAATCGTTACTGTCCGGTAAAATAAGGTTATCGCCAATGTATCATGCATAAATGGAGAGTTTGGTAATTATATTAAACTAGACCACCCGTGACCCGTTGGGTCAGTTTGTTATATTAGCTATGGAATTCATGTATGAGCGTGACACTTGTGGTATATAGAAAATAGTTTTTTTTTTTATAACAGAAGCATTTCTATGTAAGTATAGTAAAATGAAAAAAGAATATAGATAGATTTCTATGAGTCGTTCTGTTTATTATAATTGTTTGTTTTTTTGGATGTAATATGTGTAAAACATATGATTCAAATATTTGCTGTTTAAAAAACAACAAAAGGAAACACTATTTAATGTAATAGAAATGTGTGCATTTACCGATTCAGCTTTCTCGCGCACGTAACGAAAACAGAGGGAGTAGGAGTGGTGAAATCTATGAGAGGCAAAGTGGGAGGTGATTTCGTTCACCGATCGCTGATATTAATAATGATTGTTGTTGTTTTGTTTGTTTGTTTTTGTTTTTTAAAAGGGAGGTTTTTTGAAACTGCGACAGACTTTACGAAGTGCTCCCGTTGAATGTTTTTAGTCGTCAAGAAAACAAAAAAACTATTTGATGAAATTAAATGAAATTGTTTATATTAAAAGCGATATGAAAATTTCCAGAATGGAAAATTTCATGCGTTCGTTAATCAAAATAGAGAATAACGGAATTGGAATAACAGATTAAAGACGATGCTATTTACCCATGCGCAACCGGATGTTGAAAACCGGAAAGCTGAAAGCTGATTGCAAACAGACAAGATCAATAGACTTTTAGTATTATATAGATAATTAATTTTCAAGGTTTACCAAGTAAATTTGCTAAAGGTCTATGCAAGAATCGATCTCATAGAAAACCCGTCAGTTTGGGTATAGATGGTTCCTTTATGGTCATAGAAATGAGATTCAGTTGTGCACGTTAATAATAACTCATGCACTAAGTTAGATTTGATTTTAATTGAGATAGTTATTTTATGTTATCACTAATGATATCAATTGTGTTATATACTGATAGCTTGTTAAATAGGCTTTCAACGTGTCTTCATCTTTCTAGCAATAAAAGTGACTATTTCCACTTAGCATAAATCATTAATCTTTGTATTACATAACGTAGATAAGCAAGTGCGTTGGGCCACGTTTTTTATTCAAGAGGCAGTGGATTGTAATTTACGTATAGCAAATAGGTCGTCGATTGTTGTCTGCGGCCACTGTCGTATTCGTCTATCTACGCGTAGACATAAACATGAGGCGTCCATAACTAGCAGCTCGAGTTTTAAATCAGGAGGGCATTTTCAAACAGGAATGTACGCGCGTAGATTGGCAACAACGTTTTACCAAAGAGACAATGACATCTTTGTACGGTTCACAGATTTATTAATGTTATATCTCCCTGGCCAGGATCTCGTAAAACCGAACTAATAAAGGATCTACTTCTACTCCCTAAGCTGTTTTTTTTTATTTTTAGGGGGGGGGGGTCGACACCCGCTCTAATACGTGTCTGTTTCAGACGCTCGTTGTTGCAAAAAAATCGACTGTTATTTCTTCAACTATCCCCATGGAGATATCGCGTCTCATCTTCCTTAACAATACAACATTCGTAATTGGAATAGATTTCTCTCGGTAACTGGTAATGTAAACAAATACAAAAAAATATAATTCATCTCATATTTGTGGTGAGTCATATAGTATAGGGAAAGATTTCTGACTATCATAAATGCAACACTGTAAAATGTATGGACAGACAAATAGTTCTAACCCAATTTCAAACAGTTTTTTGTTCAGCATAATTCCAATCACGTAACCATGGAGATATTGTTTTGTTTCTGATACCGTATTTTTTTAATTAGAGAAAAATGAAATTCAGATCTTTAATAATAGTATTCATTTTAGAGCCGATTCAATAATTTTTCGCTTAATAATCTTAAAGACATTCAACATTCACATGGGATAGTGCAACACTTGATTTTTTTGTAACTGTGTCTTTTTTCACTTATTTTTTTACTATGTTTTGCATTTGTTTAGTTTTTTGTTAATAGAAGAATGAAATCCGACGAATTATCTGACCCTGTGCTTCCTCAATCTAAATACCGCCAATTAACCTGAGAATCAAAAAAATTCCACTCTTACACTGTTGAGGTCCCCAGATTCCATGAGGCTTTCTACTCTAATAGCTTCTTTTATCGAACTGCTAACCTTTGGAATTCCGTCTCTTCTCCCTGTTTCCCCAAATGTACCAACATGCAGTAATTTAAATTCAATATGAACGACCCAGTGCCAAAGTGGCTTGTTTGGAGTTATTAAAACTAAATTAAAAAATCAGATCTTAAATAATAGTATTAATTTTAGAGCCGACTCAATAATTTTAAACTAAATAATTTCAAAGACATTCGACGTTCATATGGGATTATGCTACACTTTTATTTCTGTGTCTTTTTCTTTCTTTTTTTTGACTGTGTTTAGTTTTTGTTTTTAACGACATTTGTTGTTAGTGATGGTTTCTGTGTGTGTGCGATATGGACGATGGCTACAATGGGCAATAGTATTAGCGGATAAAAATCGTGGCTAACATTATAAAGAAAAATAAATTAAAAAAAATAGAGATTGAAAAAAAAGATGCGCTAATCGACTTGGCAATTTATCATTCTGATTACATTGTTCGACAAATAAATACTACCAGCTGTCCACGGTCTCACTCTTTCTCGATGCAGAGACACAGACACGCGTGCACGCGCACACAGGACCGTACGCATATCATTATCTTATTCACCCTCGTACATGCACACACACAATATGCACGGATGGAAAAATTACACATTTTCATCTGCACACACTACAGACTAACAATTAGATACTTTACACACAGGCGCACAGAAATATACTGGCGCAGAAAAAGTAAAACTCGCACGTGTAGACATGAAAAGTAAAAACACTAAAATAAAAACAAAAGGTATATCGAAGGAAAGAGTAGCAAGAGGGAGAAGGGGGAAAAGAAAGACATTGTCCTTATTTACTTGCATCAGATCAATGTGAGAGAAGGGAGAGAGAATGACAGGTTC
Source organism: Sepiola atlantica (assembly GCA_963556195.1). Lineage (NCBI taxonomy): Eukaryota > Metazoa > Mollusca > Cephalopoda > Sepiida > Sepiolidae > Sepiola > Sepiola atlantica. The sequence continues at coordinate 47,803,326 of OY744536.1, read as the reverse complement.
TTATTAAGTATCTAAGATTAATATATAGAAAAACATGGAAAAGTAGAATAAAATACATAAAATCAAGATAGAAAGAAATATATATACATATATATATATTTATATATATATATATATATATATATATATATATATATATATATATATATATATATATATATATACAGCATTTATCACAAATTAGTTGAAAAAAGAGCTATAATGTTCCATCGTAAAGCATTTTATTTAAAAACTATGTATTACAATGTCTATAAAACTATATATTACAGTACTGTAATGTAAAGTTTATATATATATATATATATATATATATATATATATATATATATATATATATATATATATATATATATATATATATATATATATATATATATATATGAAAATATTGTTAAAATAACAGAATTCGTCTTTTTAATTATACATTTTTTATTTTGTCAATTTTTCTGATGTTTTTTTTGTATTAGAATAAAAAGAAATAATAAATGTTCCATAGGTTTCACAGGTTTGACGAACGTTTTCAATTCTTCGTCGAATCATCCTCAGGTGTCAAAAGCAAATGAACAAAAAAGCTGGAGAAAGAAGAGAATTTTAAAAAGACCGCGGAGAAACGCGCATGGAACGTTTTTCGCATTGTTCCAGGAAGTCGTTGACGATTTTAATTCAACAACGCCTGAGGATGATTCGACGAAGCATCGAAAACGTTATGTTATTTTGAACAGTATTGCATAAATGAGAAAATGCTGCCTAAATACACGCAACATATATATATATATATATATATATATATATATATATATATATATATATATATATATATATATATATATATTGTGTGTGTATTTAGACAGCATTTAACCTATATACATATATATTTCATGCTAAACCTACAATCATCAGTATAGGAGGAGACAATCCCTGTCCACCACGCATTGCCGTTGAAATGGTAGAGTAAATTAACGTCTAAATGGCAAATTGATATATATATATATATATATATATATATATATATATATATATATATATATATATATATATATATACAGTTATTTAAGCAAACATTTTGAAACCTAACAGAATTCTATTTTTTGATTACACTTTATTTTATTTTAAAATTTTATCTTAGAATTTTTTTATGCCAAACTCAAAAAACAAATATGAATGTTCCATATGTATAACTAACACTTTTTAGTCGTCGTCGAATCTTATTTAGGTGATGAAAACAAACGAACAAAAAAGCTGGAGAAAAGGAGCGAATTTGCAAAAGGATCTGGAACGGCTGCCAGCGGTAGAAGGTAGGATGTTACATCGGCTGAAACGTTGTGAGAATGAGATCCAAAATGAGAACACTAGTCTGAACAATCCAAATAATAAAATTATAATCCCCATCTCAATTTTTTCCAAACACACGGAGCATCTGCATTTTCCAACCATTTAGTTGGACGTGGCTTACTCGATTCCGCTCCAGTAATGTACTTACTTGCTGAACTCGGATTACAAACTTCAACACTGTTTACGATACAGTAAATTGACTAAAAACTCCTTTTAAGTATTAAATATTACATTTTTAACGCATATGAGTAGGTAAAGAAAAATAAATAGTACTTGACTAATTTTCCAACGGTAGATTTTTTTAAATACTTAATGTCGGTATTAGTAATGATTACGCGGTAAGTAAAATTGTATTGGTATTATTGCTTACTCACTAGCAGCTCTCACACAAGTCATTACAAGTTATTGCACACTGGCAAAGACGGCATGTGTTCCCTGGAGTCAGAGTGACAACAAGTCTCCCCATATGTTTAGTATTCTTCGCTTCTTTCGATTACCATTGGGAATAACTTTGCGTTCTCGCACCTGCCGTTTACTATTGAGTACTCGCTGAAAACAGTCTTGGAAGTTGTAAGGTGTGGATGGTTCATTCCTATCCTTGGTTTCCTCATCCGCCCTGTGCCTTTCCTGATTATTTGCTGTGGTTCGAACCGATGTTGATGGCTTCATGTTTATTTTTGTGTTTGTTTTTCGGTGGAGGAGTAACTTTTAAGTTGTCTAATATATCTAGCCTGACAGACTAAAGTCAATTGGGTTCGTCTTAGCATGTTCTGTCTATATTCCTCGTTATGTTTGCCAGGTTATATTCTTTTTTAACTTACCTGTGGTCGGTCAGCTTCACCTGGCTATGTAGGTTGGTTTCCACACTCGAGGATTTTTTTCAATATTTCGACTGTTTTCATCAGTGTGGTTGTTTGAATTATGTTATTATTATTATTATTATTATTATTATTATTATTATTATTAGTAGTAGTAGTAGTAGTAGTAGTAGTAGTAGTAGTAGTAGTAGTAGTAGTAGTAGTATTCATTAGAAATTTTCACACTAATCATCACCAGGGATCGATTATTGGAAAAAATAAGTCGCATTTCCTAAAGTCAGAGTGACAGCAACTTTCCCCAGATTTACAGTATTGTCCCCTTTTCTGTCGATCATTGTTACAAATCATTTTGCATTCTAAAACAGTCGTTTATCGTTGCGTATCCGTTGATAACGGCCGTTGGCTTTCTCTGGAATTTGAGTGGAAGTGAGTCTCCCCAAGATCTCATTATTCTCCGTGCCCTTTCAGTGAAGTTCTGAATTGTGCTCCATCTCATCGTTTTTTTCTATCCTCCTAGACCTGGTATTTCCGTGGCACCAACCTCTGTGGTGCCACCAAGTTTTGTTTCCTTTTTGTGTGGTGGGGAGGAGGTGATTATTAAAGAATAAAATCAGTGAAACGGTCGTCAATATTTGTCCCTCACCGTTAGATCAGTATCAAATAATATGCTTATGATCTTCCATATGAACAGCTTATATACATACTCTTTCTCTTGTTAATCATTTTCTCCTCGCATATCGTTTTACGAGCAGATAAAAAATCAGAACGTAATTCCGATTCAAATAAGAAGCCCTTAATTACGAAACAACGAAACGAAACCGCCGGGTTAGGGCAAAATACAGAAATGAGGTGACGAACCGGAATATAAAGAGGTGTAGACGAAAAAACAAAAATAAAAGGATGACGACGAGATGATGATAGACTCTGAACATGGCCGACATCGTTCTCGCCGATAGAGGGCGCTTGTGTCGGCTATTAAGCTTTGGATAATGGCGGATATGAGTCGACTTTTGATACGTCAGTCATTCTTTACTGTCTGCGAACGTCTTCTTAATGGAAGTAATATATAGCCGTGAGTGATGGCATCGCTCGGTCTGTTTGACATATCGTCTGTTTCTTTCATTTTTTTCGCTTTTCATACTACGTTTCTTTTGTGCTGTTTGACAACGCCGGTTAAAAATATTTTTTTTGGAGAGGAAAAGAGAAAATAGATAAAGTAGACACATGTGCTTAGTAAGAAAAGAAAAAAAAAGAACAAATGGTTTCTCCACCAAAAAGAGATGTTTCATGATTGCATAAGAAATAACTTGTACCAAATTAGCAAGCACAAAGAAAAATGTTGTAATCTTGTGGCGAGAGATTTCTGCGTATTAACTATTGAGTCTGATTTGTGCGTGTTTCTCAAGCTCCAAACACACATATCATATACACACGCACACACTAAGTTATTCTTTCACACATATACAAACACAGACTCTTCCACGCGCAATCTATATCGCCGGAAAAATGGTTAGATCATTCTTCAGCTCCAGAAATTATTTGTACTCCTGACGCAATTCTCTACGTGTATAATTGTTAAATCCGACCGAAGATGGAGTACTGTTGCCACATTTGGGGAGGTATCGCACAAAACATCATTTCCTGCCTTGACAGAGTATAAAACCGACTTCGAAATCTAGTGGGGTGTGCGCTTCTCTTCCCTACAACCTCTTTCTCACAGAAGAGAGGTTGCTAGAAGGAGCTCGACAGGGCTCTAATTTATGGTTCCCCCTGTAAAACATTCACACCAAGAAATCGTCTAGCTACAACCACTGAAAATAGTTTTCCTTTCTCCATCTGTGTACCCAAAAACTAAACCGAACTTGCATGAGCAAAGTTTCTTTCCAAGAACTGCCCGTCTGTGGAAATCAATACCACGGGGCTGCTTCTCAGCTGACTACAGTATAGTCGTTCTCAAGTCCAATGTTTACAAATTCTTGTTGAGCCGTCCTCCTAAATAATCAAACTCTACCCAGTACCAAACTATCGTTACAAATCCTCTGGACAAACTCATTAACCCTTATCAGCGAGTAGCCCTTGGGCCTTGATAGGCAGTGACTCGCTAGTACATAAAAATCTCTCACACACACACACACAGAAATACGCACGTGCACTCATTCCGTCTCTGTCGCACACACGCATACGCTACGGATACACACACTTACGCACTTGCATTCGTATAGACACACGCACAACCACACATACTCTCTCTCTCTCTTTCTCTCTCTCTCTCTTTATCTTAGATACAAAGACGGATACAGACACACACTTACACACTCTCTCACAGTCAAACGCACGCGCACTTGTGCACACTATCTCCCTCACAGACATACACCGACACAGACATACACCGACACAGACATGTGATCATGCATTTGCAGACATACGTAGAGATACACATGCAGACTTTTACAGTCGTAATCGCACACACACACGCTAGGAGAGTTTGAATTACCTACTAAACACTATCCTCAAATGTCTTCGGTCTCTCTGTACACGGGTTTGTCAGGACAACCTGACATGAGGATACTTCACCCTACAAGTAAACCCTAGTCAAAAATTTAAAATTACATAGTATTCGAAGCCCAAATAAGATCTCGACACGGCTATAAACTGGCTAATACAAGGTATGGATCCCCTTCTAGTGATATTAACTCAAGTAACAGCACTTAGTTGGATACTCCACCAGACCAGATTAATTCTCGTCGTGGAATTCGGTAAGACAAAAGAGACCAAAAGAAAGATATACTAAAACATAGTTTACTGGTCAATTCGCGAGAGGAAAATTCATGTTCTTTACTTCTTCATTAACTCAACGTTTGGGAGATAGAGAGGAATCTTGATTCAACAATCGGATATCTAAGTATCTAATATAAAAATCAAGTTTTAGACCCAGAAAGCGGTCCTTTGATTTCTGAGAACTTACTTATTGAAGTAAAATGAAAACAATAGTTAAGCACAATAACGTAGATTACCAAACACATACTCTTATACACTCAATCTCACACAGATACACATACATAGACACACAGTTACGCACTCGCTCTCACACAGATACACGTACAGATAGACATTCAGATTCCTTCACACACATACGCGCACATAGTTACTCGATTACACATATACACATGAACATAGACACACACTTAAGTCTTCTGTCTCACATACACACTTACACTGTCACATGCATACACATTCTTCCTTACACATAAAAACGCACACTCTTACACACATGCACTTACAAAGGTACTCTCATATACACGTTTAAACAGACCCACTTACACAGACGCACAATTACACACACACTCTTATATAAACACACGCTTACGAAAAATGTTTCTCCCTTACTTATACATCCTCACAAATACTTAGACACCATGATAACACATACTCACTATCACACACACAAACACACAAACACACAAACACACAAACACACATGCTTACACTCTCCTTTACATTAACACACTTCCTCTTTCTCTTCCTCTCTCTTTCTCTCTCTCTCTCTATTTATCTCTCTATCTATCTATCTATCTATCTATCTCTTTCTACATTGTTATCTCCCTTTTTTCTCTCACCCTTTCTTTCTTTTTCCTTCTCACACACACTTAATCCCATATATTGGTTTAGACTACTGTTGGGAGTATTATGTCGACGATTACTACGATAGATAGATAGATAGATAGATAGATAGATAGATAGATAGATAGATAAGCGAATTTGTCAGTTTTTGTTGTTGTTTTGTTTTTATGAACTAACCAGTCACCGCTTATCAAGGCCCAAAGGTCACTCGAGGATAAGGTAAGTGTGTCAAGTGGACGATGACACAACACCGTGATGATTGGTATTGATTTACTCCTCTCCAGGAGTTAGGCACAAGGCCAGTTTTTATCTTACTCCCACAAGTAAGAGGTGACCCAAGGTCGGGTCGGGAAAGTAGAGTTTAAAAATTGCCTGGGCAGCCCCGTCGGCATTCCCCGGTAGGGGTGCCTCAGGCAGTAAGCAATAAACTTACTCCTCCCGAAAGAGGGGAGGCGAAGTCTGGCCGGGTGGACCTCCTAAAACTGCACAGGACAAACCCATAGACCGGCGTAAATCGAGCCCCGAAGGCCAAGACAATACCAGTCTATGGGGTGCAGTATTCATCGGAACAGATACTACACTTTGATCTTAGCCAAAAGGCCAAGAAAGGCAGACTGGTAACGATGATTGAAACTGGGCAGACTTTGATTGTTTAAGAGGACGGCTCAACAATAATTTGTTAACATTGGATTTAAAACCAACCATGTTGTAGTCAGCTGGGAAGAAGTCCCGTTGTTTTATGTTCAAGAGTTGGGTAATTTTTGGACAGAAACTCTGCTCATGGAAGCCTCGTTTAGTTTTAGGTACATAGAGGAAGATAGAAAAATTAGTTACAGTGGTTGTAGCTAGACGATGTTTTGTTGTGAATGTTTTACAGGGGCGATCGGGGGAATAGATTGGAGCTCAGTCGAGCACGTACCCTGAAAATAACGATAGAGTAAACAAATACTATCAACCTCTCTTCTGTGAGAAAGTGGATGCAGGGAAGAAGTAAGCAGCATCGTCACTGGATTTCGTTGTCAAATTATCTGACAAAGGTGACCTGAACGGCGGTGAATATGATGTTTTTTAGGGGAGAGAGTTCTGATTAGGACTATGATATCGATGATAACTATCATGTCGGTAACATCCATGACAGTGGTGTCCACCATTTTGCCAGCGTCCATCGTCTAAACTGTGATCGTCTAACGAAGTGGAGGGAGTGACTATCTGTGATCGTCTAACGAAGTGGAGGGAGTGACTATCTGTGATCGTCTAACGGAGTGGAGGGAGTGACTATCTGTGATCGTCTAACGAAGTGGAGGGAGTGACTATCTGTGATCGTCTAACGAAGTGGAGGGAGTGACTATCTGTGATCGTCTAACGGAGTGGAGAGAGTGACTATCAACGTCAATTAAAATAATGGACTCCTATACAAAAAGGAAACCGATTCTACCTTATAGTCTAATTGGATTACAAACAGTTAATTTCACATTTTCATTCAAACACGTAAACACTGCCGCTCACACGCACATTCATGAACACACACATATACACAAACGAATACAGACACACGAACTCAAACACACATACGCACATATTCAAGGAAGAATCTCGCTGAACTAATTACGTACACTTTCGAACGATCGCATTAAGGTATTAACGCCCACTCACCCCAACTATGTCGACAATTAATCTTTTACATTGAATAGTTTGCACTCAGCCTAATATTTCTAAATTAAATAGCATATAAAACGGCTGATGTCCCACTGAATAGAGAAATTACAGTAATTGTATACGAAAACGGTTCCTCTATACCTCTCTCTGAATATATATATATATATATATATATATATATATATATATATATAAATGAAGAAAAAGAGATAAATATGTACGAATGACAAATTTATTTCAACTTCGATTGTTCAATGCAAGGTGTACTCGGTAAGAACATGTTTATTTTTCTTTCCTTAAGCCAAGGCTTTTCAAAGATTAAAATCTTATCATTAGAGGAATTACATAGATGGATAAGTTGGCAGTGGAAAAGCCAAAATTTGAAAAAATATAAAGTAATGGAGAGTAAGAGTGTGCGTGTAAAAAATATGGAGTCTGCCCAGTTGGTGAATGTCCGTGGATAAGGTGTCCGGTGAAAGGAGATTTAAAGATGGAAAAAAATGGTTTCATGAAGGCAGCGTTGAAAATGTTCAAAAGGGAGTAAATCCAATAGAAAGATGTTTAATTCAATCGTAGATGGTACGCACTTATTCGGATGTAATTTTGATAATTATGGCCGTTTTAAAATACTTCTGTGAACCGAGAATGAAAGTAGTTTTTCAGAAGTTGAGTTTGAAATGTGTATATTAAACGCAGGCAGTCGGGAATTAAAGTGACTTCGATCGAGTCTAAGAAAAGCGAGAGCTCTGTTTGAAGACAAGGCCAAGTAAAGAAGTGGGAGGGAGTAAAGATAAAGGAGGTTGGTGATAGGGTTAGTTAAATGAACTATGGCTGATTCTGGGAGAAGAGAAGGGGGAAGGTTTGTTTGGTTACTGCTCATTGCTAGTAAGTAATAAACCGATGCGAGTTGGGTGGGGTTATCATAAGCTAAAAACAGAAGTGATTCAGGTCAGTAAGTAAGTAGTTCTGAAAGGGGGTTCCAGATATTAAAATGGATTTTTATACAAACTTATATATAATTAAGAAAGTTTAAAATGGTTCAAATTGGGAAATTAGGGTTCAGATCAAAGGAAATCCAGAATTTACGTCTTTAATATGTAATAATTCGGACAAAAACGTGTGTTTCAGAGTTTAATGATTAAAGACTTTAAATAATTCCCAGTTAGTTAAATATTAAATGCATGACTAAATAAGAAACTTTAATGCATAACTGAAGTTAGGATTGGGAACAGCGTTAGTCTGCTTGCAACAATTGAGTTCTAGTATAAGGATTATGGGGTAGGATTGGGTTGAATTTTGTAACATAAGTGATGCACTAGTATGTTGAAATTATAAATAGATTTTAAGGGGGCAAATAGACCATTATTGGAGTAATCAGGGGGCGTAGTTTAAAGGTGAGAGTAATGAAATCTATGAGGAAAATACTGTCGGTAGAGCGAAGCGTATACAGAGTCGATGTATCGAATACAAGGGAGATAATAAAAAAGCAATGGATGAGTGTGTACGAGGGTTGGTCAATAATTGAAAAAAGGGGAATACGAATTAGAGTGTTGAAGTAGAAGCGGTTAAGGATTAGTGGAGTGGGGGAGAATAATATTAGTTCTCAATTTAAATTAAGTGTTATGGGTTAATAGAGTTATTAGGTGCACAGGGGGATATGCTATGTTATTGGAATAGTTAGATTTGTCATTCGTACATATTTATCTACATATATATATATATATATATATATATATATATATATATATATATATATATATATATATGAGAAAATATATGTTTGTGCATATACTTTTTATTTTATATAGATCAATCTTTTCCAGGTAAAAGCTCGATGATTACTAGATTTAACAACAGAGCATATATAAATAAACAATATCAAACTAAATTTCAGTGGCCAAGATTATAACTATTTTACTATTAATTTTCTACAAATAGAAAAACTAATGTTTGACAGGGCGTTTCGGCTATCAACGAACAGACAAATTTAATATGTCAATTCCAGATCTTTCGACTATAATCTTGATCTCTGGAGTTTACCTTCATATTGTTTATATACATGTATACATAAAAAATAAGTTCTTAACGTAATACGATTATATTCTGTGATGCCACTCCGGAGTCGCTGAATTTAAATTGTCAACGCCTTTCCTGGAGCAATGCTAAAACGTTCTTTTTTGTTTATTTGCTTTTGACACCTGAGGTTGATTCGACGAAGAATCGAAAACGTCCGTGATACTTATGAAACATCTATTAATTGATTTGATTTTTAATACAAAAAAAGACCATTAGAAAAATTGAAACAAAAGGTATTATTAAACAGACGAATGTTGTTATTTTTAACAATATTTGCATATATATATATATATATATATATATATATATATATAGAGAGAGAGAGAGAGAGAGAGAGAGAGAGAGAGAGAACATCAGTACATCAGTACCGTCGGTTTCGAGTTTGGAAGAGGTCCGACCTTCCAAACTGCCATCAGCTTCTGTTTATATATATATATATATATATATATATATATATATATATATATGTGTGTGTGTGTGTGTATCGAGGCAGCATTTTTTATTTAATCCGGAAAATTGAAGAGATCAACACTAAAATAACCAGACAAAAATTGTCGGTTATTTTTAATAATATATATATATATATAAACGAAGTAAAATGGAAAATGGAAAATTAGTTTACTGAGTAGTGGATAAGTAAGGTAACGTACTAGAGGAAATAAGGAGACGAACTCATCGTTAAAGCTGAACCAAGATATTTCGGTCAATTCGTTCGACCACATTCATTTGGTAAAAGTATATGATCGCATGAATCGACCACATTCACTTTTATCAAATGAATGTGATCGAACGAATCGACGGAAATATCTTTGTTCAGCTCTAACGATGTGTTTGTCGTCTTATTTTTATTTTCTACTGGTATGTTTACTGGCTTATCCACTATTACATAAACTAATTTTATATGCCTGTTTTTATTTCTAAAACTGGTTATTTATACACGTATCATTACTTAACATAATCAACTACGAACTAATAATACTTATTAAAAAAAAAACACTCAAATAAACAAACTGGAAATAAAAGCAATTAAATACAATATCAAAACAACAATATAAACCATAAACGAACCACTCAGTGCGATGTATCCTCATGATAGGAAATCACCCGACGCCATAAACTAATCCCTTTTATTTCCCTTGAGTTCAATTAATCGTTGAAGAAAAAAAGAAACAAACTGGACTTTCAGCTCATTAGACCAGCCATGTGCGAAAGAAAGGAAGAAGAAGAAAACAACTGAGTCAGAAATGAAATAAATAAATATAATTTTATTGAAGAAATATAAGCGCGTGGCGCAATCCATTTCGGTGAAACTGATACAGCCGCCATTATGGGGGTTGCAACGGCGCCAATCCGAACACAATGTTCCATTTTATCGCCGCCGTCGCGTTGTGTCGCCCTCTCTTGACAAACACCCTAAATTAGTGTAAGTGTTATGAGATTTATTTATTTTTGTACCGTGCTAAAAGGTCGCCTGTATATCATTAATATTTGCGCTGGTAGATACATCAATACGTTTTAAACACACGTGCAAAGTGTCACTTTTTTTGTTGTTATATTTTCACTTAACGATGTGTGTATGAACCATTATTCACCCGAGTCGTCGTCGTCGAACCCACGTTCTTGCTTTTCTGTTGATACAAAACCACTCGGACGCCGATGTTGATTTATAAAAGTTTTTTTTAAACAGAGATAGTCACAGAAAACATTAAAGCGGCTGATTACTTGTATGCGTGAGACAGACAGACAGACAGTCAGACAGACAGATTGTGAGCTCGTCTCGCTACATCCGGTTAAATTGGGGGTGCTAGTCCCTTCCTCTTTGAAATCTCGCCAGCTAAGAGATAGATAATCTTTGATCGGAAATTATGTGGTTTTGCGACTTCCGCCTAGGGTCACCTCGAACACTTTAAAGTTTCACTCAAACTTTTTTCATTTAACTTGTATGACTATTTTGGATTTAGTGATACACGTTATATAGGACGTTGTTCGAAACAAATTTTGACACGTTTTCGAAAGTAAATAAAAAGGCATATCTTGGCCAATAATTTATGTATTCTCACAACTCAAAGCTCATCTCTTACAGGGATTTTTACCGTATATAGCTTACCTGAAAGAAGCCTTTCCAGGATTCCATCCCGGTCTTTAGGCAAGACAAGAATCTGAAGCAAGCGACCTTCATGGTGTCCTTTGAGTGGCACCTGAACGACAGTTTGCTGTTGGCAATCAGCTCGTCTATTTTTTCTGAAAATAAAGTTTGTTGTCTTTCTTAACTACGCTCCACACATAAAAGTACATGGAGTTGCAATCAGACGAGTTGAGAAAACAGATGTTGGGATTGGTGAAGTCAGGAAGTTCTAAGGCAGTCACTTTTGAGTTTTCTCGGAGGTGTGATACGGGGCTGAGCTTTGCTGTCACATATATAGCCTTCACGCACCTTCTCAACCAAGCACTTGACAACAGTGGATAGCAACTCGATATTGCCATCTGAATTAACCCCAAGTCCCTTTCCGAAGATGTAGGGCGGCATAACGTGGCTTCGCTGGAATCACGTTCAAAAACCATTACAGTTTGAGAGAATGCGTTCTTCATGTAAAAGCAGTGACTGACTCACGGTACTCTACCGACTGAGCTAACGCCGTGGAACTTCTACCATGAATAAAAGAAGAAAAATAACAAAAAAGGAAAATATTATCTGTATTACCATTAATAGGGTTTTATAAAACCGAAAATTTGGATTTTTAAAAAAAAAAGGATTTAATAAATACAGACAATAGTTTCTTTTTTTTTCTTTTTCTTCTTATTTTTTCATTACTGAAGTCCCACGGCGTATCCGAAGATCGAAAAAAATTGTTTAATTAATATTTCATTTATTTGATCAAATCTCGCGTGAAGTTGTCTGGTTTCTATAATTTCAAAGTTTATCATTTCAACGACGTTTCTTACTGTAGTAACACTTATCTCATTATTGTACACACGCGCACCAGCGCGCTTCACAACAGATCGGACATTAAGTAAGAGAAAAAGTCTCTTCGATAGCACCAGAAAATCGTCGATCTTCGGCTACGCCGTGGGACTTCGACCGTGAAAAAAAAAGAAGAAATAGAAAAAAAGGAAAATATTGTCACTATTACCATGAATAGGGTTTTATAAAACCGAAAATTTGGATTTAAAAAAAAATGATTTAATAAATATTTTATTTATTTGACAAATTCCGCGTCAAGTTGTCTGGTTTCTAAAATTTAAAAGTTTATCATTTCAACAACGTTTCTTACTGTAGTAAAACTTATCTCATTATATATATATATATATATATATATATATATATATATATATATATATATATATATATATATATATATATAGGGTTTGGACAAAATAATAGAAACCCTTTGAAACTTAAAATAAATTTATTTTAATACGGTGTAGAACCATCTTTTGCATCAATAATCGATTGAATGCTACGTGGAATGGATTTATACAACGCTTGAATTGTTTCTAGGGGAATGTTGGATCATTCTAAAACATATCTAGTTTCTTTAATGATGAGAATGGGGATATCTGCTTCTCACTTGTTTTTCTAAAATGCACGACAAATGTGGAATATTATCTAAATCTGGTGATTGTGATAGCCAGATTAGATGTTTTAGTTCACTTAAATGCTCTTCGTGACATTTACTTGATGCATTTGCCGTGTGAATGGGAGCATTATAATTCTGAAAGATGGCTCTTCCATATGGAAACAGTTCTCTGACTGTAAGATGAACTTGGTCACCCAAAATTTTCAAAAAGCTCGTTTATTAATTCGTCTATGCAGGGGAACTATAGGACCAGCGGATTTCCAGATATAACCCCAAAAATAATTACCGATCTAACTCCATGTTTAAAAGTTGGGAGAAGGCAGTCTGGATTGAATGTTTTTTCGGCTGCCTGGCTGTCTACAAACATACACATGGTCAGAGTTGGAGAATAGAGTAAAGGATGATTCATCGGAGAAAATGGCATTCTTCCACTGCTCTGGGGACCAATTTTTGACGTTTCTATACCACTCTAAACGTTTTCCAAAATTTGTGTTCGAAAGCAGTGTTTTTTATGACAGTTCTCCTATAAAATCAAGACTTGTGAAGCTCTCGGCGAACAATTTTTGTTGAAACGGGATTATCTAGATGATTGTTAAGCTCTGCTGTAATTGTGGGTGCCGGGTTCTTTGCTCTTTCTTCACAATTCTTATAATGGCTTCACAATTTTTTTCAGACAGCTTCGGCTTTCGTCTAGAATTTTGTTTAGAAGAGAATATTTTTCCTTCTTTTTCATAGACTGTCATCACCTTTGGAACACTTCCTCTTGATACGACCACCTAACTCAGCCACTTCCGTTTCAGTAAAACCTGCGAATTGGCATCAACAATCTGCCCTCTGATAGATCTGGCATTTAAATTTGTCTTACTAATATGCACTATCTAAAATTAAAAAAACAAATGTAACCAATTAGTTCAGGACAACAATAACCATAACAAAAATTAAACCAATATTTTGGTAATTTTTTACATTTTTTATGGATGTTTTAAAATTGATGTAAAATTCAAAAGGTGTTTTTATTATTTTTGCCAACACCTGTATATATATATATATAATGGAATGGATGGTGGGGCGGCAGCAGGTTCGGAACCTGTGGTCGCTTAAGCAAAAAAATTAAAATATGAAATACAAGTAGATGGTAGTAGTGGCAAGCGGCGGTTGGAGTATTAAATCATTAAGAAGTGGGAGAGGTATTACAATAACTGTGGAGAGAGTGGGAGGCGAACGTTGATCGCGGCTAGAATTAATTTAAATTATGAAGGGGGGGGATACGAGATATGCCTGTTGAATCTTTTTTAATTTAATCTTGAGATGAGAGAGACGAGAGGCCAAGATGTTAGGGTCGTGTGAAAAGAATGTGTGTGAGGTGATGGGGCGATGGCGGGGGGGGGCGGGAAAACAAGGTCAGGCGTGGAGAGGGTGTCCACATTTGGCACCTATATTTCTATGTATGAGCATACAAACATATACCCACTCTGATACACAGATATATATGCACATACACATACATAATTTATCAAGTAAAGTCGTACCTAATGTGTAGGGAGAAAGGAAATATTTTCTGTTCTGGTGTAATCTGGTGAATGTTTTTAAATAAAAAGTTTTGAAAATATAAAAGTGTGGTTTTGTTCATTATTTTAAGATGAATCATGATTTTTGGTTGATAGGATGAGTAAAGAGTTTACGGAAAAAAAGAGACTATTATATTTACCTATTTATTTATTTATGTGTTTATGTATTTATTTATCCTTTATTTATTTAATTATTTATTTATTATTTATTAATTATTTATTTATTATTAAATTATTCATAAGCATATAAGCAGATGTACACGCAATATACATACATATATATATGTATGTATGTATGTATGTATATATGTATATATATATACAGATACATGCATACATACATGAATACATACACACATTTAAATAACGTAATTACCAGACAGTTTGCACTTGTGTGATATTTTCTTCAGACATCTCATCCTGAGGAAGTCTCATCATAAAGATGCAACGTTGATGAATACATAAATAATACTTTTTCTTTTCTTTTTTCAATTTCCATTACATCAGAACACTTTCTTCCTGTCTTTGTGTGTATATATATATATATATATATATATATATATATATATATAGAGAGAGAGAGAGAGAGGGGGGGGGAGAGAGAGAGACTTTAATTTACTTGCTCATTTCCAGACAATGTGTGGGGGCACATCGGTACGCGCTCCGACTACTGAGTTAAATATGACTTTCGTATCGGATTTTCTACTCCCATAAATATGATTACAGGTTTTGCATGAAACACATGTGTATATTGGCTAATTTGAAAAAAATTATTTATATATATATATATATATATATATATATATATATATATATATATTAGACATAAGAAATGTAATAGCACAAACGTGTTAAATGTATCATTAACAGTTAACTTTGTATTTCGGTCATTAAATAATCCAAAGGGTTGATATGCCGTCAAAACGGATAAAATAAAAGCAACAATTGTAACGATGACCTCGACCTCTTTCGAATTAAGGGGAAATCTATCGGTATCATTAAGAAATGCACCGCTGGTTGTGTTCTATTGTCGACGTGATTATTGATTTAACCTGAAGACGACCTCGGTGACTCGAAATAACGGACCAATATCCCTCCACTCCCGCCACTTCGACATCGCTTCGGGCATCAACCATTCCATCAACATCGCCCTTTTTCCTCTCTGTTTTTCTATTTCTCAAGAGAATCGTGTCGATAATTGTACCAATTATCTTTTACCAATATCGAATAGTTTTTAGTCTGGCATCAGGATTAATTATTAATATTCTTAATGACGTACAAACATTGCGTTTTTCTTCTTTTTCGTTTTCTTTTTCTTCGCTTTCTTTTTCTTCTTTTTCTTGTTTGGTTGATTCTATTTCTTTTTGTTGTTTGTGTTGTTCTTCTTCTTCTTTCTCTTCTTTTTTTTTCTTGCTTGCTTGATTCTATTTCTTGTGTTTATGGTTCTCCTTCTGCTGCTTCTGCTTCTTCTTCTCCTCCTTGGTTCTTCTTTTCTTTTACTTCTTATTTTCAATTTTCCTTCTTTTTCTTTTTCTTTATTTCTTCTCCCTCTTCTTTCTTTTCCTTCTCATTCCCCTTCTTTCCTCCTCTTTTCTATCTGTTTGCGTTCTTCTTTTTATTGGCAATCAATTAGTGTTTTTTTTTTCTATTTTGTTTTCTTCTTGGCTTTTTCTTTTTCTATTTATTCTTTTTTGTTAGGACCAACGTGTAGTATCTGGTCTGATACTACACTCCATCTGTTCTGTCCTCAGTAAGAGAAGGGGAAATCCTTCTAGACTGAGATAATTTTTAATAAATAAACGAAATATATACGCTTTTTAAAAAATCGGCTGACTTGTAATCTTTCGTTTAGCCTCCCCACGAGGGCGGAGTTAGACTTCAAAAATCAGTTTCTAAACGGAAGCAATTTAAAGTTTATGAAGTTGTTGTCCTTTTTTTCTCGTAAGATCCAGAGTGCCCCTTTTTGGGAAGCTTGATTTTTCCCTACAAAACGAAAGATTACATTTCTGCCCTCGTGGGGAGGCAAGTAAATAGTGACACAAAAACATGTGTTAAAAGAAAACATGTTAATATTTTATTTGTTTTATTTATGAACTCTCTGCCTTAAAATAAATATTAAGATGTTAAAAGAAAAAAAAATCCGAAATATACTGCATTTATTAAAATAAATAAAAGATTTATTTACAAGTGTTTTGTAAATAGAGACCACGTGTATTGCGAGGTCAACCGGTGACTTCCAAAACATGTCCCGCGTCTTATGTTAATGATCTGGGGTCCTTATTGTAGTCTTGATCCTTAAATTCTTTCGACTCCGTTCTACGGTTTATTAGTTCTTTTATTTTCATTTTTATTATCGCGCCAATCATTTCTTTTTAATCTCATTTCTTCATTCTCTTCTTTCTTATTTATTTCTTATTGTATCATTTGTTAACTTTTCTTCTTTTCTACCTTGTTCGACTTCTTCCAAGTTATTATTATTATGTACTCACTAGAAGTTCTCACACAGGTGTTCGCCAGTGATTGCTCACTGATAATAACCGGTAGTTTTCCCGGGAGTCTGAGTGACAACAAGTTTCCCCAAACTTCTAGTACTCTCCACATCTTTCGAAACCATTGAAAATGGATTTGCATTATCGCAAAAACCGCTTACCATTAATCTTTAGCTGGCAACGACCATTGGTCTTCACTGACGTGTGGGTGGCAATAAGCCTTTCCAAAGTCCCCGTACACTCCGCACACTCCCAGTAAAGGTATTGCTAATGCTCTCCCTCTTCCGTTTTTCCATCCTCCTTGACCCTTCACGTTTATTTTGGGTGGTATAAGTCGAGACTGATACCATTAGAGGGGAGGGGGAGTTTATAACATATTGGGCATTTTCAGTTCATTCGGGTTCACTTAGTGTTCCGTCCATATTTGTTTTTATTATTTATGTTGCAACTTCCATGTTGCTGGTTAGTGTTCGTAGTTTATGTGGGTTGGTTTTCGCATTCGAGGATTTTCCTTAAGATTTCAGCTGTTTTCATCATTGCTACCCGTTGTATAGTCTCATCCTTTCCTTTGACTCGAATCTCTACTAGTCTTTTTCCAGATTTTTCTGGGCGTGTTCCTAGTGCTTCTACAGTTATTGGTATTATCTTGACTTTCTTCATGTTTCATATTTCTTCCAGTTCAATGAACAGTTCCGTGTATTAGCTTCGTTTTTTCATCTCCTTGATCTTCACCCTGTGGTATGCTGGGACGGCAAAATCACAATTTAGCAGTCTTTCACTTCTTGTTAATTATTATGACGCCCGACCTCCTTGCATGGATGAGTTTACCTGTTTGTATCTCGATGTCCCAGAGGATTTTGTGATTTTCGTTTTCCAGTACTGTCTCCGGTTTGTGTCTGTATCATTTGTCTGCGTGTTCATTACTATTTGTATTATTATTATTATTATTATTAGTAGTAGTAGTAGTAGTAGTAGTAGTAGTAGTAGTAGTAGTAGTCTCAACTTTTGGATTTTTTAGTTGGATTTTTTTTTAACATCACGTCAATTTCCTTTGGCTTTAGACATTCAAGCTGTACCTAACACTATCGGCGTTCCTATCAAGCAAGCCTTTTGCAAAATTGAAAAAGAAATAGCTTCGTCAATCTGTTTAAGCCATTTATGATCGCTTTTAGTTATGGTTCCAAGCATTCCAATTACAACGGGAATCACCTTGACTTCTTTACATTTCCATAGTCTTAATAATTCCCATTCAAGACCTTGATATCTTTTTCCTGTTCTTTCTCCTGACCTCTGGTATTGAAAGAGCAGGCTAAGTCAATGATTTAGAAAGTTTTCTGGGTTTTGTTTAGAAAGATTAAGTCGGATTTGGAATGTTCAACAACCTTATTAGTTTATATGCGATTGTCCCCAAGAAGTTTGACATTGTCGTTCTCCTATACAACTTCTAGCTTATGCTCATCAAACTTCTAATTATGGTCCAATTCATAGTTTGCACATATTCCAGTGTAGTACCTGAGCAACTATGTCGTATCTCCATTTTTTGTATTGATGTTGTGCACCTTGATACAATATGCGGTAAGGTTTCTTCCCTTGCATTACACAATCCGCACATCGGCGATTCTGCAGTTTTGTCAGTGTAGTGTTTGATAGACCTAGTACGAGTAGATTGTTTTAGAACTGGCATAAGGGTGCTCTCACTAGATCTTTTGAGATAACCCTTACCCAACCAGTTTCAGCTGTAATTATCTCTAAATTCAGTATTTATTATTATTGTTATTATTATTATTATTATTATTATTATTATTATTATTATTATTATATCACTTTTTTGTTTTGACATGAGTCATTATCTGTGACAACAATCTTCACAGATTTTCAGCACTCCCCTCTTCCGATAATATATATATATATATATATATATATATATATATATATGTTTCGATGTACTTGCATGACATTTTTCTTCAAATTATCATCCTGAAGAAGTCTTACAATAAAGACGAAACGTTGAGGAATATATAAAATAATATATCTTTTGGTGTTTTTTATTTTCATTTCCCATATATATATATATATATATATATATATATATATATATATATATATATATATATATATATATATATATATGAACATGTATAATTTTGGTTATTTGGACCACATTTCTCATTTTGAGTGGTATGTAGTCCGAATAACCAAAATTATGCAAATTATAAATCCTCATCTTAAAAATTCAAAAATATATAAACTAATATATAACTACATACTTCATATAATTAAGTCAGTCGGATATTCAAAGACACACCCAAATAGCAACTCGTCTGACATATGGCATTGATTCGATAGACGCATGCGCTTAAGCCCTTCATAAAAACCGTTTCGCATGTTCGTCTTTATACTTTGGCTATTTGATAGCGTTAAAATTAACTTAATAATTAGAAGCTGATAGTCGTTGCATAATTTTCGATGTTGTTGCAATGCATGCTTTACTATCTGCGTTGCTATGTCATGTTTGTAGAAAATTATACTAGTAAACTATCCAGTAACTAGTTATCAACAGTAATAATAATATTAATAGTAAGAATCAATTCAATAACGAGTATTACACATAACTTTATTGGTTATATGGTTTGGATGATGTCACATTTTTGTACTTGTGTACTTCTGGTTATTCCGAGATTGCATAATGGCTTGACATCTACAGCATCCGTAATGCGTCTTGATACTCTCACTTTTTTTAATCTGAAGCTTTATAAAAAGAATAATGCCCTAATTTATTTGCTGACAATCGAAACTGCTGCATGAAACCAGCAGTGGTCCGTGGACTGCCGGTTGACGACTAATGGAGTAAAGGACGTTTCTGAAAAACTTGGAATTTTTGTGTGTAAAACTGTAGACATTTTAAACCTTGTGCCGTACATTGTTGTTCTTTATGTACGCACTTCCGCGTAATTCTTCCTAACAGAACTGATGGAAGACTTTTTAAACCTTGTGTCGTACCTTTTTGTTTTTCTTATACGCACTTCCGCGTGATCCTTCTAGACAGAACTGATTAAATACTTTTTAAACTTTGTGCCGTCCTATGTTTTTCTTCTTGTACGCACTTTGTCGTGATCCTTCCAGCCATAACTGATGGAAGACAGATGAGTTTAATCAACTTGGTCTTGGTTCTAAATAACTTACCAGTAAAGTGAGAGAGATAATCATTGTTTAATAATATTTTGTCAGCCCATATCATTTTACACGTCAAAGCACTGCGTGCTCATAAACGTACTCTCTTCCTCCTCTTTCTCACCCTCTCTGTTTGAGCCATGTGATATCATATCGTTTTCTATTATATTCGAAGTCTAGCGATCCACACATCGGGTTCATCGAGTTGACACCGGCTTATCTTTCATTTCCTGTTATTCTCAACTAATATTTTATATACTAGTGGGTCTACTCGCACAATATGCAACACAACGTGCAAAATTGTGCACAATAGCTTTTCCTTTTCTGTGACTTGTTTCGATAATTAAGCTAAGAGAACCGTGAAAAAATGGGCAAAAACTCAGTTCAAGTTTGCTGAAATAAATTTTTAAACGCTTGATTTTTTAAGGTTTTACATATGTGACAACACCATGACGAAACGGGAAGACGTTTGACAGTGCGACAAAACACCCAAGAATCAGTAAGGGTGTGAAACCCATGCTCCTGGAATTCATTCGCAACAAGCCAAGACCAAAAGACACACTTTGTGCATCTACGGAAACGAAGAGAGAATAACAGATCGACGATCATTGATGACAACGAAAAAAAAAACGGAACTAGAAAGAGATAACGAAAAACGGAAACTGAGGTGTTCCGGCAAATAATTTGATACATCTAAAGGGTTAAGAATTCATCAAGAAAAGAGGTGCAGAAAGAAAGTATCTCAACAACTTAGCTCAAACGACCATGAGACGTGTAGCCAGAACCTCCAGGTGACATACCATAGTTGGGAACAGTCTATATTTAAGAAAGCTCAGATAAATTGGCCAATAAGTAATGTGTCAATAAGTAATGATGTAATGAGTTACATAACCTTTGATGTAAAAGTGGCAAAAATGGCAGCACGCTGTAAAGGAAGTACTGGGGTAAAGCTATGGAAAGTAGATGAAATCATCCATTAACAAAGAAGAAAAAGGTTTTGAGTTGACAAAAAAGGGCCGCTAAAACAAATGAAAGCTAGTCAACCATTAAAGAGAAAAATAAGAAATCACAGGGATAAAGAAGGAGAAAGGGGCATTGAGAAGTAGGTGGATAAAAGCAGTTGTAGAAATAAAGGTTGGGTTTAAGCACCTGTTTGGAGATGTAAGGAGAAGGCTTAGAGATGCGGAATTTTCTACCTTTTTGCATGAGTAACCTAAGACGGAGAAGAGATTCTATGGTCAGTGAGATAACAAATGAAGAACAGATAAACATATATCTACACTTTGTGCAGTGTCGCTAATAAGATCAATATGTTAGCTGGGAAGAGTTTGTGGTGAACTTGAAGATCGGGTGGAAAGAGATCTGGGAGCGAGCAAAGACTTCGTTCCTGATAAAATCGGCATACGATGCCATGCCTTCCCCAGTGAATCTTGTTCGATGAAGATGACAAATGCACATGTGGAGAATGGGGAACTTTCAGGCGGATTCTGTCCAACTGTAACTTAACACTAACTCGGTACACGTGGAGTCATAAAGAAATCCTGAAAGTAATAGAAAAGCTACTACATCAGAAAGTAAAGAAGTTTAATGAAAGAGAACTGCCAAAAATAGAGATTAAGATGAACTTTCACAGAGCTGAAACAACATGAATGGCGTAAAGTTATTCAATTATACAGTTAACCGATAAAAGATGGCAAAAGGATTGAACTTAGCAGCAGAATTCCAGAATTCTTTGATCTTCCCACTGGTCCTTACACAGAAAGGGCTACACCTTGTTGTGTGGAGTAAGGAAAAAAAGTTTGAATTATGTAGGAGCTAACTGTACTACGGGATGATATTTGTGCAATTGTAGAAGATAATAAAGATGAGAGATATGGTGATCTACTGACCGAATGCCAGGAAACAAGAATGGGCTGTTGAATATTATCATTTGACTGCGGGAGGTCGAGGATATGTTGAGCAAAAGCTAATCAACATACTGCGATATTGTTTTTGTTGTATGAACACAGAGGTAAAAGCTTTATGACGCATGTACAAGGAGCGGCAGAGAAAGCATCATACTGAATCTGGTTGAAAAGAAACGATGAGTGTTGTACCGAAAAGTAGCTTACACCAGTACCTATACGGCCATTTAATGGAGGGGCTGCGCCACTTCAAAAATACAGTAGACGAGTAGAGGCCGAAACCGTAGAAATGGTTTGTCCTGATGATCGTGGTACTGGATCCGATTGCGCAGCTATTAACTACTGTGTCCTGTGAGCGGTGCGTACGAATTACTAATGGGAATTCTATTGAGAAATAAAACAAAAATATTCCCCCTATTTACTTGCGTCACCAGAAGACAGAGTTGGACGCAAGATCTTGTTTTACAGTGGGGAAAATCCAGCTCCCCAAAAGTGGCATTCTCGATTGAGACAAAAAAAATCTCTTCGATCTAAACGGATCTCTCGTTCACTGACCGAGGACAGTACACATGAAGTGTAGTATCAAAACATATACTACATTTCGAATAATTTATTTGCTATCAAGTAAGATAACAATTTAGCACATTAGGCACAAAACAATAAAAAATGTGGGGGTCGGTAGGTTCTTGGCCTTTTGGCTAAGATCAAAGTGTAGTATCTGTTCCGATGGATACTGCACCCCATAGACTGGTATTGTCTTGGCCTTCGGGGCTTGGTTTACGCCAGTCTATGTGGCTGTCCTGTGCAGTTCTAGGAGGTCCACCCTCCCAGGCTTCGCCTCCCCTCTTTGGGGAGGAGTAAGTTTATTGCTTACTGCTTCAGGCGCTCCTACCGGGGAATGCCGACGGAGCTGCCCAGGCAATTTTTAATGGCCAAAGTTCTCACCCATCGGGCGCTGGCTTTTCAAACCCCACTTTCCCGACCCGACCTTGGGTCACATCTTACTTGTGGGAGTAAGATAAAACTAGCCTTGTGCCTAACTCCTGGAGAGGAGTAAATAAATACTCTTCGCTAGAATTATTGCAGTCGCCACAATATTATATTCACTCTAGGTTCCATCCTGCTTCAAATATCCCTAATTTTGGAAATTGGATTCTTCACTTTAATTTTAGGTTAAGTAGTCGTTTTATTGCAAAATCCACTTTACATAATAAAAGACCCTCGCATATTCAATGTAATTCATATCTACCATATTCTATTCATTCTTTAGTCCGTAAATACCAATAAAATTCAAGTCGTTTTAATATTGTTGATATTCCTATAGAAATACAGTTAATTTTCTTTTTTAAGCCTCTCGGCAGCCTTCCTCTTCCTCCTTTGCTTTCTCCATTTCTTTCATTGTCATGTCGTGTCGTGTCTTTTTTTAATCGCTTTGCCTCCTTCCATCCTCATCCATATTGTCCGTTTTTTCTGAGTACAAGTACTTAACGCTGATTAGCATTCCAATTATAACGGACAACATTTCATTTGCATCTGCTTCTCCTCCTTCGTCTAATGTTTACCTCTTCCTTCTACTCCCACTTTCGAGCGACTTCGTTTTCTTTTTTACTCCATTTTCTAGGCAGCTTAACTTTCCAACCAACAGTCTGACGATCCGTCTGTTAACCTATTTCCCAAATTCATACCATGTTTTTGTGTATGCTAATGAGACATTTTCTACGAGAATTTAAGGAAAATGTTTTTTCGTATTAAATATTCATATCATTAATTTATATATATATGTATATATATATATATATATATATATATATATATATATATATATATATATTGTGTATTTAGGCAGCATTTTTCTATTTAAGCTAACATTGTAAAAAATAACAGAATTATTCTTTTTAATTATATTTTTTTATTTTTTCAATTTTTTTTTTCTAATGATCTTTTTTGTGTTTGAATCAAAATAATTAATGTATGCTCAATATGTATCACGAGCAGTTTCGATTCTTCGTCGAATTATCGTTGGGCATGAAAAATAATTATATATATATAAAATTTTAAATTTTCTTTTTTCCTTTCTTTTCTTTTTCTCACATTTCATTCTTCGCAAATATGATCTTAGGTAAGGATTGGATTTTAATTCTTCCTGATGAGATCTCAGTTTCTATCAGCTATTGATCGATAAAATCGACATGCCAGTGTTGTACATGGCTGTATAATTTTTTTAAAATCACATATATATATATATACTCTATTTGATATTAAGCACTTTTTATGAACCCGATTGCAATTCTTTGGATTCCTATGCTGTGGATGTTTAGTTTACCTGGACTACTATATATATATATATATATATATATATATATATATATATATATATATATATATATATATATATAGTCAAATAATGTTAGACGCACTGCTATTATTATCTATAGTGAGGATTTGTTATGATTTATATTTTAAGAGAGGAATAAAAGACCACGAGAATATATATATATATATATATATATATATATATATATATATATATATATATATATATATATATATATATATATGAAGCAATCCAACAAAAGATATAAGCGTCAACTAATATCTTATAATTAGTGAAACATCCGGATAAAAAACTGAAGCTCAATATACTGGATAAAGCATTAATATTATAATATAAAATGAAGTAATAAAATAAGGTGTCAATCAAATTTTATTAGAATTCAAAGTTCAAGCAAAGTATCCTTAAGTCCTTAGCTCATGAGTTTTCAAAGATAATTCTTATCTTCAGAGGACCATTACCGCAGTTATACTACTACAGGTAATAAAATTACGCTTTGAAAATATAGAAAATGATATACACAAATACATAACATCAAACATATCAATCCAAAAACATACTTTTTGTTGAATCCATACAGTCCATCCAGGTCATACAAGTTGAGAAGCATAATCAGGAAAGACATTACTCCAGGTTACAAACAGCAGTCCATATACGTGAAATTGAAGCGGCCGGCAAAGTTATCCAGTCGCGAAATGTGTCCATATTCAATGTTAATGATAAATAAATCAATCAAAATAATACAAAAAGTCCAATCAAAGTTCCGAAATCCCGACATGTGTAACCCAATATATATATATATAGTAATCCAGGTAAAGTTCTAATCTATTACTGTCACTTTCTCTTATTCCGTGTGTTTCACTCTCCGCACTCTTATTTTATATATTGTCTATCCACTCTCGATTCTGTCGCTAATTACTATAATTACTATATTAATTGCTATACCATGTAATATACAGAAGATTGGAATCGTCATTAATAAGGAATTAAATATTTATTCATAGATTAAATAATCATCCACAGACACGTGTTTTGCAACGACATACGGTATTATAATCTTATTTACGTGTTATGTTCCACAAAAGAGTAAAAAAAACTAAAATTAATTTTTAATTTTATATTATATGTTTAAGTTTTAAATGTTAAATTAAATAAGTGTTAATACTAATTAACACATAGATAGCATTTAGTCTTCTTATCTTTAATCAAGGGAGGCGCGATCGCGCTCTATCCTTTAATAGAGTTCAAAAACGAGCTATGCTAGAAATCTCATTTCTTTGATCAGTCATAACTCAAAAACCAATAAACCAAATTAGTTAAAACTTTGCACAAAATTTTCATTTGATAGGTTCTATAAGTGTGTAGAATTTCAGCATCATTAGTCAAGGCAACCCAGAGATACAGAAAGGTCAGGAGTGATTTTGTGTAATCCGTGTGTACGTACGTACGTGTGTGCCACCCTGTATCTCATCAACTATTTGATGGATTCAGCTGATTTTTGGCAGATATAGAGGTTCTAGGGTCTAGTTGATGACATTTTAATTTCAGTTTACCATATACCTTAGTTTTCCAGAAAATTCAAAAAACCCTTAAAAATCACTATAGTCTTTAGGATAGCCTTTACAAAAGTAGTGATATTCCATGAAAAATGCCTGTATACTGAAATCATATGACCTTAATAGGGTTAAGATGAAAATTCATATACACTAAATGTACAAAAGCAAGGAAATTCCCAAATGTTTACACTTTTATTGTCATTAAGGGTATGCGAGCACAACAGGGCTATGTATTTTACTTGTAGGAATTTTTCTCCAGCACACCTCACACACTTCATCCACTCATGCATAGAGATTTATACTGTAGTAATGTGATAATGAAATGGTTTGGTTGATATGTAGACATACCATTAATGATAATAAAAGTGTCAAAATTTGAGAATTTTCTTTGCTTTTGTACATTTAGTGTATATGAATTTTCATCTTAACCCTATTAAGGGTATATGATTTCAGTATACTGGCATTTATCATGGAATATATATATATATATATATATATATATATATATATATATATATATATATATACGGACAACATTGTAACTATGCCTGCAATAAATATAAATGTTTATTAACATTTCATCGCAGATTCCACTTCACAGTTCCAAATGCTCACATCCTAATAAAACCGCCAGACCTTTTCTGTTATAGCCCCAATGTAATATATTTTATCTCCTGTACAAAATGTCCCAATAGTAGATACATAAGCGAGAAAAAATTACCTTTGAGGTTTAGATTTAATAACTACACACTCGCTATCATACAAAGCACATCATACTCCGGAATAGCCAAACATTTCAACCAGACCATACACTTCATAATATCAAATTCCCGTCCACAACAAAAAGAAATAAAATGGATTATAAAACTGAGCACACACAAACAGGTTCGAACTCCGATGCGGGAGTCTTGAATCTGTATAAATATTTTACAGACTGAAAAGAACCTTTGTTTTGGAATGAAACTTGGTTGACTAAAAGAAACATTTGCTCTTAACGGTAGTTCACGACGAGATGAACGCACACACGTTCATCTTTTGAAAGACAACGCTTTTATTTGCCATTAGGTAGAAAGACTTTGCGTGGACTTACTTGCACGTTAACATAAACAATGGACGCGGGCAAAAGTTTAAAATTCCAGTTTTTCACAACGGTTTCATTTTCATTCATTTTTTTTTTTTTATTTATCAAATAATTTTTTTTTTGATAAAGAGCGGAGGACTACTCGAAGCATTAAAATTTAAATTAAAACATCTACTTGCTTTTAGTTTTTTTATATAAGGCTTCTTTTTTTGTCAACTGTGAAGAAATTCATTATTTTTAGCCAAGAATCGCATTATGTATATAATTTTAATTTTAAAAATATTTGATTATAAAATATTCATCAATTGCTTATGATTGACGTTTTACACACAAACGCCCGTGCTTAGAAATGTCCACTCATCTTAATAAAGCCTTTTTTAAGATGAACATATTACAAAAAATGTCTAAAATTAGAATAGTTTGTTCTCACAAGACATTGGTTTATATTGGAACGTTTGTGTATTTTATACAATATTTTCTCTTCCTTTTTAATTAAATACGATTTATTTTGCATCGTTTATTTATATATAGAAATTTAATAAAATAAGATCAAACACAAAAGAACAATTGATTTATTAACACCTTCAAATGTAGAACCGGCTATGTCTAGTCTCCGCCTTTTCCCGATAATTAACTGTGAAACGGAAATTAAGAGAAGCATCACTCCATAAAATGGCTCAATATCCGGTCGAGTTATTCACTTTAATATCGTGAAATATTAAATATGTTAGTGAAATGTATGTATTACATTGAGATTTGAATGAAAAATATGATATACTTTTTTCAAATAGATGTTTACATAGAGAAAAATATGTATTATTTAGATTATTCGAACTACTATTCTCATATTAGATGTTATTCTCAGAACGTTTCAGCCGATGTAACCTCCAATATTCTCCAGATGCATTTTGTCGAACTCGAGAATCTTTATGTCAAACTTAGAAATCTATACGGAATTTCGAACTGAACCATTTGTATAATTAGGGGTGGGACGTAATGGGTGGAAATTTCAGATTCATGTGAGTAGTATTTTGTTGTGTTCATTCATTCATTCATACATAAATAACACTAAACATCAAACATTTTTGGGGGGCTATTCTACATTCATGAAAACCCTTTTACAGCCTGAAAATGGTCCTAAAGTACAGTACTATATCAGATGTAACCATTTATATCCATTCATAGCTTTTGAGGATATTTTAGGACCTGCAATGTCGCATGAAACCACTTTTTCACCGAAAAATGATGGATTTTGAGTCCCATGGAGCCCTAACAGCTATTTTTGGCCTGCACCTTCTGAATTTTGCAAAATTTTCAAAATGTTTGATTGTTGGGTGTTATTTATGTATAAATGAACACAAAAAAATACTACTCGCATGAATCTGAAATGTTCACCCATTACGTCCCACCCCTAGTATAATATACAGAGGTAGATTGTTTTTGTTCCGTCAGTTATGACCAAGTAGAAGAGTTAAATAAATAATTTTTACTTTTTTCTTAGTTAGTATCGCCTGTAGTGAGGATTGAACCTTCAACCTCCATATATCTGTCATTGAAACAAAACCGGTAATACCCGGTATGGCAGTAGCCCTGGGCAGGCTATGCCGGCTTTCCCCCGAACAGGTAAAGTTTACAGGGAATATCAAATTCACAAGCGGTCCCCAGCCGCATTTATATTCAGGTTATAAGAAGATGACATACAGCGCCTAGCATTCCCAAATAGTCACCCATCTGGTACTGGCCACGCTCCATGTTGCTTAACTTCGGTAATCTAACGAGAACTGGTGTGGCAACGCGATTATGCTGTCACTTAGAACTGATTGTAACTTGTTTTTCTTTACTAAAGAGTCACTACTTATCAAGGCCCAAAGATCACTCGAGAATAAGGGGCAATAAGTTTTTGATGTGGACAGTGAGACAAAACCGTGAGGATTTGTAACAATGGTTGAAATTGGGCAGAATTTGATTATTTAAAAGGATGGCTAAACAAGAATTTGTTTACATTGAAATTGAAAACGACCATGTTGTAGTCAGCTGGGAAGCAGGTAAGAAACTCTGCTCATGGAAGTTTCGTTTAGTTTTATGTACACAGTGATAGAAATAGAAATTATTGACAATGGTTGTAGTAGACGAATTTTTATTGTGATTTTTTTACAGGGGCCCATAGATTATTAAAGCTCAGTCGAGCACCTTCCATGAAAATAACGATAGAGCAGAAAAAGACTAGCAACATCTCTTCCGTGAGAAATTGCTGTAGGGAAAAGAAGAAGACATCCTCCACTGGATTTCGAAGTCAGTTTTGTACTTTGTCGATGCACTTAACACTTTTATCTGTTGCGCTACCTGTAAACAAAAGATTGAAGGATGAGAATAGTAATCCGAATAATCCAAATAATCCAAATTATTAATCCTCATCTAAGAAATTCTGAAACAGAGATAAATATAATACGGGGTCGTATTCTACACAACATTGTAATTACTTCACGATTTTTTTGCTTCATAAACTGAAAAGGGTCGGATTATACATAACTAGATGTATTTATCTGGCGTTGCTCGGAAGTCATTCTACTTTCATTTTTAGCTGAGCAGATTAAGGAAAAATCGTTCATTTTGGTAAGCAAGCATGAGACTTGGCACGATTGCTCACAATGGTCTACTCTTCCGAAAAACTTTTGGGCCACTCAAAAAATCCAAGATGGCCGCCATTTTCAAGATGGCCGCCATTCTGAAATCCAATATTGCTAGTTTACAAAGTATCTAACCGATTTTCACAATTTTTGACTCAAATTATATGTTTTAGGGGATGCGAAAACAGTAAATGACACAAAAATAACCGATAAATGAGTCCTACGATCCACAAAGGTACATATATGAGATGAATTTAAGCAAATATTGTCAATTTTTGCCTTTTATTGCCATTAAACCGAATCATTGACTTGATATTCAATTCCCCAAGTGAGCTGAATGTATTAGTTATAAAAATCACTACAACAATTTGCTGTACTTCTGTTAAACTATGCCGTTTGTTTTATGCAATTATTTAGTTTTCAATAGGATTTTGAAAGTTACAATAAATTATTACAGCATTGTTTGGTCATTAAATTATTAATTGAACCAAATTGTTATAAAAGTATAACAATTTGTGTGGGGCAATGCTGTTTTAATATCTCTTTATAAAAATATTGGACGTAAAAAGCTTCCAACGCTTTCAATGTTTTATTGCATTAGGACTTGTTAAGAATTTTAAAGTAAGTTTAAAGTCTTCCAAATTCCTTTCACGAAGTAATTCATCCTTTTTTTAACTACTATCAAAATATTAAAATGGCTTAGTTATTTAAGAATAAACCGAAATACATTATGATGGATTTTATTTCGTAATTATAATGATTTTAATTGGGTTTATAAAAGGTTATTTTAGTACTTTATACTATTGCATTTTTTACTTCAATCGATTAAGAATAAATGAAAAATAATAATATGTAAGTCAGGTAGAGGTGAGATAAACATACATATACACAAACACACGAGAAATGAGAAAAATAATTTTATTGACATAGAGATTAAACAGATCATCAAAATTTGAGCAGATTTTGATGATTTTAAATCTCTTTAATAGGTACTTAATACCATAACATTAACACATTTGTAAGCCCATAACTATAGTTATGTAAGATGTATTTGGCTAGTTTTCGCTATAGCAGTATGTTTTTGACTTAATTGAATGATTTGGGGATTTTTTCTATACTATTATCTCAACTTATCACGGTTAAAGGTCACTTGAAAATAAGGATTAATGAGACGTTCAGTTGGATGATGAACAATACTATGAGAGGATTGAAAAGGATGGATGGAATGTGCAGAATTTGATTACTTAAGAGGACAGCTAGACTTGAATACGACCATGTTGTATTGAGCTGCGCGGTATTGTGTTATACAGATGGAAATTTCCTGGGAATATAAAACTTTTTATCTAAGTTCCATTTGGTTTTAAGTGCACAGAGGAAGAAATGGATGTTCTTTACCGTGGTTGCAGCTAGATGAGTTCTTGCTGTGAATGTTTTACAGGGGCAACCAGAGATTTGAGCTTAGTGTAGTAACTACTATGAAAATACCGATAGAGTATTGATTTACTCCTCTCTAGGAGTTAGGCACAAAGCCAGTTTTTATCTTACTCCTGGGCAGCCCCGTTTGCATTCCCCGGTAGAGGCGCCTCAGGCAGTAAGCAATAAACTTACTCCTCCCCAAAAAGGGGAGGCAAAGCCTGGGAAGGTGGACCTCCCAGAACTGCACAGGACAGACACATTGACCGGCGTAAATCAAGACCCGAAAGCCAAGACAATACCAGTCTATGGGGTGCAGTATCCATCGGAGCAGATACTACACTTTGATCTTAGCCAAAAGGCGTTATTTAACCCCTACCCACAATAGGAATATGTGCCACAAGGTCGGAAAGTGGGATTGGAAAAGCCAGCGCTCGAGAAGGTGAGCACTCTGGCCATTAAAAATTGCCTGGGCAGCCCCGTCGGCATTCCCCGGTAGGGGCGCCTCAGACAGTAAGCAATTAACTTACTCCTCCCCAAAGAGGGGAGGTAAAGCCTGGGAGGGTGGACCTCCTAGAACTGCACAGGACAGATCAGACCCATAGACCGGCGGAAATCAAGCCCCGAAGGCCAAGACAATACCGATCTATGAAGTGCAGTATCCATCGGAACAGATACTACACTTTGATCTTAGCCAAAAGGCAGAGTAGAGAAAGACTTATTGTATCTTTTTAAAGCATGAATCATTCTCCACTGAATTCAACCTTTAATTTTAATCAGATTAAAATAATAAATAAAAAGCATAAAATTAAACAGATTCTAAAATTTGCTTTTAATCGATCATTGTAAGCCCTACCTCTTCTTAATGGAACTTCACAAAATAAAAACACACAGGTTAAACCCATAGAATAAATGCGGCATTGTAGTTCAAATGTCTAGTTTAAGAATATGTCATTGACCAGCAAGAGCCACCCACCCCAACCCCACTGATCTTGTGCCTAATTTACTATATTTTTAAATTTTATGACAAATATATAAAACAACCTCGGCCTTTTGGCTAGACGCAAAGTGTAACATCTGTTTTAATACTACACTTCATTGTTTCTGTTCTCGATCAGTGAATGAGAACTCCTTCTAGCCTGAGGATTTTTTTGTCTCAATCCAGAGTACCTCTTTTGAAGGAACTGGATTTTTCCAACATTAAAACTGACCTTATGTCTGACTCTGCCTTAGTGAGGAGGCAAGTAAAAATGGATACATGATAGAGTAAAGAAAGACTTCTTGTACCTTTTTCACGCATGCATCTATTGTTATAGCACAACGATAGTTATTCTTTTGGGGGAGCAGTGAGTTCCCCACATTTATAAGCCTTGCGCCTGGCTGTATGGCCCTCGTAGAGAGACACGTAAAAATCGACAATCGTGTTGTCGCATCAAAATATCAGTACAGCGGTCAATATAAGGAGTGTGTCGTAAATCAGATTTGAGCTGAAATGACTTTAACATATGTTTATGAAATCGTGGGCTTGCATTACGTTCAAAAAATATAAGAGCTAAACTCGGTGAATCTATCACCTGAGACTGTTGGATTGAGAACGGCAATAACTGTAGTTTTTCTCTCTGCCTCTTTCATTTTGTGATGTATATTGTGTCTCTTTCGATCTCTTTCAGACATTTTCTTCCCTTAGATTTCCCAGTTTGGATTTCGACTTCGTGAACATCGGTAGCGCGTAGACCAGCTCAGCCGTCTTTCAAGTTTTAATTATGTTTCTTTCGATCAAAATAAATGAATATATTTTTTATTTATAAAAATGTGTCGTTCGCTTCTCGTGTTATACAGCGTTCATCTGCAGCGCAGCGGTTCCTTCAGCCGAAATAATTAATTCTCAGGGGAGAATTAATGACGACTAATGTCGCCGTGTAAGACCCGTCACGCAAGACGACGGATGAACCCCTTTCATTAAAGGGTATCGGGGAGCTGGGGTACTGTGAATAGATGTTAGCAGCTCTTCCAAAGACGTCCCCACGGCACGGATCATCAAGTAATACAGCCCCGGCAAGCGATAGTATTACATTCTTAACTGAATTCAAATTTTGATTTAAACCATGAATAAAAAACATAAAATTAAACAGATTCTAAAAAAATTGTAATCGATCATTGTAAGTCCACCACCCCCAATAGAAAGGTTAACTTCACAAAAATAAGACACACAGACACACGAAAACTGGTCACGCATTTTTATTAATATAGAGAGTAGTATTATACACGAGAAAATACGGTACGCTGATCAGATGACCTTTCGCAAAGTCTCACGTAACATTCAAACGCTGATTGATAAAAAGCCCGGAAGTTGTACACGTCTATCCATGCGCAGACGCACGCGCATGCGTGTTCGTGCGTGCAGTTTTCTTATTCGGCTGGTCACTCTCTTTCACCGTTCTTTCCTCGTTTTATTTGTCCGCCATTTTTAATTCCCCTTTTCCTTTTTTGTGTTGTTATTTTAATGTTACGATAAGTTATTAAGCGAGGCTACGGGTGACGGCTGTGTGTAGAGAATTATTTATATTAAAATATTAGACATGTTTGAAAGGAAACGCGTTTTAATTTCGTGTCCGCTTGAGAGTGTGTTAATATAAATGGGCAAATGAGAAACGGGGTTTATGTTAGAAAATGGAGGCAGGAGAAAGACAGTAGAGAAAGAGAGTAAAGGTGGTAGTAAGATAAGAAAACAACGAATGAAAGGAAGGGAAAAAAGGAAACGTAGTAGAAGAATAGTGAAATGAGAAAATTGATGAAGAATTTAAGAGGATAAAATGTCATAAATAAAACATTTGGAATATAAAGAGTAAGAAAAAAGAGAAAAAGGGAGAATTAATGAGAAGGAAAGAAGGGAAAAGATCTATAATTATTGAAAAAAGGAGCAGAGTGTGCATTTGCTTTCTTCTTGGCCTTTTGGCTAAGATCAAAGTGTAGTATCTGTTCCGATGGATACTGCACTCCATAGACTGGTATTGTCTTGGCCTTCGGGGCTTGATTTACGCCGGTCTATGGGTCTGTCCTGTGCAGTTCTAGGAGGTCCACCCTCTTAGGCTTCGCCTCCCCTCTTTGGGGAGGAGTAAGTTTATTGCTTACTGCCTGAGACGCCCCTACCGAGTAATGCCGACGGGGCTGCCCAGGCAATTTGTAAACCCCACTTTTCCGACCCGACCTTGGGTCACATCTTACTTGTGGGAGTAAGATAAAAACTGGCCTTGTGCCTAACTCTTTGAGAGGAGTAAATCAATACAGAATACGCTATATGAATAAATAGATATGAACTGACTGGAATAAATAGATAGATAGATAGATAGATAGATAGATAGATAGATAGATAGATAGATAGATAGATAGATAGATAGATAGATAGATAGATAAATGAAAAAACTGACGTATATATATATATATATATATATATATATATATATATATATATATATATATATATATATATATATATATATATATATATAAAGATAGATGAAAGAAGAGGGATAGACGTGCACGAATGACAAATTTATTTCAACTTCGATTGTTCAATGCCCGGTGTATTCGGTAAAAACCTGTTTATTATTCTTTCCTTAAGCCAACGCTTTTCAAAGATTAAAATCTTACCATCAGAGGAATTACATAGATTGATAAGTTGACAGTGAAAAAACCAAAATTAGAAAATGTGAATAAAATATTAAGTAATGGAGAGTGAGATTGTGCGTGTAAAAAGATATGGGGTCTGTCTAAATCTTTGAAAAGCCTTGGCTTAAGGAAAGAATAATAAACATGTTTTTACCGAGTACACCTTGCATTGAACAATCGAAGTTAAAATAAATTTGTCATTCGTCCATGTTTATCCCTCTTCCTACATCTATCTTTATAATTGCTCAATCTCGTATATTGAGCTTAAACCATTTCACTATAGGTTCTATCTACTAAAAGTACACTTTTAGTTTCATATTATATATATATATATATATATATATATATATATATCACTTTTCGTTTCATTTTACTTCAGTCGAAGTTCTCGAAATCAAGGATCCCTTTTCTTGAGGCTAACACTTGATCTCTATATTAGATACATAGATATTCGAATATTCCATTCAAGTGTTTCTCTTATCTCTCAAACGTTGAGTTTGTAAGAAGTTATAAACATTAATTTTCCTCTCATAAATAGACAAGTAAAATATGTTATCGTATATTTTTATTGCAGTCTAAATAAATAAAATATTGACTTCAGGCAAGACATTTTGATTTAATCAAACGTTATTAAATAACACGAAGTGATTTTGCTTAATGAGACTTTTTTCCGATGTACTAATTTTTCTTATATCCCTATTTGTTCTATATACCAGTTAACCAAAACAATTAATGAACTAATAATTCTTTATTTATCAAGTAAATATAGTCCACCCTTGAACTCATGCAGATACTCCAAACAAAAAACACAAATAACAAGCCGCGCGTGCGTGGTCCCCCTCTGTATATGACTCGATGTGGCGAGTGTAAAATTCAATAAATTTGGGCAATTTGAGTCATTTTTGACCCCCCCTTTTGACCCTCTGGGGCGCGAACCAGAATATTTCTGGTGTTAAGAATGCTCATTTTATATCCAGAACAATTGCCTCTACATTTTGGCCAAGTTTCAGAAAAATTGAATGGATGGATCAAACGTTATGGGAGAAAAGGATCATTTTTTGCCATTTTGGGGTCTTTTGGCCCCCTGGGGCGCGAACCAGATTTTTTCCAAGGTCGTGATACTTATTTTCTATAACAATTGCTTCCACATTTTGGCCAAGTTTCAGAGAAATTGAATGGATGGATGAAAAGTTATGGGGCAAAAAATGTAATTTTTTGCCATTTCGGGGCCTTTTGACCCCCTGGGGGGTTAACCAGATTTTTTTTTCAAAAATTGGAGAATGTCACTTTCTAATCTGACCAAAGTTACAACTTCATGCAAAATTTCAGAGAAATTAAATGGATGGTTGCGGAAAGAAATCTGGACGGACGGACATGCCTCAAAACATAAGTCCCCCGATTTTATAAATCGGGGGACCAATAAAATATCAACTTCACTTTACGTATAAAGGATATTTACAAATGTACCCGTATACGAAACAATTGATATCATTATTAACAACATATACATTAACCTATTACTTCCCCTACTAAAAAGTAATTCTAAAATACGTTAAAATGTATTATGAACCTGCATAACTGAGGTCCTCTTCTACGACCATAATGGAAACATCTATACCCACACCCTAACCCTATACCCGAATTGATGACGTTTCCATGGGATCTATTTTTCGACCGAGCTTCAGTAATTTTTAGGGATGTGACGGTGGTTAAGTGGATATCGACACGGACTGAAGACTTGGGTGTACCAAGTCCGAATCCAGTCGGTTCCACAGAACCACTTTCACTTAGGGATGTTGGCAACCTTCACGTGGTCCTTGCCGTAAGTACCCGATGTTTTTCCAGAAAGATTTCTAACTAGAAAAACATCGGAGAAACTAATGCCAACACCAGAATCATCTGATTCACACGAAAGAAGAAGAAGCAATTTTTACATGGCTAACCTCGAAAATAAAATATTTAATATGGTTACTAA
This sequence comes from Sepiola atlantica, assembly GCA_963556195.1. NCBI lineage: Eukaryota > Metazoa > Mollusca > Cephalopoda > Sepiida > Sepiolidae > Sepiola > Sepiola atlantica. The sequence continues at coordinate 47,766,460 of OY744536.1, read as the reverse complement.
ACATTCTTTTTACCTGTTATGTTGACGATATCTTTATTTTAGCAAACACTAACGATGAGATGAGAAAACTTTAAAATATTTTTAAATAACTCCCTACTTACATTCACATATGAGTTAAATGTTAATAACGCAATTCCGTTTTTAGATGTACTCATTGACTCTAACAATGATGCATTAATCACTTCCCTTTATAAAAACCGACCTCTATTAACTCATGCATTCTAAATTACATAAGCGAATATTCACATCGATATATGATAGCAATGATAAAACATCTATTAAACCGCGAAAAGCTTATTTCTTCAACCAGAAAAATATTCTTTAACTAATTAAAAAACATTAGGCAATTTCTAATTAACAATCAGTTTCCCAATTATATTGTAGACGAGCAAATTAAATTAATGCTTAGAAACTTAGACAATACTAATAATAAGTAGCTTCATAATTCCTACTATATTAAACTATTCTATCGTAAAGTTCTCAAAAATATAATACATCGATATATATCCCTCATCAACTGTAATAATAAAATAATAGTCATTATCTATTATTAAAAGAAAATGAAATATCTTGCTCCGTAGCTAACAATAACACTTCTTAAGCCCAAAACACAGTACTAAGAACCATGGTAATATAGAGCTGTTAATACTCTATGGGAGAATGTATCTCTGACAATAATAATAAAATTGTTACATTGGTTTCACTACCACAACAATTTCCCGAATTCTAACCTTGCAACCCATCCAACACTGGCTCCATTTGCCAACACCAAAAAGAACATGAATCCCCCTTCTCAATTTAGACACATATTTGTAAATAATACAAAAATAATACACAAGACAGCAACGTCAAAAGATTAAAAAATATTGAAGCCCTTTATATAAAAAACAGACCTCTCAGAATCAATAATGTTAATTACAAATCTAGTTCCAACATTTTAAAGTGTTTAGCATAGTAATTAACATTATCAAACCTTTAGCTGTTAAAAACAATTGTCCGTTGAATTTTTACACGCGCTTTGCACATGATTACGTTTTGAATACGACATCTTATCACCACATAGGTTCATTGTAAAAGTCATAAATTACTGTCTGTTGGAGCCACTCAGTAGTAAAGACATGATTGTGAACACATCATGACTAACCCCGCCTGATTATGATTTCGTGAATCAAATCGATAGCACTCGAGAAAATAGAAAGAAAAATTGAAAAATAAATACACGGAACTTACATATGCCAATTTAACCGAAATACTAGATGGCCGATTCGAATAATTGACATTTTTATCTTTTAAATTCTTCTAATTATTTTTTCGTGTTAAAATCCAACAAATTGATGAAAGATCCATATGTGTTACAAACGTTTTCGATTCTTTCTCGAATCATCTTCAAGTGTTCATGGCAAACATCGACTAAAAAGCTGGTGAAAGGATGGAATTTTTTAAAATACATCGAAGACGTGCACGTAAACGTAAAAGAACGCCTACATTGTTCAAAGATGAATTTAAAAAAATATTTATGCATTTATTTATTTTGATTTTTTAATTTTATTTAAGTAATGGCTCGTTTATTTGGTGTAGTCGAATAATTATGGAGAAGGAAAATGGAGAGGTAGGCAATAATTAATTTAATAAAATGGCCTTTTTTGAATTTGAATTAAGCGACGTGGCGTCACTGAACTAAATTAAACTAAGCTAAGCATTTTAAAATGGTTTTACTAGTCTCATATGCGATATTATTAATTTTAGGTTGCTGTGTTTTTATGTATAGGGCTTTAAGTATTTTTAATTTTCTCAAATTTGTCTCAGAATGTATTATTTTGATGTTGTTCACTAAAGTTTGTCTTAATTCAGATGGAGGGCAGTTATGTAGTTGTAGGTGTTTGTAGATTGATCTAGAGTTCACGATATGCATGGTTAGGCGGCGGGATAAGGTAGTTGTTGTAAAACCAATGTAGCTATAATTAAATTGGGAGTTACATTTCCCAAAAGGGTATTTAAATTTATAGAGTACATTGGTTATTTCTAGTGTTTTTTGGAGTTGGAGAGGGGTTGTTTTTTACTTCAAGGTTTTGGGTTTTAAATCTTTTGTAGTAAATAAATAGTTTTATTTTATTATTGTTGTCTGTTGGGGATATATATCTATGTATAATTTTTCCTCTGATGATAAGATTTTAATCTTTGAAAAGCCTGGTTTAAGGAAAGAAAGAGATGAAAAATAAATGTTTTTATTAACTAAACTACTCCTTGTTTTGAACAACTGAAAATACCGATTTGCTTCCATTTGCAGGTCTTACTAATTTTCATTGACGTACCATATTTTTGCTCTATCCAGTATATTGAGCTTTCCTTATTTCACAATAGGTCCAACTCTCTAAAAGTTTACCTTTCAGTTATAATTTACATATATATATATATATATATATATATATATATATATATATTAGTACTTCATGTATCCACATAAAATATTATAAGGAGATATAATTTTTTATGTATCAGTTTTCAGTATTTACTTCAACAGTGCTCGATACGTAAGTAGAGCTAGGTAGTAAGCAATGAAAATATATATGGAAATCAAGCTACACAGAGGCTCCCGTGTTTCATCCCCTGACGATTCCCTCCGGGGATGAAACACGGGGGCCTCTGTGTAGCTTGATTGCCATATATATTTTCATTGCTTACTATATATATATATATATATATATATATATATATATATATATATATATATATATATATATATATCCCCTCTCTCTCTCCCATTCTCTCTCTTTGTCTCTCTCTCTCTCTCTCTCTCTCTCTATATATATATATATATATATATATATATATATATATATATATATCACATGTATATATATATATATATATATATATATATATATATATATATATATATATATATATATATCCTTTTTGTCTCTTGCTACCTAATTTGTTATCTTTACGTCCCACTGTTTGGCCCTCTGCTTTTCATTCGTTATACGCCTCTACCCCCTCTCTCTCTCATTCTTTATACACACACACACATATATATATATATATATATATATATATATATATATATATATATATATATGTGTGTGTGTGTGTGTGTTTGTGTGCGTGTCTATATTCTTGTCATGCTTCTCTCTATTTCCTTCTCTTTCTTTTTCTCTCTCATGCATCTGCTTCTGTCTTTTCTGTCTTTAAATATACTTACGTCCTCTCCTTATCCTCTGTGTTGCCCCTTTACTCGTTGATCCATACTTCCCCATCTTTGATAGTGGCCAATTATCTTGAATCTTTTGAAAATAAAAAGTTAAAAATAAAACCTTTTTCCCGCTCATTAGAGAAACGGACGAGTTTTATGGAAGCATTTTGAAAAGCACTAATGCCATACAACGGATCTTTTCAGCACGGAGGAAGAAGGACAGTCTCTACCAATAATCGATGGTCGAAATCAGACTCTGGCTCCCGGGCAAGAAATCATGGCACTCTTCCTCTAAGGAAGGCGGTAGACCCTACAGTCGACTCTTATCGTGACGAACCGACACCGGGATGATTCATAATTCCTTTTATTCTTCTGAATATTTTCGCATTCATTCATTAGTCATGTTTCTTCTTCATTGTTATGATCTTTCCTTTTTCTTATATTAATACACCAGGAGAGAACATCCCGAATCACGCTGGGCGTGTCTTCTCTATGAAAAATAAAGATTGAAGACAGACACGGCTTGACGCGAAAAGCCACATCTGATAGGATGGCTTCAATGTAATTCACGAACCAATGTATACCAGATAATAACGTTGTTAATCTGTTGCATTACCGTTACAAATCCCCCCCCCCCCCAGGAAAGGAGATCACATACCTAACCCATACTAAATATAAATTTACCTTATGTAAGAAGCTGAACTGTTTAAATCTATGTATCGAAAATGGTCGATGTTCTATTACAATTTTTTTTGTTCTATGATGTAATTGTATTACTTAACTTAGAAGGTAACAGAATGTATATAAATTATTCAATTCGTTTCTAGCTATTAATTAAGATTAGTTAAATACAATGAAAACAGAAATTATTGAATAAAATTTGCGAGAAAAAATTAACCTCCCATATTGATCTTATTTTATCTGTCTTATGTATAAAATACCTATGCAGTGTTGCTTAGATTTATAATAATTTTAATAGAAATCTATTCTATTTATTGATATGGTAGATCCATATTCTGAATGGTTTTATCAAATATGTGTCTATTTGATATCAAATGCAAATCAACAGGTCTTAATCACAATTAATCGATCCTCCAAGACCGAGGACAGTTTGTCGTTCTCCAATGGCGGCTTTTTTTTTGGGGGGGGGCATTCAATCTCTGGAATCTAAGTCGATATAACAAGACAAAGAAAAGAACTAGATCTTTAATCTGGAGAAGGACCATTTTATTAGGCAGTTTGTGTTGCCTTTATCCTTGTTAGCAACTGGGAGAAGAAAGATTGGAGCTGCAGATTTTAGAACCGAACTCTTTACTTCGTTTATCATCGATTCTCAAGTCATTTCTTATTATGTCTGATCACGTCAGTGTCCAAGTCTAACACATTGCTCTTTCGCGCCTATCTTATGTCATCTGACATCATTTTATATAGCTAGTATTTCCATGGGAAACAATGACACCAAGGTACAGCTATCTACCATCTGTCTACACTTACATCCCCTTTCCGTGTCACATGTCTTCTGCGAATTAAAATCTCCTAATAAGTTCTAGCTGACGTAGTCTAAATATTTAACAAGTGTTCGACCTCTTTACCCAGTCTTAACTTGGTAGGGAAGTCGTTACTTTTAAATATTTTAATTAATCTGGGCGTAAATAGCAAAGCAAGAATTTGTTTATGTGTCGGCATTTAGTTAAAAATATGATTTGATATTTTTCATATAAGCATAATTTACAGTTTCTACTATGCATGTTGCAAAGAGAAGCTAATTTTAAGATTTCCCAATTGATAGAGCTTATTTTAATTTTATCTGATAGATATTTAGACAGTGTAGTGATGTTTCTGCATTTTCCAATCCTGAAAGTCATCATGTGATGATTACATCAACACTTTAAATAATTTTCAGTCTCTCCTATTTACTATTGCCTTAGTGGACAATTATTTTATTATTCTACAATTATGTGTTGGTATTATTATTGACAGCAATAGCATTGGTTTCACTATCACTGTTACTATTGTCACTTATGTTTGTATTGTGTGTTTATTGATAATATTTTGTCTATATTTTACTTCAGTTCGTATGGGTACAAAACAATGTAGAAAGAAATACTTTTATTTTCATAAAGTTCTCTCTGTTTGGTCGCGATAACAAGATCATTTGTTTTCTTTCTTCCTTCTTTCGATGAGAGTTGAAGACAACAAAGTAAGAAAGGTGAACAGGCATCAATTTTTTTAGTCGATATTCTGATAAGATTAATTGTACGTTGTAAACATTTCACAGATAAAGAAGAACAAGCCGTTCTTTTGTTATAGCCTGATAGGCGCAAAGCATGACTTTACGTTTTATTTTTATTTTATTTCCGTACAGTCAATAAGATAAAGAAGTACCTGAATCTTCGGGATCTCTGGAAATATCTCTGTTTTTAACAGGTTTTTTTTGTGCTGCAACGAGCCATTTTAGAAGAAGACCTATTTGGACGGCATTGTATGGTGGGATTATAAAAGAGACTCTGAACAGGGGAATAACGTTTCCGTATAATTCAGTTAATGGTGATACGCGATGAATTCCGCCTTGATAGAATCGGTTCGTTTTATCTGTTTACAAATTCGTACACAAACATGCTCTTGCTATCAGCGCCACAAAAGAACGTCAAATTATCACATAATGGTTTCGTTTGTCCATTTGTGCGACGCAATATTGTAGTTGTGTAAAGAATTCATTGGAAATATTTTTGGAAATGCTATTTTACAAATAGCTGGAAAAGAAAGGTTCATACGTTTATCATTAGTATATAAATATATGTATTGTTTTTTGTTTTTTTTTCTCCTAAAATAACATCTTACAAATGAAGTTTTTGTTGACAAACATCATAAAATCTATCTTCAAATCTACATGGATGAAAAAAGTCCACGCAACAAGACAAAAAAGATTTAAAAAACAGTTGAAACCGATTTTTAAACAAATGCAACGTCATATTTGCACGTGTTTTTAAAATAACGGCATTTCTCGACTGATTTCCATAATTACATATTTGGCCGAAGAAGACGACAACAGCTGCCGAAAATTTACCATAATGCAATGGGGAAAAAAAAGAAATACCTCTATATATATATATATATATATATATATATATATATATATATATATATATATGTATGTATTAGTAGTAGTATGTTTTTAAAAGGCTGTGGGCAATGCACATTCCGAGTAAGAATTTGCATTGCCTACAGCCTTTTAAAAACATACTACTACTATTCCCAGCAATGCTTCAACCATTGTCTCTCTCTCTATATATATATATTTATATAATGTATTTTATGTAATTGTTTTTATTGGTGATGGTATACTACTATTTCGATTGTTCACTTGCTAGGTGATACAGATTAATACAAAAGATTGCATTATTAGTCGCCCTTAACTTTGTAGGACGTATTGTTTATTAATTTTATACGTACATAAAGTAATCCACGGAAACGTAATTCTGGCTCACATACACACATATATATATATATAGTCATCCACATACAGCCTGTTTCGCTGTTTCACAGCTCATTAGTGCGGCTAGACCAGTTAGTGTCTCAAGCCGGGATCGAAACGCAACCGTCGAGCTGACAGTCGGCGATGCTAACCCCTACGCCATCATGCGACACTGACTGAATGTAAGTGATATCTCAATGTAACGAAATGTAAACATTGCAAATGCCTGAGCTCGAAATTAGTTTTACCTAATGAGCATTGCCTTAAAGCTAATGATATATATATATATATATATATATATATATATAGCACATAAATGATTTGCAATAGAGCCTATATATAAATGTGTAATACTATGTTCCGGCCACCGCGTCGTTGAACAATGATGCTGACAACCTTCTACATGTGTCCCCTTACTTAGACATAAATAGATCTTAATTATTTTCATTCAACGTAGTTGATTCCTTGTCCGCATCATTCTAGACGTTTGGACGAAAGTTTAAATGTTGACTTGTTTCTGAGGATATCAGATCGTGTGACTGGCAGAGCAATGACCCTCCACACTGATGATTCCCGGAAAAGAATTAAACACATGTGTATGTGGATGAGAATTTAATAATATTTATTGTAATATATATAAGAATGAGTTGAGATCAAAAAAATTTGAAATGGTTCTAAGAATTAGAAACCAACGAATAATATTGTGTGTGTATTTATATATATATATATATATATATATATATATATATATATATATATATATATATATATATATATATATATATATATATATATATATATATAAGTTAGGTATGGGCATACGTTCATATATTTGTGTGTACAGGATTCACTCCTAAATTGATTAATCGATCATTATGAATTTTCGAACACAGCTAATAGGCGTAAGGGGTCGTAATCTAGAATATATTTAGTATGATTAAGTTTTATTCAAATTGTGTGCTGGAAGTCATTCGTGAAAATTGAGATAATTCAACAATAAGTATTAGGCATCAATCAATAAATATTCAACAAATTTCCTTTTTTTCTTCTTTAAAGTGGTTTTAGGGGGCATAATACGGGCTGGCCATCTCATTTTAAAATTCAAATATATAAGATTTGCATTGAAGTTTATCCATAGTCATTCGACACCAATGAAACAAGAATCCCTGAATTTTAGTTTCTTCTTAAGACGCCTTAAATTTGAGACATTTTCTAAAACCAAAATCATGAAAATATTTTGGTCAAAATTTGAATAATGATACCAGACATAAGTTTTATTATTTTTATTGGTGATTGCAGCGTCCGTTGTTGTTTTTTTTTTGTTGTTGTTGTTTTTTTGCTTACTACTATTTCGATTATTTCACTATTCCGACAACGTTCGTTGAATACTCTAGTCAGTCTTTCTATATGTGTATCCCTTCGCATAAATAAAACTGAAATTATTTTCCTGGCGTGGTAATGTCTCGTGGCCGTATGCTTATGACGTTTGCTTGCGGAGTCTATGTAGATTCTGTAGCAGGGGTTCGGACTTTGCGACTGTCTGAGATTATCATTCCCTACACTGATGAGAGCGAAAGCTTGAAACGCCGGCGTATGTAGGTAAAAAT
>OY744536.1:47708185-47753185 GCA_963556195.1 Sepiola atlantica | reverse complement strand
TCAGAGTTTATTTGTAGGAGAGAGTATCATCATGCCAGGTTGTCCTGATAAAACCCTTTACAGAGAGACCGAAGACACTCGAGGATAGTGTCTAGTAGTCAATTCATTGTTTTTCTTTTCAGGTGACCCCATACGGGAGCAGCGATTGGGTCCCTTTTAGCCAATCCACGCAGGATAAAGGACAAGGTAGACAACCACTGACTAATCAATGACTGTGTTATAAATTCCAATAAAGAACAATAGAAAACGACTGAATGAAGAAACGAACAAACGAGCAATCAAGAAAGAAAGGAAGAAAAAATGAAATGATAACGGTAAAAAGAAAGAAAACGAGAAGTATTGAACAAATAAAAAAGGGGGAAAACAGAAAGGAAAAGATAAGCAAGTAATGTGGAAAGAGTTAACTGGCACAGCTTGAGTAGGTGTTCGAACCAGTCGAGGATACGTGCTTGACACTCACTTCTACAGTGGATGTGTTGCTGTTTGGCTGGTGTATGGTTCTGTTCAATTCTAGGAGGTCCACCCTCCCAGGCTTTACCTTTATATTTGATAAGAGGGTAGTTTATTGTAAATCGCCTTAGGCACTATTACCTTAGAATGTCGACAAGGCTGCGCGGCATTTTTGTAGGCCAGAGTGCGCTAATCCTAGTCCGCTGGTTTATTCAAACGTTCACTTGACCTTGTGTTTAACTTCATGGAGAGGGGTAAATAAAATACAAAGAAAGAAAGAAAAGACGTTAAGAGAGTACGAAGGGAATGTAGTAGAACATAATTTTAAAAGGAAAAGTGAAAAATAGAGAAATTAAGTAAAGAAAGATGTTTTTAAATCAAGAATTAGTTAAAGAAAAAATACTAAAGAAAAACAAATAGAACAAATATTTAACTGAAAAACGAATGGTTCATCATATTTTATCATGAATATACTTGATCCATCGTGTAGGCATGAAGGTTACCGTCCATCCAATCTTGGTTAGTAGAAGTTGGTCCATAACTGCAATCGCTGAGGATGTGTTCTATTGTCTTTATAGAATTTCTACTAGGGCAGTTGCTCGTTGTTGCTGGTTCTCACATGTGGATCTTGCTTGATGTTTTTCCTACCTTCGATCTTACTTGGTTCAGGTTAACCTAGTCCTTATTTGGTAGATTCGTTCCATGTGGGAGATGCTCTCTGCGTTCTTGGATAGCTTCGTTCAATCATTCCATAAGTCAATGCGGTAATTATGTGACCGTGCAGGGGCAAAGCTCTCTTTGAATATGAAACTATTTCATCTACCTCTCAGTTTTCAATGGACAGATAGGGGTGTTTCTTAACGGTTTCCTGTTTGTGCTCTTTTTAATATAGGCATCCCCTTCGAATAGATGAACGATAGATAGACAGAAAACAAAGAAATAAAGAATGAATGAAGTAAAAAAAAAAAAGAAAGTTAAGAAGGAAAACAAGATATCAGGGTGATGGAACGAAGGAATAAAAGTTTAAAATACAGAAACGAAGAAAGAAATGGAATTCTAACGAAAAAGCGTTATATACTGAAAGAACGAAATCAGGAAAAATAAAGGAAAAATATATTTTTAAACATGTAAACACCGAAAGAGAAAAACCGCAAAAAAAATAAAACTGTTTAAACAAATTACAAATGTGTTAAGCATAGTGTATATATGCGACAAGAAAGAAGGAAAAGAATGAAGGAAAAAAGAAAGAAGGAAAAAAAGAAAGAAGGAAAAGAATGAAGGAAAAAAAAGAAAGAAGGAAAAAAGAAAGAAGGAAAAAAAGAAAGAAGGAAAAGAATGAAGGAAAAAAAGAAAGAAGGAAAAAAGAAAGAAGGAAAAAAGAAAGAAGGAAAAGAATGAAGGAAAAAAAGAAAGAAGGAAAAAAGAAAGAAGGAAAAAAAGAAAGAAGGAAAAGAATGAAGGAAAAAAAGAAAGAAGGAAAAAAGAAAGAAGGAAAAAAGAATGAAGGAAAGAAAAGAAAGAAGTAAAAAAAAAAAGAAATAAGGTAAATAAGAATGAAGCAACCACAGAAAAACAGAAAGAAAAGAGGACAAAAATGAACGAATTAAATTTTTAAAAAAGGAGGAAAATACATTAGGAAAAGCATAAAGGCACATTAAAAAAGAAAGGAAAGAAACAAACGAAGACTGAATAAAAGAAATAAAAGAAAGAAATAAAGAAGGCAGAACATTCATTTAACCATACACAGTATATAATGTATAACATCTATTTGTAGTTGTCAGTCCGCAATCCGTTTTGGCGACGTTAGGTTTTGCGAGGAAGTATTCCCAAATGATCAACCATTTAAAACCTCAACAGTAAAGATTTTGTAATTATTATAACTAGATGGTGCCCGTGGACAAAAACGAAAAATAAAAAGAAACGAAATAAATAAATAAAAGGACGAAGGAGAGATAATCCACTTTAATGAAAATGCTTACAAATCATTAAAAACAGGAAATGACGAAAAGGAAAAAAATGTTAAAAACAAGAACGGATACTCTTGAGATGCGTTCTTTTAATCTGCGCGTTTAGCGATGAAAACCGAACGACCGACGGCGGAGGGAGAATCTTTATACTAATGATTAGACATATCTGATAACATACTTACTAGCATTCTATATCTTTTCACAGATTTTATTTAATCTGCGCTTTTACCGGTGAAAATTACGTTTTAAAGCCGGAAAAACAGACCGACATAGTGACTGACAGACAGACGGAATCCCTAATTGAGATGTGTGGACGCAAGTTAGAAAAAAAGGAGAGAAAATGACGAAATAATTGCATGTGACGTAGAATCAACGCCGAGCGAATGAAAGATAAAATTAATTATCAACTTTCTTTCTTGCCATCGAAAATTAATTTTAATTAAACTAATTAAACTTTGTCAATTGGCAAGTTGCTATCCAATTAAAGATAAAACCGCTCGAAGCAGCCGGACGCATGCGTACACAGACACTTCCGGGGCGCGAGTGTCGCCAGGGAAGAAGGACGAGACACATCTTGGGCGGAAATGGACTTCTTTTTTAGGAGATTACATCACTAAAATGTCACAAATGTTTTTCTTCCTTCATGTGCACTGCGTAAGGCGTTCCAGGAACAGAGGTTCTTTGTTTGCGGAACACATTATCGTGGGACTGTTTCCCTGTAGATGACAACATGATCGACTTCATATCCAATGTCAACAAATACGTGTCATAAACGGCTCAATAATTTAATTAATACCATTGATCGTTCACCATCTTTCGGCTAACAATCATTCCATTTCATTGACCCTTATCGTCGAGTGGATCTTGGCCTTGATGAACTGGTTTCTTATTTAGACTCCAGTCGTTTCATTCGATATTCTTATTTTTACGAAATATAAGACGTATTAACGTTGGTCGATAACGTTTAACTTTGAAATAGCATTTTCATCACTAAACGCCCAGATTGAACCGACGCATGTTATATTCGATGCACCTAATGAGCGGCTTCATTCATCAGTTGTTTGTCATATTAACGCTTAAAATCGCATGTTTGTTGGTCTGTCACGCTTAAGTTCCAAATGGCATGTTTGTTTTCCTGTCACGCTTAAGTTTGGAATAGCATGTTCGTTGGTCTGTCACGCTTGAGTTTGAAATAGCATTTCCGTGTGTCTGTTATGCAAAGGTTTGAAATAGAATGTTGTTGGTCTGTCACATTTAAGTTCGAAATAGCATGTTCGTTAATCTGTTACACTTAAGTATGAAATAGCATGTCCCTTGGTCTATCATGCTTTAGTTCGAAATAGTATATCCTTCCGTCTGTCACGTTTAATGTTGAATAGAATTTCAATCGCTAAGCGCGCAAATTGAATGGACGTATCTAAAATACGTCTAGTACTTTTTATAAGTGTCTCTGCCCGTCTGTCACGCGTATATTTTGAGTGGCATTTACGTTGGGCTGTCTGGTTTCAGTTTGAAATAGCATTTTACATACGTTCACGCATCTGTTCGTCCGTCGGTTTGTTTGTCAGTCTTTGATGCTTACGTTTAAAAATGTAATTTTCATTGCTCAACATAGGGAGTTGGATACAGGTACGGACTAACGACTCGCCGTGTCGTATTCAAATCCTGTCATGTACATAGCACCCCCTTCTATTATAGATGTTAGTAAATCTCACGTGGTAGTCATTGTGAGTACCCGATTCTAATAAAATGGAATCGAATGATCCAATGTTCACAATAGAATCAAACAGTTTTTTTTAAGAACTTAACATATGAAAAACTAAAAATCTTAAATCTATCCCATACATTTTTCTCAGCAAGTAACCATACCGAACTACACAGACACATTAATCATATTTTCAAATAAAATCTAAAAAAAAAGTCATTTTTATATTACATGCTTCTGCCTTTCAGTGGACTTAAGAGGATTTCTCACTCTCAGGCTCAGATCTATTACCACTTCCACCACGTCCCTCGTGTTCATAAAACACATATGTTCGTAGTACCCTCATTATTTCATACTTCGATCTTGTTATTGTATATTAGCTATTCTACATTTTTCATATTCTCTATTCACTAAATAACAGATTACGAGATTTGACTTCAGCAAACACAAAGTGATCGTTGCAGTCAATAAAACATTGGCTTACATTATTCATACTGTTTACTCTTTATTACTTTTAGCACATATTACAGTTTCAAACAATATAATACATATAAAAAATAATTCCCGGCTTACGCTGGGTATATTGCTACTTATTTAACTTTCTTTTTTTGTCTTAAAGTATCGATGTTCACGATCTTACGCATACAGAGGTCAAACATACTAATGTCATTCATTAACAATGCATAGATTTACATTCTCAGTATATCGGAATAACAGATCAGCAGATTAACAGATTCTCATATTTCGAACACTATTCAACCTTAGCAGTAAATAAGATAATCGCTCATGAAACAATGTTTACATTATTCTTACATAAACATTCCTAAGTTCTTTCTTGTAATACATTTTGTATGACATAGAATTTTGAAAAAAAACAAGAAACATTATTTTTTTTTTAATGTGATATATATTAATAAATGAACAAAATCATTTTTCATAAATATATGTTAGTTATTTACTTTTTTGTTCCTTTTTTTCATCCTTATTTTGCTAGTGTTAAAGTCGCAAGTAAATTCACATGTGGTTCTAAGAGGATAATTTTTGTCTGATCTCGTTGACGAATTTGAAGAAAGTGAACATCTTAGATGTGGGTATTGGCGCGGTTACACTTATATGAATTGGAAGAGCTGTACACATCCTTAAGAAAACGTTTTTTTTTAAGTATTATAGAATTTTGAAAAGAAACAAGAAACGTTATTTATATATATATATATATGTGTGTGTGTGTGTGTGTGTGTGTGTGTGTGTGTGTGTGTGTAGAAAGGGTGAAAGAAAAAAAGAAAGAAATGTTAAAAAGAAAAAGAAATTTCTACTGTTTATTACACGTGACTATATTTTTTCCAAATTGCGTTCTTTGTATAAATTTGACAACTTTTCTGTTTTTAATTAAAGTTCTGCTACCAACTGATGATGATTGTATTTTAACAATTGAAATATTTTGGTAGAACTATTCAATATGTGTTTTTGAGTTTATTTTTGCTATTTGTTGATTTGCTTATCCTTTATTCCATATTTATTTTTACACTTTTTCTGAAACATTGTTTCTTTTATTCCTCATATATATATATATATATATATATATATATATATATATTAAATGAATAAAAATCATATTTCATAAATGTATGTCTCTGAGACTTTCCCCGTAAGACGGCATCAACGAAGAGTTATTTACTTTCTTTCTTTTTCTTCCTCATTTTGCTGGTGTTAAAGTCGCGTGGTTCCAAGAGGATGATTTTTGTGTGATGTCGTTATTGTTCGTACAAAATAAATTCTACATTTTAGCTTCATAACGTACCGATTATCAAAGGGTAAAAAACATCGATATGTAACGTAGCACTTCAATGCAGATGACAGCTTTTTACATTCGATGCAATGTCAGTTGGAAGGTGAGACAAAAACATCGAGGATTTGAAACGATGGTTGAAACTGGGAAGAAACTGATTATTTAAGACGACGGATCAACAATAATGTGTTTACATTGGACGTGAAAACGAGTACGTTATAGTCAGCTGGGAAGCAAGCCCGTTGTATTGTGCTCCACAAACAGGTAGTACCGGGACAGAAACTCTGCTAATAGAAGTTCCGTTTAGCTCAAGGCACACAGAGGAAGAAAAGAAAATTATTTACAGTAGTTGTAGTAGACGAGTTTTGCTGTGAATAATTCAGTTGAGTACCTACCATGAAAATAACGATAGAGCAGAGAAAGACTATCAACGTCTCCTATGTGATAAACATACTGTAGATAGAGAAGAGCACATCCTTCACTAGATTATGTACTCTGTCAAGGAAGGAAATAGTACTCTGAGCGGCACCTCTCCAAATGTGGCAACATTACTTACACTGTGTAGAGTGAACAATGATTGATAAATGTCTTTCTGCGTCGATTTCGGGTGAGTTATACCCCTTTGATTTAGTATATGCATATTAGCAACGTAACGGTCGTGATAACTAACGAACGAGAAGCACAATTATTATCATGTTGTTATAGCATATGATACACTCCCTATATATATATATATATATATATATATATATATATATATATATATATATATATATATATATATATATATATATATATATATATATAAAAGCGTCGAATTTGAGTTGTAAAATACCCGTAGTCCGGAGTTTCGAATCGCATGACCGGTAGTGAATAGACATATTTCTATGCTGATGAGTCCCGATCTCAGGACGAAACGTATACGTACATAGATAATAAACAATAACAAATATTTATTATTATTTGTCGCTCCTCGAAAAAGTAGAGCACTGTATGTGTAGTATTAACACAGCATGACGTCACTAGCTTAAATGCATCGTTCCTTCCTCAAAAAATTAGAACGCCCTAGACGTTATAGCCGCCGATAACGTGTTAAAATTATCACAGTTTATTCGCTATTTAAAATTGGCCATGTGGTTAAGGCGTCGGATTTGAGTTGTAAAATACGTGAGGTCCAGGGTTTTGAATCGCATGACCGGTAGTGAATAGTCATATCTCTATGCTGATGAGTCCCGGTTTAAGGACGAAACGCATACGTACATAGATAATAAACAATAACAAATATTTATTATCATATATATATATATATATATATATATATATATATAGTTAACCCTGATTGACAAATGCCAATTTCATACTAATATCTGTGTGTCCATTATTGTACTCTCCATTGCAATAAACCTATCGTTCTTAAGAGTTTTTTTTAGTTTGCTTAAAGCAGTCTACACAGTTTATAAGAAGTGTGATTCTTTTTGAAAGCGATGTGAATGTAATTTATGTTAAAGACATCGTTTGATAGGGAATCAAACGAGGCAAAAGTAAATATATGAAATGAGAACTTTGAAAAATCCAATCATTTTCAATTACTATCTTTCAATTATCATCTGTATAAAATTACATCTTATCTCCCTTGGCGAGAAAGATTTTAAACTGTTTTTTACGTGGGTTGGATTTGAGTGGAGATTTTCTTTTGAGAAAAAGGTGAGTTTATTTATTTTTTTAAATTCTACAAAATGTTATCAGCATTTGAAATTTTCTTTATAAAATAAGATGGGGCACAGTGCTAAAATGGTGTTATGTGGGGTAGAGGTTGGCTGTCGTCCTCTTGGTCTATTCTTTAAACTAGTTTCAATTACCAAAATACCACATGCACTCTCTGGATAAAACCTACTTAACATTATCCCTAATGGTTTGACTTTTTTTTAATTTACAGAAAAATATATGTACAAATTCATAGGTTGGAGACGGGGGCGGTTCTACTAAAAAATAAAAGATACATCGAAAATTTAAAAAAAAAAAGTAAAATATGACTCCATACCATACCACCCTGATTCGATACACTACGTTGGTAAAATTCTTAAATAATGTAATTTCATATATATCTTACGTGCTCTCAAAATCGGCAGTCCTCAATATATTGATTAAGAAATTAAATACATTACAAATTCTTTAAAAACACTACAATATCCCACACATTTCATACTAACTGCTAAGAAAAAAACCCTACAGATATTCTGGAAAAACAGTAAATCAGAACCTCAAACAACAAATACTTCTCTCATAAATAGACATCCGCTTTTATCCACTCATTCCAATAGCATAATGATTTGCGACACTCTTAATAAACTAGGAATTCCCACCATACCAACTACATCACAAACAATAAAACTAACATAAACTCTAGAAAACACCTCCGTAAACAATCCACATCCAACTCCGTATATATTCCATCCCATGTAATAATTGCAATCAAATATACATAGAGGACACTCAACAAGAACTGAAAAGAAGGCTTGGTGAACACAAGAGAGACATTAAAAATAACAACTCCATTAACGCTCTTTTCTCCCACGTTGCACAACACAATCACCTATTCAATTTTGAACAGGATAAAATCATTAAATTCATATCAAATAAATCTCGACGCAGACTCCTTGAAGCAGCACTTATCGCAAACTCGAACCCCATCAAACAGCGAAATAGTTTCTATAATTTATCTTTATAATTTAACATCAGAACCTGGATAACTATTCCATAACACATCTTATATTAATAAATATATATAAATAACTAAAGAAATCGAAATAAATAAAGACACTCACACATAAATAAATAATTAGATTCCATGTCTATCTCTTCTCACACTAATTTATACATATTACACATGCATACTTTTGTTATGCTCATACTTATATTAATGATATTTGGTTCATTAATAATACACTAATGAATAAATGGGAATAGATAAATACATTCACACATAATGTAAAACACTATGAATATTATATCCTTGCTTTTTTTCTTATATTCGCATATTACATATACACAAACTTGTATAATCATAATACTTTTAATATTTATTGATCAATTAATAATACACAAATAATGAACTAAATAAATATAAATAAACACATTAATACATAAATAAATTAACGAGTTATATTATTTCTAACTCACTTTTACACATATTTCCACATATTGCAAGGAATGTATTTATTAATTACTGAGACACAAATAAAGTAATCAAATAAATAGGAATAAATTAATACATTCAAACTTGAATCAGAATTTGCGTTTCAAAATAGTTTTAAAAATATATATAATCGCTTTTCTTTTCCTTTTCCTTTTCCTTCTTCTTTTCCTTTTTTTTAAATTCGGAGCATGACAAGAAATTCCCCCACGTCCACTATTGGCCAAGCTCGACTGTGACATATGTTGATCTAGACAGACTCCCTAGCTAAACATAGATATGGGAACTAATATATCCAAGCCGTCACCCCATTCACTTTTGCTTCCATTGAACTGCACAGACCGCTGCTGATAACGGACTAGCCTAAATCGCGGTTTTCCTTTTTTGCTTGTTCTCATCCACAGCCATGCCGAAATTTGGACAATTTGGATAATCAAAATTATTAACTATATGATTTTTCTGTATTTTCCTTCACCCTGAGATAGTCTACAATAAAGACGAAACGTTGATAAATACATAAATAATATAGTTTTCGGCTTTCCGTTTTCATTTTAACTATATATATATATATATATATATATATATATATATATATATATATATATACATTTGCCTCGTGTTATTTTTTTATAAAACAGTGTCTTCAACATAAATTGCTTTAGCATCGCCTTAAAAAAATTAACTTCTCTCTTTTTTACTTATACTAACGTATTGGTTGTTTTTTTAATCGGTAATAACCGTGTCTGTTGTACAGCTTTGTTACGGATACACCATTATACATAATACTAGCCAACAAACATTTACTTCAGGTTGACGCAGTTGAAAAGCTCTCTCTGAATGCATGCTTTAAAATGAGGAAATTACATAAGACGTGCGTATATTGATAAAATTGGGCGTCTAATATGCGTCCGATTCTGAAATAATTATATTCCACTTTTAGCTTCGTTTCTGTAGATTTAAGGCTCACTTACTCTCCCTCGGCGTTTGTCAAACTGAAACCTCATCTATAAACCAATAATGGTTCCGCCTGCAAGTAAGACTCGAAGACTCCATCTTCATCCCAAAAGGCCTCACGGCACAATCGTTCCCAATTTATTATTCGCTACGTTTCCCAAAGCAAGAACTCAACAGGAATTCATAGCAGACAAGATGTTTCCTCAGCAAGTGCGTTCGAGATATCTATTGAACCAAATCAAAGTTGGTTCAAGGCAGATAATAAGGAGTTTTAAAATATTACGCTATAATAACTCGTCGATGTATAAGTTTCTGGGCCGTTTACACACATCTTTTATATCTCTATATTTATAAAGGTAAATTTGTGTGTATATATATATATATATATATATATATATATATATATGTGTGTGTGTTTGTGTGTGTGTAGTATAATTTTTTGCATTTATACAAACACTATTGGCTACATATGTGCATACATGATTCAATTCCGACTTTATTCTAAGTCTAGTAAAAATAAATTATACTATAATAGAACACTAGATCATATTGAGCACTATCTTATAAACACTGTCATTGGATTAAAATCTCACAAAAAACAACAATACAAGTACTATATATATATATATATATATATATATATATATATATATATATATATATATATTTAACTATATTTTTAATAACACAAAGTTTTCCAATACTTGTAATAATGATATTTTGATATTCTAGAAACCACGTGAAATATAGGTAACAAATTTTCTCAAATTCACCAAAAAATCAGCTTTTTATATGCGTACAATTATTTCTGCCTACCACCAAGTTATATTTAATGCTCGAAACGTATGAGGCATTTATTTTTCTTGATGAGGCTTTATTTATATATATATATATATATATATATATATATATATATATATATATATATATATATGTGTGTGTGTGTGTGTTGTGTGTGTAATCTTTTAAGCTAATGAACGGATCATTATGAATTTTATAATATATTATATATAAAAAAACAGTCAGTAACATGGACACATTTAATTTTTGTAAATTTAAGTATTTCGGCTTTTTATTTTTGTATGAATCGATCATTATGAATTTTGGAATATATATTCTCGGAAACCCGCCGAGTAACATAGGCACATTATTTTTTTGTTGTAAACTTTACCGTTTAAGGGGGAGTGGCTGTCACCCAAACCTGCAACTGCCATAACAAAAAACTTTTAATCTGCTAAACTTAGGAACAGATGATTATGAATGTTGGAATATATATTCTAGAAAATACGGCGAGTAACATGGGCACATTAACTTTTTGTAAATGTTAACATATTGGAAGTGCATATATATTTTTTAAATATATTTTATTTGTTTATTTTTATGAACCAATCATTATGAATTGTGGATCATATATTCTCGGCAACATGGTGAGTAATATGGATACATTATATTTTTCTAAAATTTAATGTTTAGGGTGTACACCCACCTAAACTCGCACATAATCTTCCCCCAAGTTAAAATAAGTTCGATACAAAAAATGTAATGGATAAAAAAATTACTCTACGTCAAATTTTGAGTTATATTACGTTATACATTTTAACAAGATCGGTGCACGCATGAGAGCGTCAATTATATATATGTGCTTCGTAAAATCTTAAACGTGTGTACTTATCATTATGAATTATTGAATATGTATTGTTGGAAACAGCGTATGTAATTTAGGCACATTATTTATTTTAATTATACCATTTAGAGTGGTGCCACCGAAACCGTTCCATAGCCATTTCCCCCAGATCACAAAACAACATTAAAATTTAAAACTAATGCTATTTTTATTGCTTATACCCGTTCTACGACGGGTATTCTACTAGTATATTATAAAGTAAAGTGCCATTTTATGTTTATATATCTATAAGTATACTAATACAAAGTTTATTAACGTTTTTTTCCACGCGGCTTGTTTGCATATATATATATATATATAGCATTACGTAATTTAGCCGCCATACCAAACATTGTTATATCCCCAGCTGATAAAACAGGTGGCGTTGTTATCCTCAATAGGAGTGATTACCACGACAAAATCATGGATATACTCAATGATAGGTCAACATACGAATCCACCAATCTCAAAATCATCAACAAAAACAACGAAACATTTATCAAATTCTTCAAAATCTCTACTAATCAAGCCAAAGAATGGGCTTCCCTTATTTCATACCACTCTACCATACCAACACATTACGGTCTTCCTAAAACCCACAAACATAACATGCCCCTACGTCCTATCATTTCCAGTATTGTAAGTGTCTCCCACAATATCGCTAAATCACTGGCAAAAGTTCTATCACCACTACTAGGCACTATCAGTAACGCACACATAACGAATTCAGGTCATCTCCTCAAAAAATTACAAGATATTACTTTAGACAATCATACTATTAACAGCCTTGATATTACTTCCTTATACACAAATATACCCGTAAAAAAATGCATCAACCTACTTTCCAAACATTTAAACAAAATAAATTTCTCTTGTTCTCTCCCAATCAAAAGCATTATAGATATCATTAGGAACATAACTTCTCTTACTTTCTTTAAATACAACAATGACTATTATAGACAGAAATTCGGCTTACCTATGGGGAACCCCCTCAGTCCCGTATTAGCGTGTCTGTTTTTAGAATTCCTCGAAATCGGTCCTTTTTCTTACCGTATCCCTAAAAATGCTACCTACTCTAGATATATTGACGATATTTTAATTTTTCTACCTGATAGTCATAAAATAGAAACATTAGCACAAGCACTCAACAAAGTTGAACCTTCCATTAAGTTCACTTTCGAAAGTGAACAAAACAATTCTTGAGCTTTCCTTGATATTCTCATCCTCAAAAACAATAACAGCCTTTCATTTCAAGTCCATCGCAAACCAACCAACAAAAATGATTACTTACATTATTATTCACATCATAATAACTATATAAAAAACAGTATGATAATCGGTTTTTATCTCAGGGCTCTGCGTATTTACAGCCCTGAACATCTCTCTCAGGAATATAATAAAATAGAATCCTCTCTCACTACTTTAAACTATCCCAAACATGTCATTCTTTCCGCTAAAAAGAAAGCTTTTCAAATACATCTAAAAAAGATCAAAAATACTCATACACCTCCTAATACTACACAACTCATATCAAGGAATGTTTTCCTTCCTACCAACTCCTGTAACACACATCTCTTTTCTTCGCTTTCCAAAAATAGTTTTAGAATTATCCAAGCTACCTCACTCACCATCAAAAACATTTTACAAAGGCATAAAAACAAAAATAAAGTCCTTTCATCACCCACTACAGCTGGAATTTACACTATTCCTTGCGCCAACTGTGGCAAAATATATTTCGGCGAGACACAACGTCCGTTACAGAAACGAATATATGAACATAATCGCGCCATAAAAAAACGGCGATACCTCTAATGCACTATGCACCCATATGATCTCTTCCGGCCACCACTTCAATATGTTTGATAGAGATTGCCTTATGGCAATCTCTATCAAACATATTCATGACACCAAACTTCGACGTCTTACAGAATCCTGTCTGATCCTATGTCATAAGAACACCATTGCCCAAAGACAAGGTTTCTTTAATATTTCCTTCCCTTCGGCTAGATCGATTCTATACGAGATGAATCTTAATGAATATGACTCTGGCTAACTTTTAACCCTTGTCTCTCTTCTTCCCCATCTCCTCCTCCCCTGCTTCCTCTTCCTCCCCTGTTTCGTCCCTCGACGTTAACTGCTCCAATTACTACTAATCCTTGTAGACTTTTGACGTTCCCAGTCCGAATTCTATCAGCAGGCGATATTTTAGCACTGATTTTTTCTCTCTCTCTCTCTCTTTCTTCTTTAATAGTTCTCGACAGCAAAATGTCGATTTCCCCTTTCTCACGTTTACTCTTTTTACTCTTGCTTTCTCTTCTTCTTTTCTTCTTCTTCAACTGACGTTATAAAGACACTGGTTGATCGGTCTCTCTTTATTCTTCTTCCTCTTCTTCTTTTTCTTTCTCTTTTCATAACATTCCTCGCATTCCTTTTTTCTCCCCCCCCCTTTTGTTGTTCTCTACACGTGACATTTTCTTTCAATCGCATTCTCTGTATAAATTTGAAAACTTTTCCGTTTTGAAATAAAGTTTATTATCCGATAGAAAATGGCCGTATCTACGACCGAAATATCTCGGTGGAACTTTACAACATGAGTTTTTGAGTTTATTTTTGTTAGTTGTTGAATTGCTTATTCTTTATTCCATTTTTATTTTTACACACACACACATATATATATATATATATATATATATAAGTATATATATATAAGTATTTGTTATTGTTTATTTATCTATGGACGTATACGTTTTGTCTCTTTTCAATCAAGACTCATCAGCATAGAAGTACGACTATTCACTACCGGTCACACGATTCGAAACCCTGGATTACAAGTATTTTTCAACCCCAATTCAACGTATATATATATATATATATATATATATATATATATATATATATATATATATATATATATATATATATATATATATATATATATTGAGGATTTAGTTATGTTATATCTAATAGAAAAAATCAAAATCAAAGTTTATTCAAGGCCAAGAAAAATAAGTTTTTTTAATTTGCTTTTTATATTAACTCGTCGATGTATAAGTTTCCGAGTTGTTTAGACACATCTATATCTATGTATATGAAGTTAATTATGTGTATAGTGTGTTTATATATGTCTATGCATAGGATTTACTCCAAAATTAATTAACCGATCATTATGAATTTTGGAACAAAGCTGCTATGCGTCATGTGTTGTAATATAGCCTATATTTTGTTTAATTTAGTTTCATGCAAAGTAGCAAAGAGGTGGTTCAAGCCCTACGTAAAAAGTGAGATACCTCCGATCTTAGTAAAATTTTTATAATAAGTATTAGAGATCAATTATTAAAATGTTCCCCAGATTTCTTTGGGGTATGTTAAAGGTTTTGTAGGGGGTATAATATAGGGACAACGTACCATTTTAAATTTAAAATATTTCAGATTTGCATTAAATCGTATTCCTTGTCATTATACACCATTTAAGCAAGATTCCCTGTATTTTTATTTCTTTATAAGACCTCTTAAGCCTTAAATGTTAGACATTTTATAGACTAAAAATTATGTAATGGACTTTGATCAGATTTGAAATTCAGATTCTAGACATAAGTTATAGTAACATTAAATCTTGATTTTAATCTTCGTACGAGGACATAAAGGTGGTGCAAAATTATTCTGTTCGAGAAATTAATTTTCGTTTGTCACTTCGTTTTTATTAGTGCACCAATTATCACTTTGGCGGCTGATTAAAATCAATTTACAAAATTTCGTTTTCTAATTTAAGATTACTTCCCAAAAAAACAAAAAGCTGCTTCACGAGTACATTCTTAAAATATACATAGCAAACACGAACTATACAGTTCGCAACGAGTGTTTCAATTCTTTGTCTTCTTGTTGGATAATGGTCCTATGGGGCCGGACGCATCTATAAGTAGACGTATGTGGGGGAGATCGTTTGGTAATAGAAATAAAAAAGAAATAAATAATAGTAATAAAAGTAATAATAGGAATAAATGATAATAAATAAATAAATAATAGTAAAAATAAGAATTAATAAAATAAATAAATAAAAAATAAAACCAAACACACAAACAATAGAATAAACTGAACTCAACCACACACCCTCTATTCTTTTTCATTCGCCCTTAACGATACCTATAAAACATTAACTCCGGTATTCTCATTTTAAAAAAACCTAATCCTGAAGACGACTAGGAAAGTCGAAAGCGCTCGAAATAAATGGTCAAATTAAGAACAATCGGAGAAATACTCTACGGATTGCAACCTGAAACCAGAAATATAGCTCGACGGTTTTAGAACCTCACGAAGAAGATTAACAAACGAGAAAGTTATTATTTATTTATCTTAAAAACTTGAGCACTTTCGGTGATATACACCCTTGTCAGAAGTATAACCATATTTTTTACTCTTCTTTTCTCGTTTAATCCTCCTTGACTGAGACATATTTATCGCAGTCAAGTTGAAATTCGTCTTGATATTATCAACGATTAATGTTGATATGCCAGTGTGTGTAACATCAAGACAAATTTCAATGCTTATACTTCTGACAAGGGTGTATTTTAAGATAAATAAATTATTTATTTTAAAAAGCATTAAAAAACTGCGTTGTCCAGGTTTTTCAAAATATTTTTTCATTTCATCAACGCTTCAAAGTGTGGACTTTTCATTCTACTATATATATATATATATATATATATATATAGTAATCCAGGTAGGGTAAAAATCCATAGGGTAGAAATCCAAAGGGAATCAAACCGGGTTTATAAAAGAGTGCTCAATAAAAATATAGAGCTGTATTGTGAATGCTTTTATTCAAACATGTACAAGGTCTGCTACACTGGCATGTCGATGTTATCGATCTACAGCTCTCAAGAGCTGAGGTCTCATCAGGCAGAAAATCGTTTTTTGATTCAACTGGTTGCTGAATTCCAGGGAGAATGAAGTCAAGCAAAAAAGAAGAGGAGAAAGAAATAAAAGTCATGTGACCGATTTTAAAATATGATTGCCGTTAGGAATTACTATTTTCTTATTTTTATCTTTTATATATTTTATATATATATATCCAACGCTGAGCTGGGGTAGAGAGGGGAGTGGGCCGAGGAAAAGAAAAAGAAAAAGAAAAGAGAAAGGGAAAGAGATACAATTGCTGTCAGAAAAGTTTAATTTACAGCTGTTTATATTTTTATTTTGTATTTTTATCCAACGCTTAGTTAGGGGGGGGTGGAAGAAAAAGAAAGAGAAAGGGGTTGAGGGGTGTTAGGGGTGGGTGTCTATAGCCATTTAGGATTTGTTGCGGGGGATGGTTCTGAGTTAAATTCATATTTATTTTTATTCAGCGCTGGGCTGGATAAAGATGGGGGTCGGGGGAGGTTAAACAAGATCGAAAGAGAAGATGAAGGAAGGGGGGGAGGGGGGGTTTCAAATTTGTTGTGTCTGCTTCCTGTCAATGCAGACATATAACAATTACATGACACCCAGCTTACGGGGATATTTTAGTTTAAACCCATTGGTGGATTTATGGCTTTATTGTTGATAAATTATATTGTTATATTTTGATCAATTGGCATTTAATTTTGATTATTTTGATGGATAGTTACATGTATTTTAAATAATATTTATCAGTTAATTAATAAAACATAATGGTAATTGTCTTTATTTTTAGTAAGATTCATATATGGATTATTGGCAATAATATTAGTAGGTTAGTTCTAGGTACTAATGAGTTAAAATATATTGGGAATTATTCTTGGTAAGGATCGTATATAAGTTTATGACATTGATATAGATGGATTATATTATTATATTTATTTTTAATTATTTTGGAGTATGAATAAATGTATTTCGATTATAAATAATAGTTAGTGATGGATTAATAAAACATACTGGTAATTGCTTTTATTTTTAATGGAATTTATATATCGATTAATTTCAGTGGTATAAATAAATAAATTTTATTATTCGTTGTGATCCTATTATTAATGGTGGGGTTAACACCTGTTATAGTATTAGTGGTAAGGTGTTCTAGTTAAAATTGTTAACGCAAGTTATGGTCTATGAAGGGGGGGGGATTAGAAATGATGGGGGCCAGTAATTTTGATTAAAGTGATCAGTATATAATTATTTAAATATTTAAAAATTGGTTTTGGTAATAAGTAGTTTTGTGAGCTGGATGTTGAGCGCACACACGCACTCGTGCACACATATAAATACATATATGCACATGTATACACAAACATTCATATATGCACCCAAACCCATACACATATACATGAACACACAGATACACATGTATGTGTACATATGTATACGTATACATACGCGCATACAGATGCACACATACACACATAAATAGTTATAAAATTGTATATCTTCATACATATGCCCACTTATATGTCCACAAGAATCACCTATATATATATATATATAAAAATTTTTTACTCTTTATGTTATAGTATTTATTCAAAGATTGGGGTGGTTGTACTGTGTTTGTAGTTGAGGGTTAAAGTTACTTGATTTGGAAGTGTTAATAAGTGTTAATTTTAGCGGGCTTGTTGGGTATTGGGTTTTTTTGTTTTAATGGTATTATTTAGGGGGGGTTGTACAAATTACTGAGGAGGTGTGATCTGTTATGCCTACAGTTGATCGATGTTTCCTGTTTTTTGTTTAAAAGTTTTCCGCTGTCAGTAAATTTAATTATTTCAAGTTTTTCGCCGAGGCATAAATAGCATGGTGAGTTTAATGAGCTAATTAAACTCACCATGCTATTTATGCCTCGGCGAAAAACTTGAAATAATTAAATTTACTGACAGAGGAAAACTTTTAAACAAAAAACAGGAAACATCGATCAACTGTAGGCATAACAGATCACACCTCCTCAGTAATTTGTACAACCCCCCCTAAATAATACCATTAAAACAAAAAAACCCAATACCCAACAAGCCCGCTAAAATTAACACTTATTAACACTTCCAAATCAAGTAACTTTAACCCTCAACTACAAACACAGTACAACCACCCCAATCTTTGAATAAATACTATAACATAAAGAGTAAAAAATTTTTATATATATATATATATAGGTGATTCTTGTGGACATATAAGTGGGCATATGTATGAAGATATACAATTTTATAACTATTTATGTGTGTATGTGTGCATCTGTATGCGCGTATGTATACGTATACATATGTACACATACATGTGTATCTGTGTGTTCATGTATATGTGTATGGGTTTGGGTGCATATATGAATGTTTGTGTATACATGTGCATATATGTATTTATATGTGTGCACGAGTGCGTGTGTGCGCTCAACATCCAGCTCACAAAACTACTTATTACCAAAACCAATTTTTAAATATTTAAATAATTATATACTGATCACTTTAATCAAAATTACTGGCCCCCATCATTTCTAATCCCCCCCCCTTCATAGACCATAACTTGCGTTAACAATTTTAACTAGAACACCTTACCACTAATACTATAACAGGTGTTAACCCCACCATTAATAATAGGATCACAACGAATAATAAAATTTATTTATTTATACCACTGAAATTAATCGATATATAAATTCCATTAAAAATAAAAGCAATTACCAGTATGTTTTATTAATCCATCACTAACTATTATTTATAATCGAAATACATTTATTCATACTCCAAAATAATTAAAAATAAATATAATAATATAATCCATCTATATCAATGTCATAAACTTATATACGATCCTTACCAAGAATAATTCCCAATATATTTTAACTCATTAGTACCTAGAACTAACCTACTAATATTATTGCCAATAATCCATATATGAATCTTACTAAAAATAAAGACAATTACCATTATGTTTTATTAATTAACTGATAAATATTATTTAAAATACATGTAACTATCCATCAAAATAATCAAAATTAAATGCCAATTGATCAAAATATAACAATATAATTTATCAACAATAAAGCCATAAATCCACCAATGGGTTTAAACTAAAATATCCCCGTAAGCTGGGTGTCATGTAATTGTTATATGTCTGCATTGACAGGAAGCAGACACAACAAATTTGAAACCCCCCCTCCCCTCCTTCCTTCATCTTCTCTTTCGATCTTGTTTAACCTCCCCCGACCCCCATCTTTATCCAGCCCAGCGCTGAATAAAAATAAATATGAATTTAACTCAGAACCATCCCCCGCAACAAATCCTAAATGGCTATAGACACCCACCCCTAACACCCCTCAACCCCTTTCTCTTTCTTTTTCTTCCACCCCCCCCCCCCCTAACTAAGCGTTGGATAAAAATACAAAATAAAAATATAAACAGCTGTAAATTAAACTTTTCTGACAGCAATTGTATCTCTTTCCCTTTCTCTTTTCTTTTTCTTTTTCTTTTCCTCGGCCCACTCCCCTCTCTACCCCAGCTCAGCGTTGGATATATATATATAAAATATATAAAAGATAAAAATAAGAAAATAGTAATTCCTAACGGCAATCATATTTTAAAATCGGTCACATGACTTTTATTTCTTTCTCCTCTTCTTTTTTGCTTGACTTCATTCTCCCTGGAATTCAGCAACCAGTTGAATCAAAAAACGATTTTCTGCCTGATGAGACCTCAGCTCTTGAGAGCTGTAGATCGATAACATCGACATGCCAGTGTAGCAGACCTTGTACATGTTTGAATAAAAGCATTCACTATATATATATATATATATATATATATATATATATATATATATATATATATGTGTGTGTGTGTGTGTGTGTGTGTGTGTGTGTGTGTGTGTGTGAACGACCGAATGAAAAAACAATTGAACTTCTGAAAAAAATTTTTAAAAACAAACACACTAGTCATTGAGAGGTTACATTAAGATTAAGGAACATCTTCTAAAATTATGTAAATTTTTAATTTATTGGGAAAAAGAACAAAATATAGGAAAAGAGAGACGTAACTGGATGTTTAGCGCTTATGTAACCATTTTAAAATATGCAGCGCGTTCGAATAGACATTAATTGGAAAAAAAGAAAAAGAGAAATGGGTAAACAAAGATAATATCGATAAAAAAAAAGCAATACTAAGCCGTAGTCGAAGTTTATAGTGCGGGGGAGGGGGTAAAGTGCATTGTTTAAGTGCGATTTTTGATAGATTTTTTGTTAAGAAGTAAGAGCCAAGCTTGACGTTAACATGAGATGGAATTGAGAGAAGGATAGGAGCGCTTTCGATGCACTTGCTGCGTGGGAGAAATGATTCAGTTTTAAGGGGGGGGGGTGAAGTTTGTAAGGTCAAAATTGTGGTTAAAAGTATTCTTGTGTATGACTAGTGCGTTAATCGAGTTACTGTATTTTCTGTGCTGTTTATGCTACGAGATTTCATATTTATGTCCATAGTGGTAGAGTGAGGACGGGGTTTGGTGTTAAGTAAATCTTTTACTGGTTTAGAAGTTGATGTCGGTATTTTCAGGTCAGGTTTGAATATTTTGTGCTTTATTTATATTAATCTTGTCTGTGTTATATAATAAAAATATATATTATATAGTTCTCACCACTAATCCTCTTCAGCTCCTGACAACACAAAATATTCAAACCTGAGCTCAAAATTGCGACATCACTTTTTGTGTCAATACAGCTTTTTGTCCTATAAATATTTCTTTTTTTCTTTTTCCAATTAATGTATTTTCGTGCGCTATATATACTTAAATAGGTACGAACGCACGCGCCAAAAAACATCCCATTTTTTATATTTTGCCGTTTTTCTCAATACATTTCAAATGTTCTCATTGCTGAAGACGTTCGTTGATCTGAACCAAACCGGTCAATCTCCCGTCGGTTTTTTTTCAGTGTTTAATATATATATATATATATATATATATATATATATATATGTGTGTGTGTGTGTGTGTGTGTGTGTGTGCGTGTGCGTGTGCGTGTGTGTGTGTGTGCAATTAAACACAGTGACAATTTTTGTTTCTTTCTTTTTTATCCATCTTTTCAAGTTGGTAAACAAACGATCTAATGTTGTGTTCAAGTCTGAACAGGAACTCGCCAAAGCTGCATATGTGTTTTACTTCCATGAGTCTACAGCAGGCCCGCGAGGAGTTACGCAAATTAAAATTAGTGAATTTATTAAGAAAGTCGATTAAAACAATTTTTTCAAATTTTTTATTAAAAGCATTTTAGTATACCTTTTCCCTCTCAGATCGTTCGTCCGCCAACTTAAAACAGATAGATAAAAAAAGAAACAAACTGTTGTCACTGTTGTTTAATCAAACATACATCGATGAAGAAATGCTGCTAGGTAATCTTTCATACAGATTAGCTCTATAAGTTATCCAAATGTAGTTTTAAGATAATGGCGATTCCAAGAGAAATATATTTATAATTCTAACGACTGTTATATAGTACAGTACTATTATTGGCAATCAAATATATACTAAATCTCCATTAATTATATAAGTAACTAGCAGGACCCGTGTCCCGGCGTTGCACGGGGAAATATAACAGCCTGATTTTAATTTTTAAGTTAAATGAATAGATTCAGAAAATAAATCATTTCACTGGAAGTAATTTAGGTAATTAAAATTGGATTTAACACGGAGCTGTGCCCTAGCGTTCTTATGTGTGTTCCAACAGATGTCTCCTTTATAGTGGTAAAAGTTATTCGTACAAAGCTCTTGAACATCCTACATAAAACTGCCCATGGTTAAAGCAAGGTGAAGTCAAGTTTAGACCCACCACTGCCAATGATAGTCCTTGGGACTTGTTAATTGTCATAGCAAAACACAATTTAACTGGGAACTGAAGCCTTTTAAATTTTATTGCAGAATCCGACGGAATAATGGGTATTTTGGGAATGAATGTCAGTTTGCCCCTTGCCACACCAGTTAGTATTACAGCTTCTATCACATGAGGTTGCATGCATTTAACACAGTCTCGTTGGGCATCCAGCTTTCAGCTGTGTGTTGGCATACCAGGCAATTCTAATGAATCTAAGCAGTTGTTGATTGATGACATGCGCCATGTCATTTTTAGTAGCTAGAATTACCCTCTCAGTTAGCCATTCAGGTTAGTGATGAAACAATTGAGCCAATACCTGGAGTAATAACAATCTTGCCATTGTTGGTTGTTGCAAGCTTGCCATCACCTATTTTTAGGAGGAGGGAGGCAAACTCACCAGCCATTGGGTCACTATTGAGATGTACACGTATGTTTGTAAATAACGTTACAGTTTTAATGTACTTCCACAAATATGACAATTTAATGCAAGCATTAAGCTGGGACTTCCAAGTGGAACAATAGGAAGTGTATGTCGGAAGTCACCTGATTATAAAAGTGTTATGCCACTCATAACAACATCACGTCTCTGGAGATCACGCAATGTTTTATCTAGAGCCTCGAACGCTTGTTTATGTGCCATTGTACATTCATCCCATACGATCAAGTTACACTTCTGTAAAACTTTAGCTGGATCTTATCCTCTTTCTATTTGACAAATTGGAGCAGCATCTTTTGTTAAGGATAATGGCAACTTAAATGTGGAGTGAGCTGTCCTACCACCAGGAAGAATAGTGGCTGCAATGCCGATGATGCCACTGCCACAGCTATTTTGCCCTGTGACTTAACTTTAGCAAGAATTAACTTGGTAACAAATGTCTTTCCTGTACCTCCGAGTGCATCAAGGAATATCAGGCCACCTTGCTGATCTTCTACAGTATTAACTATAGTATGAAAAATATGAATTTGCTCATTATTTAGTTGTGCGATACCATCTCGAACAATTGATGCTTGCTCATGAGTTTGATAACTAATTTCACGCGTCTATGTAGTAATGACCGGATGTGTATTAGATCGATTAGGTGAGGTAAGACCCAATTTTGTGAGTGTTTTACCATTCATCCTATAAGTGATATCTTCAATATGCACTAAAGCCATATTGAAGATGTCGTCTGAAAATGTTATATCAACTTCAGGCTGTTGATTGCGTTTCCTAAGAAGGAAATCTTCAGTAAAAGCTTCTTTGTGTGCATCCCAAAGTCGTTTTGGATGAGACACTGCACATGATAGCAAAGAAATGTCTCAAATTGTTTGCAGAATCAGATATAGATGCTTCCTGTAGTGTAGCATCCCAGTGGTTATCATCTTCAAGTAGTCCATGTGCACTACATGCATCCCTGAATGTAGTCATAACTTGATCATTGATCGTTTTTAGGTCATTAAAGCTCTGTGTATCTCTAACATTGTGTAGAAGCAGGCTCAAACAGAAGCAGTG
Source organism: Sepiola atlantica (assembly GCA_963556195.1). Lineage (NCBI taxonomy): Eukaryota > Metazoa > Mollusca > Cephalopoda > Sepiida > Sepiolidae > Sepiola > Sepiola atlantica. The sequence goes on along the minus strand of OY744536.1, from coordinate 47,729,198 downwards.
AAATTGATTTGGATGCACGGTGTATACCCTGCCAAAAACTTCTGTTTTTTTAACGCACGGATAGCCTGGAACTGGCTTACCCTGTAATCGTTGCTTGAAGACCTTAGTTTTTGTGCCCCAGGTATAATAAAGTGGAACGCTCGAGTACAAAAGTGTACGTGCAAAAAAATCTGTTTGAGACAATTTGAAGAAAGCTGTTAAAGTGGTTGAAGGTGGATTTGCAACTGTATCTGCTGCAGTACTTTCAGTAAAGTATATCTGCTGTCCATTTTCTAGATGAACTGATAGGTAAATAACTGGGGGATGATGTACATGTATGTGAAAGTTATGTATTCTCCAAATGGTTTCATTGCTTGATATGTAACGTCCCGTTTCGTATCTCTTAACTTCATCATGAGCATTACTTTCAATTGTGAAGGTAGCTTGATCACTACCTTTATTTACATATTTACAAATGTATTTTATTGATTTCACGCTGTTGCAATATTCAACATTGAGATGTGCATCAAAAATCTTACAAAGCAGTTTATTAGGTGGTACAACCCATCGGTTGTCTACAGGAACTGTTATGTTGCCAGGTAGGGTAACTGTCGTATCACAACCTCCAGCTAAAGGAGATAGTCGTCAATATTGTGGGTAGCCATTTGTATCCGATTGAGTTTCACTCAAGAAGTGTCTGGGATATCTCTTACTGCAGTGTCCATCTTTAAGACAGAGTGAACATCTGTTTATGTTTCTACATGGTCCATGAATCATATGGTGCCTAATGATATCATGTAAAAGCGGATCTGCCACTGGATCCGGAATTTCCGCACTGATAACTGAATCTATGTCAGAGGACCTCAATTTTTGTTGCACCTCCATTATGCTCCATCGCCATCTGAAATTGTTGGATATATACATTTTCTCTGTGAAGCCTGCTTTGCAATGCAAGAACAATATCTAATTTAGTGTTTGAGAAAGAGTTATATCTAATCGCCCCATACATTTGCTCGCCAGAAGGTGAATCGTAACATAAAACGGGCAGCGGTTTTCACGGCCATCATCGGCTTCCACCCGGCATTTGGCTCACGTGACTCAATCGCAGTCATTTAAAAATAGAGAATAGTCTTTATTATTATAAATAATCATATAATAGGCAATTTCCCCCTCCCAATACATGTTTTTTATTTCGGTTTAGTTTTAGTTTTTGTACTTTTCGAAATAGTATAATTAACGTTGATGGATTAACCGCACATTCCTGAGTCGTCTGTCGATATAAATATATTGTAAAATTCGGTGTTTTATCAACCCCCCCCCTCGAATACAATATTTTTCTTTTCACTTTATTTATATTTTGTTACTTTTCAAAACAGATCCACCACATCAACCTATCAATCCCGCCACACCCAGCTGCTAGGCATTTGACTCATGTCACTCAATCGCAGTCAATTTTAAAAATAGCGAATAGTCTTCCTTATTGAAAATAATCATATAATCGTCATTCCCCCCCGACCATCCGAATACAATTTGTAATGCTCTGCAGGTTACATTAATTATGTGTGTGTTTCAGTGGTGCTCATTTTCCATTTGTCTTTTCAGCCAAAGAAAATGGAATTTCTATACAAAGGTAATGAAGGTGGGCTGATTTTAATGGGGCTCTGTAGGCCTCTTTAATTAATCGCTGAGATGTCAACCCCCCCCCCAACATTGGATTAAAAAAAATGTATCTATTCTGTTTGTGTATGTTTTGGTAATTTTCTCCAAGTATTTAACGTTGAGGGAACTTTTCACAAGGAAGCAATTGTTAGTGTAATGTATTTATTAATAATTTATAAAACTAATAATAAACTGTATCAAAATAGTGAACAGTTATTTTTAAAATAAAAAGTTATCATTTAAATGAATAGCCACTAAAAGAATGGGAAAAATACGTGCGAAGGAAGAAGTAATGAATGTCATTTGGCTAATCTATATCCGTTTTTTTTCCGAACGTATTACGTTGGGTCAAATTATGTAGAAGTAAAGTTTTTTTGTTTTTTTTAGTAAGTAAAAACGTAATTTTTTTATCTTATTTTTTATAGTTGAAATTTTTCATTTTTGTTATTATGTAATCGGTGTCCTTTAAGTGTAATAATGCGAAAAACGTAAAGGAAAAAATGTATCTATTCGGTTTGTTTGTTTTGTTTATTTTCTGAAAGTATGTAACGGTTAGGGAACTTTTCCCAAAGAAGCAATTGTTATTGTATTTTAGTTAGTAATAAGTTATAAAAATAATATTTTTTATTTTTTTTTATTGTACTAATTAAAGTTTCTCAAAATAGTTAAAAGTTATTTTTTAAATGAAAAGTTATCATTTAAATGAATGGACATCAAAAGAATGGAAAGAATCCGTGCGAAGAAAGAATCAGTGAATGTCATTCGGTTAATCTGTAACCGTTTTTTTTTCTTAACGTAATCTGCTGGGTTTTTTTCGTAAAGTATTACGGTGGGTCAAAATCTGTAGAAGTAAATTTATTTGTTTTGTTTAGTAAGGAAAACGTAATTTTTGTTATATTATTTTTAGAGATGAAATGTAATATATTTGTTATTATGTAATTGGCGTCGTTTATGTAAAGTAATGTGAAAAACGTAAGGAATGAATGTATCTAATCGGTTTGTTTATGTTTTGTTTATTTTCTCTAAGTATTTAACGGTGAGGGAAGTTTTCCCAAAGAAGCAATTGTTAGTGTATTTTATTTAGTAATAATTTATAAAAGTAATAATTGTTTTTTTATTGTACGAATTAAAAATTGAACAAAATAGTGAACAGTTATTTTTTAAATGTAAAGGTATAATTTAAATGAATAGCCATTAAAAGAATGGGGAAAATCCGTGTGAAGGAAGAATGAACGGAATGGCATTCGGGTAATCTGTAACCTTTTTTTTTTCTTAACGTATTCCGTTGGTTCAAATTCTGTAGAAGTATTGTTTTTTAAGTAAGTAAAACGTAATGTTGTTTATGTGAGATGTATAATGTAAATAGCCGAACAGGAACGGTGTATTACATGAAGTAGTCGTAGATCGGTAAGGGAAATCGGTATAACTGTTTAAGCGTAGTGAATGTGGCAGGCGTTTCGTGAACTGTATACGTTGTTCGAGGATGAGAGTATGAGATTGCGTAATCGTATCTAACGGAAGTGACGTTGTCACATGTATTGTAGGGAGCGTCTGTTATATTTTCTGTGCAACGTATGCTACTGTGTTGTAATGTGTAGGCGGACGTAACATAAATAATAAGGTGTAAAATGTGTAAAGTATCCGTTGTGTTTTTGTACCCGGTGTAGACTGGTAGCGTGGGAGGAGTAAAATGTTAGAGAGAAATGTTCCTGCTACTACCTGTATGGTGTCTGTTTTGGGGAGAGTGACTGATGGAGGAACAAAAGTAGTTATTTGCCCGAGGTGGATGTAAGAGTGTAGAGTTTGCTAAGAACACGGTCGAGCGAATAAGCTTGATGTTGTACCGATTGTAGTAACCTATTGAGTTCGAGTTTATTTTCCTATTCGACGCGAAGATACAGGGGAAAAACGTCTTTACTTTATATATAAGATAATATAGTGTTGGCTTCAGATATAAAAGTAATAGTATAGTTTCGGTTTCAAACAGACATATACCAAATCTGCATTAATAATAGGAGTTATAATATAGGTTCTGCTGTACTTATGCAGTTTACGGACCGGGCTGAAATAATAACGTTATAATTTAGAAACCCATTCTTTACACGGGGGTGTGTGGGGTTGATTAAGTATTCTGTACTTTCACCTGACAATCTAATAAACAAAAGATACCGGAAAATTTGAATTTAACTTGAAAATCCTATCTAAAAAATAGTCCGGTCCGTAAAGTGCATAAGCACCGGTTCTGCTTCCGGTATAGCTGTAATTGTATAGTTTCGACTTCAGACAGACAGATACCAAATTTCCATTATAATAGAAGTAATAGTATAGTATCGGTTTCAGATTGATACCAAATATCAATTAGTAATAAATACCAAAAAAAACAGTTTGTGTTTCATTTCATATAAACATTGGAAATTTACTATTGTAATGTACCACTGCCCTTCGATATTTTCCACCTTATCGATTTTCGTATCGATAATTACAAGATCTGCATTTGTGATTGTCGCTTGTAAATTACTCTTTTTTAGTCATTTTATAACTTTACATTGTTTTCTCCAACCTATCAAAATAATTTTTAATTTTAACCTCTTTCTAATTCTTCAATTGATAATCTACATGCCCCTCAACGTGGATTGGATGTAACACAAGGTCTAGCCTAATGTGGAGTGCGGCCATCTCTGAACGTCACAACGGCACTCAGTACAAGAAATTACCTAGAAAAATAGATTTAATAAGACGATCCAGCATTCTCTGGTAGGTATGCGACCGGCAACAAGTCAATCTCCCCTTCGGAAGAAGTGTGTCATTTCTGGGAGAATGGCCACTTAAGACCGAACTGAGAAGGTTCAACATGTTTAACCTATCTTGAGGACCGAAGCTGATTCTTCAATTGAAACCGAATTAGAATTAGTTGCCAGCCCTTATAGAAACGAACTCCTCCAAGTGGATTGGAAATCAGTGGTGCAACTTCTCCATCTTCATTTTCTTGGAAACTACCCTTCTAAAGAAGATTTCATCCCTTGGACTTTTGAATATTCTCTATTTTTTCCATTTAACTGGCTTTTCAAACTCACATTTTCCTTGACTCAAACAATCTAACCCGAAATCAAGGCGTTACCTAACACATTATTCCGTGTATATATCAATATACCTTTGTAATTTCATGTATATACACATCTATATTATAAAATCATATATATATATATATATATATATATATGTGTTTTCAGTATTACTTAAATAGTGTGTAGAGTTAAGTCGTAGTGTAAAAACATACTTATGGTAAGTAGAGTAATTTAGTTCTATAGGAGAAATAACCAGAGTGCTAAATCACGTGTGCATAAGCAGTGTTACACCATCAAAGCATCGACTGAAGAATCGGTTACATTCTGTATCTTTAACTCTGCATGATGAGTTTCCAGTGTTTCCGTGAAACATTAGTTTCATCTATCAAATACACGTATAGTGTCAATTAATATATATATATATATATATATATATATATATATATATATATATATATATATATATATATATATATATATATATATACACGGTGGGGAAGCAAAATTTATAAGAAAGTTTAGTTATTTATCAGCAAGCACTAACTCAATTGCTTTTAAATTTAGCATATATTTATGGCATAATTATACGTAACACTGTTATCCTTACCTTTTGCCCATATAAGTAATCAGGAAAGAACATGTCCAAGAGCGTGTAATTTGCTGAATGCATTCGTCGCACCAAGGGAGATTTCTAGAATAATTCGAGTGTCCATAAAGACTGTCAATAATCTAAATAATATAATAACTATGAGTAAAACTATCACGAGGAAGTCTTAAATTGGAAAAATCAACAAAAAACGTACCGAATTTTTTTTATTAAAGCTCACAAATTAAAAATCCTAACGGATTCGACTAAATCCTTGAGAAAAATGACAATTGAATTTGAGGAAGACTACAAAACCATTAGAAATGCAGTAAAATATGATTTGAATTTAAAATTTTACACAAGAACACGCAAACACTTATTGATAACAGCTATGAAAAAAAAGAGATTGAAAAATTGCAATAACATTTTTAAATGGTTAAAAAAGTCCTACATTTAATCTGAAAACATATTCACTGTCGATGCTGTTCTTAACAACAAAAATGACAAATTTTTCGCTAAATCCTCAGCTGATGTTAAGGGGACATTCAGAACAAAACGTCTTACTCAAGTTACGGCTTTTGGTGTTGTAGCTTCCGATGGAAAGAAAATGCCTATGAAATTCTATAAAACTGATGCAAAGATCAATTTTAATATTTGCTACAAGACTCTGAGATATCGGGTATTGCCATGACTTAAAGTAAACTACCTCGATGGTAATCATGTATCGACACAGGCTGGTGCTCTAACCCACACAGCTATAAAAATACCAGATTTAAGCAAATGCAACTTTAGCAATTTTGTGGAATCATATTTATGGCCGCCTTCTAGCTCAGATCTAAAGCCTCTGGATTATGCTATTTGTGGCGTTTTAGAATATGCTACCAATAGAACATCACACAGACATCTCGACTCTCTTAAAGATATTATTAAAGAAGAATGGTAGAAGTTGTTTCCCGAATATTTAAGGAACACTTGTGCAAGTTGCATGAAGCGTGTGAAGGCAGTTATTGAGAAGGAATGAATACACATAGAAAAAAATTATTTTTTCTTGTGGCCAATAAATTCTTATGACTTACAATAAAATAATTGGTCATTCACTGTCTTTAAATCGCTGTCTAAAAATATTGTAAATGTTGCTTCTTCACACTGTATATTTCGACATAAATATATATATATACATATATGTATATAGAGCGAGATAGAGAGAGATAACATAGATATATATATATCGATTTATACACAAACAAACAAACACACACACACACACACACATATATATATATATATATATATATATATATATATATATATATATATATATATATATGTATATATATATATATTTGAATTAATGAATAACTACTAATGTCGAAAATAGGAAACGGCCAACGTTGGCGATTCTAATAAAAACCCAAGAAAATCTAATTATTTCAATGGCCGCTTTAAAAGCCGATGACTGATCTTTACATTGGAAGGCATAAATTAATGAACTTAACTTAATTATCCTTGCCCACTAATGGTTCAACTCTCATAATGTTTTATGCGGTGCGGGGGATAGGCAGTTCGGGTTTCCAGCCGAAGACTTTGCCAATATAGGTCTTGGAAAGGGTGGGATGGGCTCGCAAAGTGTTCTCTGCCAGGAAAGCTCCCCCCTCTCCCCAAACCTAATAAGGTACCAATAGTCCCATTTGTAACGGTGGGTGAGTTGTTCGCTTTGTATTTCGGAAACAATCGCGTTGCAAATACATTTTGATACAAGGAGCAAGGTCAATGGTAAATTGGCTGAGCGTTTTTCCTGAAGTGAATTACCGGGTTTAATAGCCGGATTTCATATCTTCGCAATCTGCCCACACACCTTAGCCCGTCTCCTCTCTCGGCCCTATCAGCACTCTATATATCACCTCTCCTCTCCTCTCCTTTCCTCTCCTCTCCGCCCCCCCCCCCAGACAAATATTTAATTCCGAAGTCGAGCTAGAACAATTACCAAGAGAAAATAACGGGAAACTTACTAATGTAATTAATATGCAAACAAATCAATTTCACTCATTTTTAGAAATTATTGGATTTGGTATTAAAAAAAAAATAATGTCGGTTTTGTTTTATTAAACTGCACCAATCAATTCTGAAATGAATACTTATTTGAATATTTTACATTAATGGAACGGGTTATGGTTATACTTTCAATGTTTTCGGTGGTGGAAACATGTATCTAGTATATTGACTAGACTTTTCTGAACTTAATTACCGGGTTTTAATAGTCCGATTTAAAATCCTCAACACTCCCCATGATTCCCTTTCCTGTCGTGTTCCTCTTTCTTCTCCCGACAAATATTTAATTCCGTGGTCGGGCTATGCTAAGAACAATTACCAAGAGAAAATGGCGAGAAACTTACTAATGTTATTAATATAAAAATAAATTAATTTTGTTCAATTTTAGAAATTATTGGATGAAAATAATGTCGGTTTTGTATAATAAAACTGCGCCAATCAATTCTGTTTATTTGAATAGTTTGTAATTTTAGATTAATGTGACGGCTGCACATTCACTGTTTTTCGTGGTAGAAACATGTGTCTAATAAATTGGCTAAACCTTTATAAAGAGAATTACCGGGTTTACCATTTTTGACATAATGGTTAGAGTGTTCGCTAATGGGCTGGGAAACCGGGGTTCAATCCTCGTTCGAATTATACCAAACATTCATAAAATGGTACTTGATGCCCCCTTGCGAAACACTGAGCATTATTAAGTGAGAATCACGGTTAAGTGGATCAATCCAAAAGAAAAGTGATGTTTTCTCCTACATCACGGAGTAGTAGCTAATAAAAATCTAACCTTCTGGTCACCCTCAACTACGGTTGGCCCATTTATTTCATTTTTATATTAGTCTGATTTAATATCCTAAAAATCTGAACCACTCCTTGGTTACTTTTTCCACTCTCTTTTCCCGACATATATTTAATTTAATCTATCTATATATCTAAAACTTGTCGTTGGCTAGTTTTTGACCTTAAAGTTATATTTTTTAGATTCTTACATGAAGTGGATTCATACCTTGTCTGAAGCGATTTCCATAAAAAAAATTCCGAAGTCGAGTTAGACTAGAACAATTACTAAGAGAAAATCGAAGTACACTTACTAATGTGGTCAATGTATAAATAAATCAATTTCGTTCATTTTTAGAATTATTAGGTTTCACAGGAACATAATGTCGATTTTTACTCAATGTTGAAATAAATTATTACTTCGATATGTTTATACTAATGAGTCACTATTTATCAAGGCTCTAAAACCACTCGAGAATAAAAGGTAATGAGATTGTCAATTGGATGTAGAACAATATTATGATAGGATTAGAAAACAATGGGTTAAAATGGGAGGAATCAACAAATACTTGTTTACGTGGAATTTAAAGACGACTATGCTGTAGTCAGCTGGAAGTCAGTCTTGTGGATTTGTGTTCAACAGATAAGAAGCTCTTGAAAAGAAGTTCTGTTCATGGAAATTCTGTTTCGATTTAGTAACACAGAGAAAGAGCGGAAGTTCGTTGTAGTGGTGGTAATTAGACGAGTACTAGATGTTAAGATCTAACAAGGAGGAACCAGAATTGTAATTAAGTCAAACATCTACCATGAAAATAACGGCAGAATAGAGAAAGGCTAGTAACATCTGTTCTTTGAGAAATAAGCTGTATGGAAGAGAAGACATGATCCCCCACTAGGTTGCGAAGTCAGTTTTGTACTCAGTCAATGCAAGAAAGAGTATTCTGAGCAGATATTTATCTACCTCCCACAAGGTAAGATGTGACACAAGGTCGGGAAAGTGGGATTTGAAAAGCCAGCGCCCGAGAGGTGAGCACTCTGGCCATTAAAATTGCCTGGGCAGCCCCGTCGGCATTCCCCGGTAGGGGCGCCTCAGGAAGTAAGCAATAAACTTACTCCTCCCCAAAGAGGGGAGACAAAGCCTGGGAGGGTGGACCTCCTAGAACTGCACAGGACTGTCCCATAGACCCGCGTAAATCAAGCCCCGAAGGCCAACACAATACCAGTCTATGGGGTGCAGTATCCATCGGAACACATACTACACTTTGATCTTGGCCAAAAGGCCTAGAATGAGCACCATCCCAGATATGGCATATCTGACTCCTATACACGTAGAGGGTTGAGCCAGGATTCAGGTACTTTCTGGAGCGGAAGAATCATCCAACCATTTTTCCAGCGACGTAAGTAACATATTTGATATACGACTTCTGTTTCAAGTCCGGGGTGAAAGTCAGTCCAAATAAATCATGATTAATATACCAACTAATTGAGTAATTTGCAAATAGACTCTAATGTGATTAATGTAAAAATAAAAGTAATTAATTTTATTAATGTACAAGTAAACATTAACTAATATGATTAATGAGGTCTTAGGAGTTTTTTTCAGCTCAACGGGTTTTCTCAATGGGAGAGCCATTCATTTCAAATAAAATGTGTTTATATATTTATTGTACTTCGTAGAGCATGTAGTGTTTTAAGCAATAATCTCATATCAATTTTCAAAGAAATAAATCTCACAGCCAAAATAATATGAAATATATATATATATATATATCAAATTATCCTAATATTTCATCAGACAGACCTCAATAATAAGAATTATGATAGTCATTTCAATGTGTATGATACTTAAAATATGTAAACGGTAGTAGCTAAGTTGTTTTCCGAACTGAATTTCCGATTTTATTAACAGGATTTCATATCCTCTCAATCTCTAACACTTCTTTCCTCTCCTCTCCTCTTTTAATCCCTGACAAATATTCAATTCCGAAACCGGGCTAGACACCAACTAATGCGATTAATGAAAAAGCTAAACACTACCTAATATAAGAGGTTCCTATAGTTTGCTTGAAGCATTGTTTAGTGTGTATATATAAAGGTGATTCATAGAAAACAATACAATGCAGAGGTGTAACGGATAGACACAAACGGAAGCAAATCAAAACATGTAACGGTGGAACGAGTTATGTAGTTTCACCTTTTTATTAATACAATAATCGCATGCCCGGTAGTGAATAGTCATATCTCTTTGCTGATGAGTCCCGATTATTAAGGACGAAACGTATACGTACATAGATAATAAACAATAACAAATATTTATTATTTGTCGCTCCTAGAAAAAGTAGAGCACTGTAAGTGTAGTATTAACACGGTATGATGTCACTAGCTTTAAATGCATCGTTCCTTTCATTTTAAAAAAGTAGAACGCTCTCAGACGTTAAGCCGTCGATAAAGTTGCAAAATACTCGTAATCCGAGGTTTCGAATCGCATGACCGGTAGTGAAAAGTCAGATCTCTATGCTGATGAGTCCCGATTATTAAGGACGAAACGTATACGTACATAGATAATAAACAATAACAAATATTTATATATATATATATATATTATTTATATTTATTTACATTATATTATGTCTTACCTACATCAGAATGGCCAGATGGAATCTCCGTACAGTATGATATTTCGGGAACGCCTGACTTCGTCAGATGTATGTTCAACTCAAACGCGCATATGAAGGTTGTTGTCAGCGCAGCAAAATGAAATAAATTTGAAATATGATTTAAATAAAAAAAGAAAAGGATTTTTTCTTTTAATTTCTCTCCTAAAATCCATTTAAGTTTCTGTTTGGTAATTCACAAATAAACGCTAATGTGATTGATGGAAAAATAAAAACTAATTACTTTTATTAACGTACAAGTAAACATTAACTAATATGATTAATGTACAAACACTAACTTATGTGAATAATGTGTACAAACACTAACTAATGTGGTTACCGTATAAATACATCTATATGATTAATTTTAATATGTAGTACAGTTAGATTGATGAGGTGCGTTGTCGCTAGTTGAATGTGTACTTTTGCATAATTATGTAATTTTGAGTAAAACGTAAGTAATATTGTTCATAACCCAACTTTATTAGAACTGTATTCTATTACTTATATTTAAAATAGTTCTAAAAACTGGAAATTATCTAAAAATGTGACGTTTTAAAATGTGTTAAAAACTTGTGCCATGATTTTATTTTATTTTATTCGGCTATACAGTTTGAATTTCTTTTTTGTAATCAGGTGTATGCGTTATGATACGTTTCTTTTGTTCCTTTTGATAAACTTTAGGTGATTTTCTTTGAGCTGTAATCCAATAAACGAAGATTATTATATTTTAAAAGCTTTAATCAGCAAAAGGAAAAATGAACACGCTTCCAATTAATACAATCGTACCCAGAATATGTTATATACCTCTTTAAAGCCTTACATTTCAGATACGTTCGTCTGGATCGCAACAAAACAACTGAAAATCGGTATGGGCACGTTTCGGACTGCTATCCTCATTTTGGTTATTGTTATATTCAGAAAGTGTCCGTATGTACTTCATGACCTTTGGGTGTATTTTGTTGTATTGCGAGCTTAACTCTTTACTTAATCCAGTGGGCAAGAACGACGTTTTTCTTTGTTCTATGCCTTCGCTCGTATCGGTTACCTCTTAAATGCTTTAGTTTTTATATTGGTTTGAAAATATTGTTTCATAGGGATAATATAAAGTAGTATAAATGATTTTTGGAAAAACATACATTTATTTTTTTAAAATGCTGTTGCAAATGCGAAACAAATGACATAAAAATGTGCATCTAAAACGAAACACTACAATATATGCATCTAAATAATCATAATGTAATTTTTACATTTATAACAAAACACTACAATATATGCATCTAAATAATCATAATACACTAGACAATCATAAAATATTTATTTACTTACATTTATAACGACTAGATTTAAAAGTTTAGGCTCTTAAATAAGACAGATGGCACACCGATGACACTCGCCTGTAACCTCAAAGATACTGATTACCTATTCAACGAGTGTGCTGATGCAACATCATACTGTACCTACTCACACATGCCAACAGGCTCGTTGTAAATGTGAAAAAAAACGTTGCAGTTCGATACATTTTCATTGACTATTATATTAAAAAAGCATTTTGTTGGAATGTGTCACACGTGAAACAAAAGGCATTTAAGGGTTAATTAATTCTACGAGATATCTCGTATCAGTTAACTAATTTTTCTATATATTTTAGCGGTGGAGAGTGGGGGTATGGAAAGACGATAGCCCAATGGCCCAGTTCACCACGAACCCTACTAACAAGAAAAAATAAATCAAGTCAGACGTGTGCTCAACGTGACAAAAAAAAATAGAAATACTCGTGCGTGTAGCAAAATATAAAGGTGGTATTTATTCCAAAGAAATGATATACAACAAGAAAGGATAGATCGTTACTCGATGATGATGATGATGATGATGATGATGATGATGATGATGATGATGATGATGATGATGATGATGATGATGATGATGATGATGATGATGATGATGATGATGATGATGATGATGATGATGATGATGATGATGTGGGGTGATGATGATGATGATGATGATTAACCTAGCCGAAGTGTGCTTTGGTTTTATGGATCGGTTGATGGTTCCTAACAGAGCTAATGTGATGATTAAAAGCTTCGAGGGGGTTTCTTTCTTTCCCTCTCATTTCTCTCTCTCTCTCTCTCTCTCTCTCTCTCTTTCCTCACTCCCTCTGCCTGTGTGACTGTCTAAATGTATCTCCCCTTCTCTATATATATCTCTCCCTCTCTCCCTATCTCTCTCTTTCTCTCTTACTGCATTAACATCCCCTATCTTTGTGAAAAGTTTATAGTAGTCAGCGATCTGTTCGTTGTAGTGGGCGATACAATTTTTCCAAATTAGGACCCGAGCTAAAATCGACATAGCGTCGTTAGGGTTAGTGTTAGGATTAGAGTTAGGGTTAGGGTCATAGTATACACAACAGAAGCTTCGGGTACCAACTTAACGTGTTGATCAAACCTGATTTACATGCTTGTACAATCGCTCGATTAATAATTATCCTCTTCCGTCCCCATAAAGCAGCTGATTACATTATCTAAACATAAGTTGGCAATTGCCATGCATTGTATTTTAAGTGTTTATTTTCGTTCGTTCAATGCACCGGTCATGTTCCTCTTCAAGATGTTTAACAGTTTTCTTCAATCTTTGAACACTGAATATATTTTCATAAATTGAAAACTTGATTGGATGAAAACGAGGTCACAGCTTTACATCAGAATATCCTTGTCCTATATAGTTTTCATCGTTTATCCAAGCGGCCAAGGATATTATTTGTGGCATTTACCTTTTTTATTGGGCTGTTTCAATCTTTTTGTCCCTATCTACATGGCTTTCCGCGAGGACAGAGTTAGACATCGGGTCGGTTTTTAATGTGGGGAAAACTTAGCACCCCAAGAATGGTCACTCTGAATTGGGAGAAAAATAAAAATTGGATTTTTCCTTCACTGGCTTAGAACAGAAAACATTATTTGTACTGATGAAAAGACCTACAAAATTTCTCTCAGAAACATACGTACATTAAAACTTTGTTGATTTTGAATTTTGGAACATCTGTACTTAATGATTTATATATCATAATTTTATATCTTTTTAAGTTGTTATACATATATATATATATATATATATATATGTATATATATATATTAATGTAATTGTTTTTATTGGTGATTGCAGCATCTGTGATAAAAATCGTACATATCTCTAGGCAGGGCGTCGTAGTCCATTGGTAAGACGCTGGACTATAGTAATCAATAGCGAAGGTTCGATCCTTGTTTAAGTTAGCCATGCTGTGAGCCACAAATATCTGTCCATGGATTACTTTTATGTACGTACAAAATTGATAAAAAAATATATATACGAAAGATACGTTAAGGGCGACTAATAATGCAATTTTCTGCATCTTAATCACTCAGTGAAATAGTAGTAGTAAGCAAAAATAACGAACACTACAATCACGAATAAAAACAATAGCATAAAAATACACTAAATATTTAAGTGATAGAAATCGTACATATTTTAAGGAAGTAGTCCCTTGGTAAGACGCTGGACTATAGACATCAATATCGAAGGTTCGATCCTTGTCTACGTTAGCCATGCTGGTGACGGCTGTGAGCCAGAAACACGTGTCCATGGATTACTTTTATGTATGTATAAAATTTATATATATATATATATATATATAATATATATATACATATATATATATAAATTTCAACTTTACAGACGCTTTTTCAAGTTATAAACTACTTGCCGTTATAATTCAAAAATGAGCACAACAGTAAAGTCATAATTTGTAAAGACACTAAAACTAATATCGCCTGAAGATGATTTGACGATTCAAAAAGAAAAAAGAATGGAACAAGAAACCCATGGATCATATTTACATCAATTTGACAGAAACATTAGATGGACAATTCGGAAAATTGAAAAAATAAAAAAGTCGCATCAAACAAAACCACTCCGTGTTATTTAATAATGTTTGCCTAAATATATATATATATATATATATATATATATATATATATATATATATGTGTCAACACTTTTTCAGCAATGTTTACAGTAGGTGGAAGCTTTTCGTTATTATGTAATCAACGTGGTTGTGTTTTCAACTTCTCGGTTGTGGCATATCTATTTCCCGGATTTTATGAAGGTGTTTCTGTTTTTGAAGCTGATCATGGAGTATTCTATCTTGTCGAAATCGTAGTCTACCGCTATGGAGTATACCTGTACACATATGGGAATATACCGGCTAGAAATTGGTCAACAAGAAATGGCAATGTTTACTCGTTCCATGTAAAATTAGAACCTCTCTATGCTACTGAAGCACAGTTTGTGAGCTAAGTAGTCTTTTTCTCCAAACATTCTTCTATTTTAGGCCTACGTGTTTTCGGTTGTCGGCTATATGAAAGATATTAACTTCTAAATAAGGGGGAGATTTTTTCACGAGTAGATTTGTCTGTTTCTCGAAGCGATAACAATCTTTTTTTTATTTTAAATATTTAAATAAACTCGTGCTAAAAAAACATAAATAATTAATTCTACATTCGTAATCTTATAATTTCACTCTATTCCATTATTTTAATGTTGTTGTTTCTTACCATCAGTTTTTTTTAACCAATCGTCACTTACTTCATTCTCTTCATATACTATTTCTCTTTTTGTATACTGATGCCCTGCGCTGTCGCTATCATCGTCGCAGTGGGTTACATTTCGCCGTCATCATCGTCTTTGTGAGCCGTACCTCGTAGTCGTCATCTTCTTGGGTCTGTAATCAAAACTGTTCATGCAGAGAGCAAAAAGGCGAGTCCGGCAAAGAATTTAACTGGTCTTTATTTGAGAGAGATTTTCTCGTCACACATTATCATCGTCCGTGTCTGCAATTAAATACCTTCCATGCACAGAAAAGAAAAAAGGTGCAAGACGCCGGAGAGTCTAAAATGGGTTTTTATTTGGGAGAATTTCCTCGTTGTAATTATAAAACTCACACATTAATTAAATTGGAGAGAGACCAAACTGTTCTTTCTAACTTAGATCTACTTCATTACGGGGATAGGAAAGAAGGGGCATACCAGTCGCTATCAACTCTTTTGGGAATTAGATTCCTATTTTCCTTTTTTTAATTACATCTCGATTTTGCATCCATTCACCACGCTCTCAAAAGACGGACTGACTAAAAAGCTTCTTTGTTTTCTGGTTCCCACGATTGTGACATAATTGCTGCAAAGGGTGTCACTGAGACTGTCACCACGCACCTGTTAAATCAGAGATCAGGGAGGGGCCAGAGTTCAGCTATGTTTATATTTTTAGTCCGAGAGTGAACTTGTTCCCCAGATTTTCGTATCAAAATTTTGCATTGGTCCACTCAAATACCAAATCTATACTAGCTGATATAATCGTTCTTCACATGCATACATCCATTATGCAACATTATATTTTATTTTTAAGTAAAAATTTAAATAAAAGACTTACTCCCCAGAAACGCATATCAAAGTAGCGCACAAAAATAATTTGGTTAAAAAGTGGTATAGCGTTATGAACATAATGCGATAAAAAATGGTGTATAGGCGACAAATATTATTTCCTGCTATTGTTTTTGTTAAATATTAGTAAATGAGGAACTATTTCAAATTAAAATCTAATTAGTTTTACGCATGTAAGCTTATGAAGAACACGCTTGAAATGTGTAAATAATCGCTAGAGGAAAAATGGTGTCTTCAAAATATCTGTAATATAGGTCGAATGTTAATTTTTTAGGTGCCAATGGTGATGTTGTTTCTAACACAGATATTTTTCGCCTCTGCCTTGTTGCACAGTGAGATGTGTGTCCTTTGGAAACCCGGGCAAAAACCCATACGGTATTGGTTAATTAATGCTTTTAGCTTTATGTGGCGTATCTAGAGCAGCCGGAACTAAGTGGCTCGCATTATCATGATCAGTTGGAATTTGAAATATGTCTGTGGATTATTCTACCCCGGCCTTTAGTCTACGTCAAACAGGATTTTTGCCCAGTGGCGTAGTGTAAATCCACCCTGATCACCTCATATTTTCCAACTCTTTAAACACCCGAATATACCAGTTTAATGTTTAAATTTACTCAATATGCACCTAAAAACGATGAACATGAACTTACCGTTTCGTCCCAAAAGTCTAATAGAGATAATTAGATTTATCACTGACATGACGCATTTTCAATTTGACAATAATTTCTACAAGCAAAAGTTCGGACTCCCTTAGTGGTGTACTTGCCTGTCTATTCTTAGAATTCCTAGAATGGCTCATTCAAATTTAGATTACCTCGAAACACTGAATAATTTAGATATATTGCCGACATTCTAATTTTTCTACACGAAGACACACACATTAAAAATCTTAAAAACCACACACAAAAATGATTGTATACATTTTTATTCACACTATAACAACAAAATTAAATCAGGCATGATAATCGCATTTTTCTTACGTTCTTTCAGAATCTGTAGTCCACAATATCTAGACGAAAAATTTAAATACAACAAAAATTCACTGAAAACATTCCCATACCTCACATATTTCATATTAAATACAAAGAAAAAAAACATGCAAATATTTTCTAGAAACAATAAGCAAAAAATCTCATACACCAGACACTTCTCCTATGAACAAATATCTTCTCTTACTTACACATGTCAATAATAAAATAATTTGCAGCACTAAATAAACTAAGAATTCCGACAATAAAAACTACATCACAAACTATAAAAGAAATAAAAAACAACAAAACTTTTTTAAACACATCTAATGCAAACTCAACAGGAACTAAAGTAAAAACTTAGTGAACATGAAAGAGATATAAAAAATAACAATTCTCTGAACGCACTTTTCACCCATGTATTACAACACGATCATTCTTTTTACCTTGAACAGGCTAGACTCGTTAAATTCATTTTAAATAAATCTCGGTAAAGACTTCTTGAATCAGCACTCATTATAAACTCTAACATAATTAAACAACGTAATGGCTTCTACAATTTATCTCCTTTAATCAGCAAACTTATTCTATCCGAACTTGAAATATCATGGCTAGCTATTTTACACTACACTCCCAACATAACTTTACAGATAATATCGATAATAAAATAAATAAAAAACAAAAACAAAATAAAAGTCAATAAATAAAAATATTTATTTATTTTTATAAACATTTTACACATTTAAAATTCTAACGAACAAGAACAAAAACATATGTCACACGACATTTTTTTTTAATTCTAACGACTAGGTTTTCGTTTGCATTTTGATTACATTTCATAGACGCAGTACACATATAAAATCTTGACGGCTATGTTTTGTTCCCAAAAAGAATAAAATCATTCTTTTCACATCACAAACGGACCAAACTTTTTAAAATATTTATACTTGTGTGTTATTTATTTAAAATCAATCATGCCGAGGAAGTCTTAAAATAAAGACGAACGTTAGTGAATATACAAATAATATTTTTAGTTCTCTTTTTACATTTTCCATATATATATATATATATATATATATATATATATATATATATATATATATATATATATATATATATATATATTATATCTGCATATCTCTTAGAAAAAATAAATCACTCTTGGCTGCTGAAAAATAATTAATATAAGCATCTAGATTTCTCATTATATATATATATATATATATATATATATATATATATATATATATATATATATATATATATATATATATATATATGAGGTGTATCTGAGAAGCTACTGTACTGTACGTGTGAGATATAGACCTAAGATTGATTTTGTTATCATCTGATATAATAACTGGGAAGTATATAACTGTAACATTAACTTTCTGAAATTATTATATTTTTTACATGTTTGTGTTTAGACTATTTCACCAGGACATTTCGCCTGCTCACAACGTCACAACATCCTGAGCATCCGAAGGTTCCTGGCCGCGAAGACCTTCATACTGTAACAACTTCTCTATTCACCTGATTTTGCTTCGTGTGACTTTTTTCTTTTCTCTCCCAAGATGATGGGGAATATAGTGAGGGCATAAAGGCGGCGGTAATTGCAGAGCTGAAAAGGCATCTCGTGAAAATCCTTTAAAAAATAGGGGATTACGTTGAAGGTGAAACCACGTAGTTATTTGTTTGAAATTTTAATAAATTGTTTGTAACTCGAGGTCCATTACTTTTCAGACAACCCTTGATTTTATATATATATATATATATATATATATATATAAGTTTGTGTGTGTATGTGTGTGTGTGTGAAAATGCGTTGCTATTCAAGTAATCCTTATTATCATCGCGGTTGAATGTCTCTTCCTGTGAACTTCGAATTAAACGTTTTTTCCTAAAATCTCAGATAACCAAATAACCCTTTATTTAGAGATGACAAACACGAAAGCCTCAATTCTTAGAATCAAAGTATTTAGATCCAGCCAAACCTTTTTTTTTGTTTTCAAAATCTATTCACAGGTTTTTCTTCATCTGATTTTTCTTTTCAATTTTTAGGCTTCTTTCATTTCATCTCATCGTTCAATTTTTAAAATGCCGTTTGCTTAGAAAATACATAAACGAAAAGCTAAAAGTAATAATAGCATTCTTTGTGAAAAAAAATAATCAAATTTCATTGAATAGAAAAGACTGGAATCTTTCTTTCCGCCCTTTATTCATTTTTTATTCGTGTGATTATTTTTTTCGAAATTTTCCACTTCGTCGAATAATTCTGAATTTACGTTTCAGAAGTAAAAAAAAAAACTAAGGGAGTGCCCCGGAAATCGCGCCAATAAATGCCCTCACCTTTCATTCTGTTTTTATTGTTTCGTCTATTTTATAAGTGTTTCTGTTCGTTTGTTTGGGGAAGATAGCAGAGAAAGAAATAAGATTACAGGCAAAGAAGGGTTAAATACAATGGCACATATAGACATTTTATAGAAATATATATTCCCTTAATATATATATATATATATATATATATATATATATATATATATATATATATATATATATATATATATAGCCCCATGATTTGTTTTAAACAGTGACTACCAATATATGAGTTTTTATTATTTCGATTGTTCGGACTGTAGTTCTCATTTTGAGTGTTATTCTCACAACGTTTCGGCTGATATAATCTCCGACCTTCTTCAGGGGTATCTTGACCATGGATCTTATTGGTGAATGGTGAAAAGAATGTTCTTGCTCTTTTTTCGCACGCACAAAATTCAAAAACAATATTAAGTTTTGTTTTACAATTCGTTGAGTTGTCATCTCGTGTGCGTGGCAAGGGTCCACTTGTTGACGTTGAATAACCAGGGTTTTGTTATAAAAACAAAATATATTGAATGGGTAAAAAATTGCATTGTAAAGGCTTCTAATTTCTATTATTTTGAAATATCAAACTTATCAATGTTTCTATGTGAACGACATTTTTACATACTAATATGACACAAGCATCACGTTTATAAAACATAAGATTTGACTTACTAACCGCCAGACATCTACGCGGACTTCACAACAACAAAACAGAAGAACAATTACATGATAAAATTTTAGTTATCCTGAAGAAGGAATTATATTCTGAAAGATTTCAGATTATTTTATTTTTAATATGACATTATAAAGACTTCTAATTTCAATTGTTTTGATATTTTCAACTTTTCAAGACTTCTACGTAAACGACATATATTTCTATAGATGAGACTTTTAAAGGTTAAGTTTGAGTCTTGGCACACGTTTCGCTCGTTGGATTGGTCATGTGAAATGGGGGTTGTATGAGATATATTTCTTGAGGTTAAATACAGTAACTGAATAGAATTTGAACAGAAAACGATGTAGATTATTAAGTTTTAAGCCTATTTTATATTTTAGTTAGGGAATGGATCACCGTGTTAGTTAAGGTATAATAAAGTATATTTTAAGGGCAAACATGTTTTTGTCATTGTTGCATGCAACCACTTATTACAGGTTGCTTGGTTACAAAAGAAGTCCAACATAATATAACGAAAAAGCCTACCTATAGATTAAGACAATGTATTCTCGGACTAAGGCAGAGGGGAATTGCTGACCGGCTAGTTACTCGTTGTGAACACCCAAAGTTCTGCGGATCTTCTAAACACAGCGTAGCATAGAATCATTGAAAGAGCAACCAGTCGGAAAACTTGCGGTCCTCGTAGAATCAGACTACATTATGTGCCGTGAGATCAGGATACGATCCTGGATTATTTCCAAGGCATTTGACGATACAATTGGACCATAT
>OY744536.1:47610685-47703185 GCA_963556195.1 Sepiola atlantica | reverse complement strand
TATGAGAATTATAGCGAGGGAAAGGGGTAAAAAAAAAAAAAAAAAAAAAAAAAGTTCAGTCAAATAGAAACAACATTAAGCCCGAGGAGATTTTCTCTTTGTTTGCAAAGAGAAGGTCTCAAGGACTTAATATAAATTATTTCTAAGATCTTGAGATGATAAGGGGAGTGCGACTTACTAAGAATGGAGAATAAGTCGACACTGAATTTAGAGGCACAGGTGCGATTATTTATGAGATGTTGACCTATCGACGAGCCATAAGTATTATTCAAATCATCAGTTGGTAAATAATTTCCATTGCGAATTTTTGTGGGCACGTGTTGTTTGACCCGGATGTCCAATCTCTGTGACGTCATCCCGACGTAGTGCATACAGCAACTACATTTAAATAAATAAATAATGGAATTATTATGATGTGGGGGAAGGACATCTTTTCGAATAGAAGTTAAGATTGGACGAGAGGAAAAAACACAACACGCGTATTCGCAGCAAAATAACATTGTTGTACAGACAAAGAGATTTGTTTGGCGAATCTATCACTAATATTACCAAGCCAAGGTAGGCGAAGGTAAATAGGGCATCTGTCTACAGAAGCTGGTTTGCTTTTGTAAAAATGTAATATTTTTGTTTTAATCGTAGATTGTACAATGTCTAAAGGGTAGCCATTGTTACAGAGGGTCTTAGTAATAAATTTAATTTCTTCATCCAGCTCGGTCTTCGAACAAATCTTTAAGGCCCTATGGGTAAGGGTCTTAATAAGATTAAATTTTTGTTTTGTGGGACAAAATGAGTCCCAACGAGTATAAAGACCAGTGAAGGTAGGTTTCCGATATACTGATGTTAAGAAACCACAGGAAGCTTTATTAACTAATACATCAAGGAATGGCAGTGAAGAATTAGTTTCCTTATCAATAGTGAATTTAAGAGCTGGATGAATATTGTTAAGGGACGTAAAAAAAACGTCCGCTTCCGTTTCATTGTTGAACAGGCAAAAGGTGTCGTCAACATAACGAAAGTAGATATCTGGTCTATTTGGACCAGATAGGAGACCTTCTTCATGGAAACCAACAAAGATATTGGCCAATGCTGGTCCTAAGGGAGAGCCCATAGATACACCATCAATTTGCCTGTACATAATGTCGTCAAAACTGAATTCAACGGACATCGTAGCAAATTTCATCAACTCCACGAAAACACGTCGGGATGACGTCACAGAGATTGGACATCCGTGTCAAACAACACGTGCCCACAAAAATTCGCAATGGAAATTATTTACCAACTGATGATTTGAATAATACTTATGGCTCGTCGATAGGTCAACATCTCATAAATAATCGCACCTGTGCCTCTAAATTCAGTGTCGACTTATTCTCCATTCTTAGTAAGTCGCACTCCCCTTATCATCTCAAGATCTTAGAAACAATTTATATTAAGTCCTTGAGACCTTCTCTTTGCAAACAAAGAGAAAATCTCCTCGGGCTTAATGTTGTTTCTATTTGACTGAACTTTTTTTTTTTTTTTTTTTTTTTTTACCCCTTTCCCTCGCTATAATTCTCATAGCATCTTTTTATATTTTTTATACATTACCTCGATATTTGGCTCTGTTGAGCGAGGTACGAAACCGGTCAGCTGCCCTTTCATCTTTTTAATTTCTTAAATTCATTATGAATAATAAATATTGTCTCTTCAATGCTATTTTAAAGTTTTGTACGACAAAGAAAATATTTAAATACTTCAAGACAAGGTACAAACCCGAATTAATAAGTAGATTAAATTCTCTACTTCAGATTAAAAGTAAATTAAGAACTGCTCGGGCTAACGAGACCTTCCTCCATTCTTGCTTGAGTAATAAAGTTTGTCCCCCTTTTATTTCATTTAGAATTAAGAGGGCAAAATTACATCCTGGACAGAAAATTGAAAATGCTTTCATTTCCAATTTTTTGTCAAAGCTTTCTTGCGACATTGCACGACTCACTAAAAAATACCATGAGTCATGGAAGGAATCTATAGGCACTTTGTCGTTCTTTGACAAAATCAGATTTATGCGATATGTTGCGGTTATTCACGAACGTAGCCTTTCTAGGTTAACGTTAAAACATCAGAATAAACTGAAACATTTAATTTTTAGAAAGTTTGGCTGTTCGACGAACCCGAGTTTTAGTCAAAACGTCCTTAATATTTCTTCTACTCAGTTGTCCCCACTTGAACTTAACATTCTTTCCCATGGTTTAGACTTCTGTATTCCTCCTACAAATACTAAACGTGAAGAAATATATTCTGAATTTGAAGTCCTTTTTGCTCAACTAGCAAGACTTCAACCTACATCCGACTCTAAGGTTAGTGATCTTAAGGCAAAGTTGAATGACTTCGCACATTCGTATGCGGGTACACCTATTTCGTTTTGTGAATCAAAATGGCGAAGTGAACATTTCCGTACCATCAAAGCACTTCGCAATAATAAATCTTTGGTCATCACAAAACCTGATAAAAGTTCAGGAGTCGTTATACTTAATCATTCTGATTATGTCAATAAAATGGCGACTATTCTTGAGGACACCTCTAAATTTATTCAGTTAGGTCCGGTAGATACACATGACTTCACTGTATCTATCGAGACTAAATTCCAAAAACGTTTAGTTAAGTGGGTAAAGAGTGGAGCTCTTCCCACTAATATTTCTAAAATAATTAGACCCACGGGTTCTATTCGACCCCGTTTGTATGGTTTACCAAAAACCCACAAAACTGGGGTACCATTAAGACCAATATTATCGATGATAGGGTCTTCCCAACACAAGGTAGCCAAATGGCTTGCCACTATTTTGGAACCAGTGTTGAAACACTATAGTTCATTTTGCATTAAAGATTCTTTTTCATTTTCCAACTTTATGCAAAATTATTCAGATACTGATAAATTTATGTGTTCTTTTGACATATCTAGCCTGTTTACCTGTGTTCCCCTTCTTGAAACGATTAATATATGTGCTGATGCCTTATATCGTGGCCAACTGCCCATTCCTCCTATTCCTGAAAATGTTTTCGTGGAGTTGATGAAATTTGCTACGATGTCCGTTGAATTCAGTTTTGACGACATTATGTACAGGCAAATTGATGGTGTATCTATGGGCTCTCCCTTAGGACCAGCATTGGCCAATATCTTTGTTGGTTTCCATGAAGAAGGTCTCCTATCTGGTCCAAATAGACCAGATATCTACTTTCGTTATGTTGACGACACCTTTTGCCTGTTCAACAATGAAACGGAAGCGGACGTTTTTTTTACGTCCCTTAACAATATTCATCCAGCTCTTAAATTCACTATTGATAAGGAAACTAATTCTTCACTGCCATTCCTTGATGTATTAGTTAATAAAGCTTCCTGTGGTTTCTTAACATCAGTATATCGGAAACCTACCTTCACTGGTCTTTATACTCGTTGGGACTCATTTTGTCCCACAAAACAAAAATTTAATCTTATTAAGACCCTTACCCATAGGGCCTTAAAGATTTGTTCGAAGACCGAGCTGGATGAAGAAATTAAATTTATTACTAAGACCCTCTGTAACAATGGCTACCCTTTAGACATTGTACAATCTACGATTAAAACAAAAATATTACATTTTTACAAAAGCAAACCAGCTTCTGTAGACAGATGCCCTATTTACCTTCGCCTACCTTGGCTTGGTAATATTAGTGATAGATTCGCCAAACAAATCTCTTTGTCTGTACAACAATGTTATTTTGCTGCGAATACGCGTGTTGTTTTTTCCTCTCGTCCAATCTTAACTTCTATTCGAAAAGATGTCCTTCCCCCACATCATAATAATTCCATTATTTATTTATTTAAATGTAGTTGCTGTATGCACTACGTCGGGATGACGTCACAGAGATTGGACATCCGGGTCAAACAACACGTGCCCACAAAAATTCGCAATGGAAATTATTTACCAACTGATGATTTGAATAATACTTATGGCTCGTCGATAGGTCAACATCTCATAAATAATCGCACCTGTGCCTCTAAATTCAGTGTCGACTTATTCTCCATTCTTAGTAAGTCGCACTCCCCTTATCATCTCAAGATCTTAGAAATAATTTATATTAAGTCCTTGAGACCTTCTCTTTGCAAACAAAGAGAAAATCTCCTCGGGCTTAATGTTGTTTCTATTTGACTGAACTTTTTTTTTTTTTTTTTTTTTTTTACCCCTTTCCCTCGCTATAATTCTCATAGCATCTTTTTATATTTTTTATACATTACCTCGATATTTGGCTCTGTTGAGCGAGGTACAAAACCGGTCAGCTGCCCTTTCATCTTTTTAATTTCTTAAATTCATTATGAATAATAAATATTGTCTCTTCAATGCTATATATATATATATATATATTAGACATAATATCCATGGGTAATATTCTACTAGAGACTACGTCCATCATCAATTGTATTGATGCTCTCAGAGCAATGCTTTATGTCCCCACTAATGAGTTCATTTACCTCCTCTCCACATGGTCAAAGTATTTTAATTTACCTCCTCTCCAGGAAGCTAGACAAAAGGGCAGGTGAGGTTAGTCAGCGCACTAGGATTAGCGCGCTCTGATCTATAAAAATGCCTGCACAACCCCACCTGTATTCCCCGGTAGGGGCGCTTCAGATGATTAGCAATAAGCTAACCCCTTCTCAAAAAGAAGGTAAAGCCTGGGAGCATGCCGAATAGCAACAAAGTCATTGTCAAACTGATGTCGAGGACGTGTCACCGACTGGTAAGAACATACCTACTCAGCCTGTTATAATGAGAGGTTGTCTTAGGTGTCGCTATTTTATACTAATGAGTCACCACTTACCAAAACCAAAAGCTACTTGAGGATAAGGGTTTATGAGATTGCCAATCGGATTATGAGCAAAAATGTGTGAGGATTGGAAACGATGTGTGAGAAGAGAAGAGTTTGATTACTTAAGCGAACAGATCGACAAGTATTTATTGGCATTGGAATTGAAGACGACATTGTTGCAGTAAGTAGGAAAGCAGTTCCGTGGTGTTGTGTTCCATAAATGAGAGGTTTTTGGAAAGAAAATTTCTTTATGGAAGTTCCGTTTGGATTTAGGTGCACAGAGGAAGAACAGAAAGTTATTTGCAGTGGTAGTAGGTACACTAATTCTTGCTGCGAATGTTTCACAGAGAGAGGGGGGCGGGTGGACCAGAGATAGAAAATGCCAGAAGACGGGACGAGATTACAAGTTCAGTCTTATTCACAAACCAGTCTATCCAGTCTGCGACGTTAACCTCCTTCTCGCCATGTTTACTTTTACTTGAAGGTGAAGTCGTTAATAATACATGAGAAATATTTTATTAATTACAAGAAAGTATTCCCTGTATAAGTGAGTGACAGTAGTAGTAGATCTAACGTAATTCTATGACTTTATATGATTATTAGTGCGAACAATAGCGAAGCATATTTTTTCCTACATTTTTGACAAACGGTGTACACTATATATATATATATATATATATATATATATATATATATATATATATATATATATATATATAGGGTGTCCACAAAAGATGTATACACCCTTTGAATCGTTATAACTAGTTGAATTTACTGATTTTGACTTATAAACAAGATTGATAGAAAAGTAGAATACACATTTAAAATACCGACAGTAAAATCAACAAAGAAATAGAAAATTATATTTTAATGAACGTGAGGACGACTAGTAATTGCAAAATGTTCATAAATTAAGCCTAACTTAACCCCGAACTCGAGTATATGTTCGGGTTCAGTTTAATTTATGAACTTGTTAGAGGAAATATTGCAAGACGTTCGTAGGTTCAATATATCACGATAAGAAAGGTGTATTCAGCTGAATGGGTTGGGTTTACGATTCAGTTAATGAAGAGAAAGAGAGAGAGGCGGATACAAGCGAACATACAGAGTAGCGTTAGGTACTAAATATACAGAGTAGCGTTAGGTACTAAATATACAGAGTAGCGTTAGGTACTAAATATACCAAAATCTAAGATGTTTTCACTTTCATTTTATTAAATCTTATGTTTGTCTGTCTGTCTGTCAGTCACAATTGTTTAAACGTAAAAAGTACATTGGGAATACTGGAGACTACTGAATTCAGCTGATCTAATATTTCAATCTAATCTAACCTAAATATGAATGAATGTGAATCCTTTCTCAGTATATTAACGTCAAAACTTGTCAGTCTTACTTGGTATTTATCTACCTCCAACAGCGGTAAGATGTGACACAAGGTCGGGAAAGTGGGATTGAAAAGCCAGCGCCTAGAGGACGAACACTCTGGCTTACAAAAAAAGGCCTGTGCAGCTCCGTCGGCATTCCCCGGTAGGGGCGCTACGGGCGATTAGGAATAAAATAACCCCGTCTAAAAGGGTGAGAAGGCAAAGCCTGGGAAGGTGGACCTCCTAGAACTGCACAGGACAGTACCTCAGACTGGCGGAATCAAGGCCCGAAGGTCAAGACACTACCGGTCTACAGAACAGAGAATCCGTCGGAACAGAGTCGCCGAAGTTTGCTGCAAGTGAAAATGGCGTGCTCGGCCGTTTTTCTTTCACGATCGTCGCAGCGCGGGCAGTAAGGATCCGTCCTCACTCCATCTCTGGTAAGCCTGTCATAAAGGGGTAGCGCGTTCCGGACCAGTCGCCAGGTCAGAGAGTACTCACAGTTGTTGAGGTAACTCTGACCTGGCGCCCAACTCCACTGAGAGCGGACCCTCTACTCCGACCATCTCAGACCCTTTCACAGCATAGTTTTGATCAGGTTCAATCAAATCAGCGACAACGGTCTGCAGACGGTTCGCAAAAAATCTTGCCAAAATCTTTAACTCTGTATTTAGCAGTTATGGGCATATAGTCGTTAAAGTTTTCCCCACCATGCTAATCCCTCTTCTTCAGCAATGTGATCACGAGGGATCGGCATGGTGGGGGAGGACTTTGACGGCTATAGGCCCATAACTCTGCTAAACACAGAGTTAAAGATTTTGGGAAGAGTTCTTGCGAACCGTCTGATTTAATTGAACCTGATTAAAACTTTGATGTGAAGGGGAGATCGATTCAAAACGGCTTGCATTTGATTCGCACGATTATAGAGGGTATAGAAGTCGACACCGAAGCCGCGTTGATACATTTGGATCAGTCCAAGGCTTTCGATAGAACCCAAATACTACAGTCTGATGATACAGTATATATAGTATTTTCTAAACTCCATCAAACAAACTCCTCTTTTTGACATGTGGATATTAGTTTTCTTTTTAAGTTTCTAATAAATTAATATTCTGTAATATACATTTATAATTGGTATTGTAAAATTTTATTATCTATTTGTAATATGTTTTCTTCGATAGTAATAGTATTGTAATTATTAATACAATGAATTAAAGAGATTTTATGAAAAAACGATAGGTTTTAAAAATATTTTTTAACTTTCAGTTTCAAGGGAGATAATTAGATGAAAACTTCAGGCGCAGGTGTTAAGAGAACAGATACTACACTTTGATATAAGCCAAAAGGCAAAGGAGTAATAAAAACGTATTATTTTGTGACTAGACATTTTAAATGAATGAAAAAAAAACTTGATTTAATCGGAATTTATAAGTGTAGTATCGGCTCTGTTTAAGTGGGTGTGGGGGATCTACTCATGTATTTCATCCTTCGTTATATTTAAAACTAAAAAAAAACTTTTCAAGTTACTAAATAGTTCAAATTAAAAACTGAACGGACGAAATAGACATTGCTGTTCGGCGTTCAATTGTACGGTAGGGATTTTTTGAATATCTCGCTTATTTTTTTTTCGCACACTTTTTGAATGAAATTTATTAATTAATCTTAGATCGAATTTTTTATCCTAAAATAAAATTCTAATTTATTTTTTAAAGACTTGAAAATCGAACTTTAATGCAATGCCTTAATCTCTGACGGCCATGTTGTAATTATCTATTATTTTCTTTCACACTTGACATCTATAAAAAGGAAATACGTTTGATTTAAGTTTATTTATAAAAAAAATTGTGGTGTCTGTGTTTATTTTCACATCTATAACAAAGAAATAGGTTTTGCTTCATTTTATTTATAAAAAATATTGTGGGGTCTGCTTTCGCGCTTGACATCCATGAATAAGGTGCTTTAGTTTTATTTAATTAAATAAATAAATAAATAAATAAAACATGCATGCTGGCTTTTTTGATCAACCCCTAGTTTTCCTTTCATTTGGCGTTAATTCTTATTTCAGTCACGTAAATTATTTTTTACTTAAACTGTTTTAGTAAAAAACAAACATAAAAAACCCTAAGTTATGTCAAGTTTAATCGTACACATGAAACACCAAAATAAAATTTAGACCGGAAAAATATAGTCGCCATCTAAACATGTCGAGTAAGTGGTTAGCTAAGGAAAAACGTTAACTCAAGGTTTTAAACATACCATTTTTTAATTAAAAAAATATGAAAAGAAGTTATCATTCTTCCTTAGCTAGCATACTTCTCTTTGTTCATAAATGTGACGACTATATTTTTCAGCCCACAGTTCATTTTGGCATTTTACGTGCACAACAAAACTTGCCATATCATACTCCCAGGCATTACCTTCTCCTTATATGGGGTGATACTCCCGGGTATTACCTCCTTTATTTCTGAAAAGGTAGTGTAGTATATGTTATGTTGTCATAATACCATCCAATCAGGCATGACAACATCCTTTGGGGGGGGTCCTTCGACGCTTTACCTCGTCCTTTGGGAGGTAGTGTAGTATATTCATCAGAATACATTTCTCCCATGCATTACCTCCTATTGTGAGTGTGTGGGAATGGATTCCTCACGCTATCATCGTCTCAGAATTAATTTTGCAATTTTTAGGGTGTCAGGGTAGTGTACTATCTATTCTGTTGTCATATTATCCTCCCAGTCATTAATTCCTCTTTTGAGGGAGAGATTAGTGTTCCTTCGTCATGATATAATCCTCTTTGTCATTACTTCTTCCTGTGTGGTGGGTCAGTGTATGTAGTTCGTTCATCGTGATATCATGTCCCCGGACTTGCAAAAATATGCGACCGGAGGGAGCATATATTTGCTAGTTTAAAAAAAAAAGGAAAAAAGATTTGTTTTGCTTCAATTAAAAAATTCGAGGCAGGATAGAAACAGCGCACTCGACATTGTTAGTCTGAGTTCCTCCCAACTGAGCGATTGGAATACTTGTTAAGTCTTCTTTTTAAAGAATACTTATTATTATTATTTTTTTTTATTTCTCGTGCAAAATGTTGGAAAAGGGCCCAAAGAGTGTCAGGACAAATCCCATCAGGTTCCTAGGACAATTCTACACGTGTATAAACTTATAGATTTTAGGAACACTCTCGAGTCTATCTTTCTATAAACGGACAGACACACACACAGACCTTTTTGTTTTATCATGAGGAAAAGGAAAAAAGAGTCTTGCTCTGATGGGAACTTTACGTCTCAGATTCTAAAAAAAATAAATGATTTTATTCATTTTAAATTGCATCATTGTTCTAGTTTTAATTTTCTATTATAAATATTCATACATGCATGATGCTTCATAAGATGTAGACATTTCTTCATTAAAACACGTGTTACCAAGAACACATCACATCCCCGAAACTTGACTACACCTGACGTACATTTTCTATCTCAGCGAGAGGCTTGTCCTCCTGGGATTTATACCAACAAGAATGAAGAAAATGAAAAAAGTCTTGCTCTGATGAGGATACTTTAAGTACCGAAAGTATCTGATTATATATATTAGTTTGGGGCACACCCCGCTAATTGTAAAGTTTACAAAGAA
This sequence comes from Sepiola atlantica, assembly GCA_963556195.1. Classification (NCBI taxonomy): domain Eukaryota; kingdom Metazoa; phylum Mollusca; class Cephalopoda; order Sepiida; family Sepiolidae; genus Sepiola; species Sepiola atlantica. Next base: position 47,693,370 of record OY744536.1, on the reverse strand, counting down.
TAATATGCCCTTTTTATACATCATGTCGCATAGAATATATATTCTATAATCCATAATGATCGGTTCATTGATATAGGAGTAAATTCTGTACATAGAAATATATAAACATATATCCATAATTAACTTTGTACACACACACACAAATATATATATATATATATATATATATATATATATATATATATATATATATATATATATATATATATATATATATATATATGGTGTGGTGGAGTTATTCACAGGTCTACGTGATGCGTCTAGTGCTACAGCGGAGCGTACTTGTAGTTGCATGTGTTTCCTACTCTTACTCTTTGCTTAGCCGCCAGATAGCCCACTAGCTGAGCGAAAAGGGAGCCGAGTGAGTAAGTCTCCCCTGCTGGTATATAACCTATCCCCAGACAAGACTCTAGTCTGACCTCCCCGTGGTACACTATGGTAACTAGGCGCCTTGCGGCCCCAGGCTAATAGACTAAAGATCTCGGAGTAGGTTAGAACCCCAGAGGTGCAGTGTGCAGGGCCTGCTGGCATGCAGATATGTCCCGGCGCTCACCAATCTAACCCCCTGCCACTGGGTAGTGGTCTGTATCTATATATGTATAGACATATATATATGGTGCCGGGTTATGAAAATTTCCAGGATAGTGTCTGGGGACGCGTTAATACCACTGGGCAAGATACCTCCCTTAGTCTTTGTTAAGACAGGTATCTAGGAGATGGAAAACTCTGATGTTAAACCTAAGGTCTTTTCTTGCTTAATCTGTGGCGATTTTTCTGCAGGTCCAAAAAGTGTGAATAGTATTTACACAGGCTTTCACCACTATAAACAAATCTTTTGTGTGGGTTTCTTGACAACTGAAGTTTATACCAAAGTCCTGCACACAAAAAAGATATCCACAGGCGATAGTGTAAGCGACGGGAACAGGTAAAGGATATTACTGGAAGTTATTAGCTCGATCTCTACACTTTGGCGACCGGTGGGTGATGGCCGTTCTGCCCAAACATTTGAGCAATTGTGCAGTCCGTGTCCTCTTTCGGTGACAAAGTAGCCCTGTTTAGGGATAGCACTGCTTTCCCTATGCTGGGGAGGGGGCGATAAAAGGAGCCCTAAACATATGCTTGCTCATCATTACCCTTGGCAGCCAACTGCAGCTGTCTGGGTATCCAACATGCAGTCCAAATAACAGAAGAAGTAAAAACTTTCATTTTGGATCTTGGAATGTCCGTACTCTACTTGACAATGATACTCAGCCAGAACGTAGGACGGCTCTTGTCGCACTTGAGCTTAAAAGGTTTGACATCGATATTGCCGCCCTTAGTGAAACTCGCCTGGCTGGAAATTCACAACTGACAGAAGAAAAGGGTGGTTATACCTTTTTCTGGAGTGGCAATAGCCCAGATGAACCTCGACATTCTGGAGTAGGATTTGCTATCAAGTCCAATCTTGCAAAGTCATTACCGACCCTTCCAAAGGGGTTTTCGGATCGCTTAATGACATTAACCCTTGATCTTGAATGTGATACCCGTGCTATTTTAATTAGTTGTTATGCTCCCACGTTGAACAGACCAGAGCAGGAGAAAAATGATTTTTACCAGCAACTAAGAGAAATTATCACTAATGTTCGACACAAGGACAAACTTATTCTTTTGGGTGATTTTAATGCACGTGTGGGTGTGGATAGTACATCATGGCGTGGTGTTCTGGGTCATCATGGCGTTGGTCGTATGAATGAGAATGGTCTTCGTTTGTTGTCTCTTTGTGGAGAGCTTAATCTGTGCATTACCAACACTGTATTCCAACAGAAAAACTCCCACAAGACTACATGGATACACTCTCGTTCTAGGGATTGGCACTTGATTGACTGCATCATCACCAAGAGACGTGACCTTGGGGACTTTCGTATCACTCGTCCGTTCCATACTAGTTGCTATCTTTCAGATCATGCCTTGCTTCGAAGTAAAACGTCTTTTCGTTTACAGCACAGACGAGTGAAACGCTCCTCTGTCCCTAAACAGATAAACATTCTACCATTAAAGAATACCGTTCAGCGGGCAGCACTGTCGGCCCGTCTTGATCGCTCATTGGATTCTGTTGAGATAACCGATGATATCGAATCTTCCTGGAAATCCTTGCGGGACGTAATTCACACATCTGCATTGGAAGTTTTGGGGTTACCTGTCCGTAGGCATCAGGACTGGTTCGATGACCAGAATGTTTAGGCCCAGGAGTTGATCAATGAAATGCATAAGGCTCATAAAACCTGGATTGATAATAAGAACTCAACACTAAAGAGGAAATTGTACAAGGAATGCAAAAGTAAAGTCCAGAAAGCATTACGACAGATGAAAGAGGCATGGTGGTCCGCACATGCCAAATTAATGCAAGAAGCATTTGACAGAAAAGACTTGAAAGTCTTTTATGAAGGTATTAAGAAAGTTTTTGGACCGCACGAATCTGGCGTTTCTCCCGTATCTGCAAATGATGGCACACTGATAAATGATAGAGCGGATATATTGAATCGCTGGAAGGAGCACTTCGAAGCGGTCCTAAACAATACTTCCACAACTGATGAAGAAATACTTTCATCTATCACTGAACGACCTGAGATTCCTGAACTCTCCTTCCTTCCAGCAATACATGAAGTTTTCATTGCTATTAGGCAAATGTCGTCAGGCAAAAGGTCAGGGAAAGACACCTTACCTCCTGAGGTGTTTAAGTACAGTGGCCAGACACTAGTGAAGAAGCTGCACAGTCTCTTTGTGAAGATCTGGCAAGGTGGAAATGTCCTCAGGATTTCAAAGATGCGTTAATTCAACACTTGTATAAGAATAAAGGCAATAGAAACATCTGTGACAACCATCGAGGCATCTCACTTTTGTCAATTGCAGGGAAGGTCTTGGCAAGGCTTATTCTCAACAGAATAATTAAACACCTTGTTGATGATATCTATCCCGAATCTCAGTGCGGTTTCCGTGCTGATCGGGGTACTGTCGATATGATCTTTTCCCTCCGCCAGGTTGCCGAGAAAGTTCGGGAAAAGAACGAGGAGTTGTATATGGTTTTCATTGACCTTACAAAGGCCTTTGACACAGTAAACCGTGAAGCTCTCTGGAAAGTGTTGGACAAGCTGGGAATACCTGACAACATGCTGAATGTAATTATTTCTTTCCATGATGGGATGAAGGCATCGGTTGTTTCAAATGGAGAGTCTTCAGAACCTTTCAATGTGACAAATGGTACCAAACAGGGTTGCGTAATGGCACCTGTGCTATTTGCTTTGTTCTTTTCAGTTATACTGAGATATGCTTTCGCTGATATAGATACTGGGGTGGAGTTTAAATTTAGAACAAGTGGTGGTCTCTTCAACCAGCAACGTTTCAAAGCTAAGACCCTTCTTCGACAAACTGTCATCAGGGATCTTTTGTTTGCAGATGACGCTGCACTTTGTGCAGCATCTCGGGAGGAAGCGCAACTGCTTGTGGACAGGTTTTCGGCTGCTTGCAAGACTTTTGGTCTGACAATCAGCATCAAGAAAACAGAAGTGATTCACCAACCTCGCCTCACGCCTAAACAAGTTCAGGGTGTGGAGCAACGGTCACCAGTAAAGCAACGACCACCAGTACACAGTTTTCCAGATATTCCAATCCAAGTGGACGGTAAAGATCTGAAATATGTGAAAAACTTCACTTATCTTGGGAGTAAGATAAATTGGAGTGCCTCTCTTGATGACGAAATCTTTAACCGAATTGCGAAAGCAACCACTGCCTTTGCAAAACTGCGTCATCGGTTATGGAAAGACAGGGGGATAAGTTTGAGAACAAAAGTACTTGTGTATAGAGCAGTTGTGCTAACATCACTGCTTTATGGATCGGAATCATGGACAGTCTATCGCAGCCACATTCAGAAGCTTGATGTCTTTCACAAAAATTGCCTTAGAACGATTTGTGGTGTCACCCTAAGAAATCGGATGTCTAATGCGGACCTATTTAAATGCTGCGGTATTGGCGGAATTGAAAGCTTTTTGATGAAATCACAACTGCGTTGGGCAGGACATGTCTTACGTATGGAAGAGGATAGAATACCAAAGCAACTGATGTACGGCGAGCTCAACAGTGGAAGGCGAAATGTGGGTCGACCGCTGCTTCGCTTTAAGGACAAGTTGAAGATGAATTTGACATCTACCAATATTGCTTATCGTGATTTTGAACAGCTTGCTTCTCGACGGGAGGAATGGCGATCTGACTGCCAGAGGGGCATCAGGCGGTTCTCTGTAACTGCCATTGATCAACAGCGCGAAAGACGCGAAAGAACAAAAACATCTACAAGTATCCCAGCCGATTTTTTTAAGATCTTCCTCCTTGCATCCATTGTGGGCTGGTTTGCAAATCTCTCGCATGACTCAAATGCCATTTGCGATTGAGTAAATGAAAGCATGCTACATCCATCGAAGACTAAACAAATTTTAAGTTGTCAAGACCTCATACGTCGAAATCGACGGGAGAATCCATATATATATACATATATATATATATATATATATATATATATATATATATATATATATATATACATATATATATATATATATATATATATATGAGAAAGGAGGGATAAGATAAATTCACTAACACTTCCACACCTCCCCTTTTTCACTCACAGCCATCCACATTCATTTGACTCCCTGTCACCGACTTCTCTCAGCCCGGACCTTGGTCCTGCACTCTCAGTAGTGTCTACTACTTCTTCTAATTGCCAACCCAATATTTCTAGGTACTTGCATGACATTTTTCTTAAAATTATCATCCTGAGGAAGTCTTACAAAAAAGACGAAACGTTGATGAATACATAACAAAAACATCTTGGTGTTTTTCCTTTTTCATATATATATATATATATATATATATATATATATATATATATATATATATATATATATAAATATATATATATATATACATATAAATATATATATATATATATATATATATATATATATATATATATATATATAATTTATATATATATAGTCAGAAAGAGAGTGGAAGAGGTATACTACTCGTTAAAAGAACTGTATCGAAACAAGGCTTGGCTTTTCTTCTTTATGAAAAGAAATAAAAAGTGGCGACGGTAAATAAGTGCTTTTATGTGTATTCATTTAAGCAATAACACGTAAGGAATCTTGTTTGGACCCGTGTGTGAACTGAAGCGCTGGCAATTGCTTTAAATAGGGAACGGAGTGGGTCGAAATGAAAGTGGCCATACTAATGGTCCTCCTAAGAGCTAAACTTCTTATAATTGCTTTTCAACATGAGTAAAAATGGAAAGAAAAACAGGCCTCTTTGAACTCTTATAAGTTGTTTCAATATATATATATATATATATATATATATATATATATATATATATATATATATATATATATATATATATATATTACATGTGTGTGTATATATATAGCTTTTTCTTTAGCTAATTTTAAAACAAATCTATAGCTAAAATCTTTTTACAATTGTTTTAAAGTCAATTTATTCCAGAAATTCATATCTATATCTATATAAAGTTAGGTATGTTTATATGTTTATATATGTGTACGTACGAGATTCACTCTGAAACTAATTAAGCTATCATAATGATTTTGTTACACACCTACTATGTGTATGGGGTCGTGATTTCAGCCATATTTAGTTTGAATCAATGTTATGCAAAGTGGGTAAATAGGAGGTGGAAACCCTCCTGAAAATTCAGTTACCTCCAATTTTTGTGAAATTTTAAGGTATTAGACATCAATTATAAATTAATCCCCAAATTAAAGTTTCTTTTAAGTATTTTAAAGGGATTTGAAATGCCATAATGTGGACACAACCTCCCATTTGAAATTTAAATATTTAAGATTTGCATTGAATTTGATCCATAGACACTTATAAATTCTGAATTTCACTTTCTTCTTAAGACCCATTAAGCGCATAAAATTTTGGACATTTTCAAACTGGAAAACCCTTGGTCCATCGTTAGCTAACATTTTCGTTGGATCTTTTAAAAAAACAATTCTTTCCCAAAAATGACCAAGCAGACTTTTTACACACGTTACGTTGATGACACTTTTGCTTGCTTCCCCTCACGGAGTGATGCTGAACAGTTTCTTCGTCTTCTTTGTGACTTGCATCCATCGTTGCAATTCACTATGGAGGTCGAGGATTGTGGTTCCCTCCCATTCCTTGATGTTTTAGTTTCTAAAGCTGGTTCATCGTTTGAAACCTCTGTTTCTAGAAAACCAACGTTTATAGGTCTTTATCTGAATTGGTTTTCCTTCGCCCCAAAAGCAAGAAAAATAAATCTTATTGGTATTCTCACTCATCGAGCACTTATGCTTTGCTCACCAACCCGACTCGATGCGGAACTTGGTGAAATTACTAATATTTTTCTTGCTAATGGATATCCCATCAATATCATAAAAAGCACCATTGCACGCAACATTGCTATATTTAATGGTGATAAATTTATTGGCCTGCCACGATGCTCTATTTATTTGAAACTTCCATTGTTAGGTTCTGATGGCCTTGACATTGTCAAAAGGATTTCTTCTTCTACTCAACGTTGTTTTCGAGCAGCCATGCTTAGAGTAGTTTACACGACTCGAACCTTTTTCTTTTCTTTTCGTAACGATGTTTTGCCAGCCATTCAAAAGAATTATGTCGTTTATAAATTCCTGTGTCAGTGTGGAGCTGACTACGTTGGCAAGACATCCGAAAGATTAGAAATGAGAATATCCCAACAGATACCACGTGATATTCGTTTACACAAAGTTTCGAGATCATCCGGAAACTTTCAAGCACATGAATCTGCCATCGGTAATCACCTGGTTGGTACAAATAAGTGTTCTGACAAGTATTCCGATGGACTACCATCTCGATATTATTGAGGCGTTAGTTATTAACAATTCTCGACCTAGCCTGTGTAGACAAAAGATTTTGAAACATCAGTTGGAGATCTTTAATGACTCAAACCCACCATAACGCTTTGATATTTACGTTTTTTGTCTCAATCGTTTTCTCCAACTATAACAATTTCCCCCTCATATCTCATTCGATTTTCTTAGTTTTTAATTTATCATTCTGACGTTTCCTCTTCGAGGGTCAGACGATGGGGCCTTAAGGAAAATTTTAGCAATTTTCTTTTTACCCCACCCGTCCGTTTCATTGATTAAAAAAATGTTTCCTCTGATATATATATATATATATATATATATATATATATATATATATATATATATATATATATTTATTTATTTATTTATTTATTTATATTGTGTGTATTTAGGCAGATTTTTTCATTTGTGCAAACATTGTTAAAAATAACAGAATTTGTCTGTTTAGCAATACTTTTTTTTTACTTTTTCAATTTTTCTTATGGTCTTTTTTGTATGAAAATGAAATACATTAATAAATGTTCCATAAATGTTCCATAGGTTTCAGAGGTTTCACAAACGTTTTTGATTCTTCGTCAAATAACCCATCGGGTGTAAAAAGCAAATGGACAAAAACGCTATAGGAAGAAGAGAATTTTAAAAAGACGGCGCATATAACGTTTTTCGCATTGTTCCAAGAAGTCGTTGACGATTTAAATTCAGCAACGCTGAATGGCATCACAGAACAAAATCGCATTACGTTAAGCATTTTAAAATGTTACCACTGGTTTCATATGTGATGTTTTTAATTTTAGGTTGTTGTGGTTTTATGTAGATAGCTTCCAGTATGTTTATTTTATTTTTTGTAATTGCTTTCTCCATCTTTTTTGTTCATTTGCTTTTGACACCTGGGGATAATTCGACGAAGAATCGCAAACGTTTGTGAAACCTGTGAAACCTATGGAACATTTATTATTTTTTGATTTTAATACAAAAAAGACCATCAGAAAAATTGAAAAAATAATAAAAGGTATAATTAAACAGACGAATTGTGTTATTTTAACCATGTTTGCATATATATATATATATATATATATATATATATATATTAATTTAATACGTACATAAAGGTAATCCATGGACACGTGTTTCTGGCTCAAAACCGTCATCAGCATGGCTAACTTACACAGAGATCGAACTCTCGATGTTGATGTCTATAGTCCAGCGTTCTACCACTGGGCCAAAATAATTACATAGAAATACATTAAATACTTGGGTGATAAAAAGCGTACATATTTCTACACAGAGCGTCTTTGCCCAGTGGTAGAACGCTGGACTATAGACATCAACATCGAGGGTTCGATCTCTGTGTAGTTAGCCATGCTGATGACGGCTGTGAGCCAGAAACACGTGTCCATGGATTACTTTTATGTACGTATAAAATTAATACATATATTAACGAAAAATACTGCCTTTGAAGTTTAGGAAGACTAATAATGCAGTGAAGTGAAATAATTGAAATAATAGTAAGCTCAATAACAACGAGCTGAAAATAATTACATAGAAATACATTATATATATATATATATATATATATATATATATATATATATATATATATATATATATATATATATATATATATATACTAGCGGGACCCGCCTACGAGTGTTACTCGAGAAAATCGAACAACCAAAGAAAGCAATCTTCCTACCTGTGAATCCCATAAAAATATTTTACTCAGATTTTTACTCAGTCAAGAATATTAATTGCAGTGTTGTGTAAGTGTAAAATTCATAAATAATTAAAACTGAAAAAAACGTATTAAATGAAGGTGGTCAGTAATTACTATTTTAGTCACGTAAATTCTATTTTCGTATGGAACTTTAAAATCAAAACAAATATCCGGCATTCTAAAATTTATAAATAGTTACAACGGAAAAAAATGTATTAAATGACTGAAAGTGGTCCCCGTGTTAGACACATAATATTATTATTATATCTTTTGTAAGTAGTAAGGACGAAAATATAATGTTTGTGATGTGTATTAAGTGAGCAAATAAAGTGGTTAGTAATTACTATTTATGTAACGTAAATTCTATTTCGTATGGAGCTTGAAAATCAAAACAAATCTCCGGTATTCTGAAATTATTGAATAAGCGTGGAATAGATTTTAATTAAAGAAATCTATTTTTAGTGTTGACAAATGAAACATGTATTACTGGATCTAAATTAAAATATTCTTATTATGTTATGTTTATTTTTAATGTTATAAAATTAAGAGGTGTACTTAGTACGCGTGGAAGTGGTTTTGTTATGCTGCGCGTGATGTGTAAATGTTATATGTTCGAAATAGCGGAATGATATTCCCGTAATCTCTACTTAGCGGTGTTTTTGTTTAATAGTTCCGAATTAAATAAAAGTCTGCGGTGTTATGAGTGTCGGGTACAATAGATAATTTGCAGTAAGTATAGTGGCCACTGTCTATGTGGATGTTGTACTAGAGAGAGTGATTGATCTCGGAATAAATATAATAATTATTATATGTTGATGAAATTATGCGAAAGTTTCTGCAAACACGCTTGAGTGAATAAGAGTATTGCAGTTTGTATTTTAGTAGTGTACGACGCATGTGGTTATTTGTTTAGTCTCATCAAAGGTACAAGGGAAAAAGCAGTCCACTTTATATATATATATATATATATATATATATATATATATATATATATATATATATATATATATATCGAAAACAAGTTAGCTAATTTTTAATTTTGTCGCTTTATATATTTGACTGGCTTTGCAAACTCACGTTTTACTAATTCAAATAATTTAACCCGAGCTCGATGGTTTACGGCGAAACAATCGACTGTAAATGACTAATTGTCTTTTTTCATATAACTATGACTTTCGGTCGTATCTTCATTATCTATTCATCTGTATTTGTCTGTTTTTTATATATATTTATGTCTATCAATCTCTCTCTTTCTCTCTCTCTCTCTCTCTTTCTCTCTCCCTCTATCTCTCTATACATCTGCTTCTCTTTCTCTACCTCTCTCTCTAGTTTTCTCTCTCACTACCTCTACCTCTCCCTCTACATATCTCTCTTTTGCTTTCTCTCTCTATTTCTCACTCGCTCTCTTTCTATCTCTCTCTTTCTCTCTCTCTCTCTCTCTCTCTCTCTCTCTTCATATATATATATATATATATATATATATATATATATGTACTAGCTGGCTTTGCTAGCTCGCTATCGCTTCGCAAAGTTTTCTACTTGAAATGCTTTAAACATAATGTTAAATAATAAACATTTCATTCATAAGTTTGTTGTAAACATGAGATAAAAACTTTCTCATTGATTAATATAAATAGATAAATATTAACATTTTGGTATTTTTTTATACAAATTTATCGATTTATCCACTTTTTATTAAATAACTGTAATTACCGTCAATACTAACAAAACTATTCCATGTATATATATATATATATATATATATATATATATATATATATATAGGAAATAAGACAAAAAGATGACAAATGAATGACACCAAATATTATGAACTTATAAAAAATAGCTGTTTAAATTAAACATGGGGAGAGTTAGGTTTGGGTTTTTCGTCTCTACCATATAAACAGTATCACAAAATATTATGTTGTATTATTGATTTAAATAACGGTGAACCGTTTTGATGGTAATATAGGTGTGATAAATGAAAAAAAAACTTTCGCATTTATTCGTTTAGATATGCGTGTTCGAGTGTATGTATGTGTGTATGTGTGTATGTGTGCGGGTGTGTGTCACTGTATCCATCTATCTTGTTCAACTAGTTTCATGCATTCATTCTATCTCTACATAGCGATCTGTTCATTATCTAGATAGCCAATTCTACTAGTCTCAGTTATTCAATCTCCATCGCTCTGTTAATCTATTTATCTTTCTATCTGTACTTGTCTCATTGATTCAATATATCTTCATATCTATCACGGTATCTGCATTAGCTATTTATCTCTATTCGTCTTTTTTTTTCATTCTCTCTATCTTTAAATATTAGCTAGTATTTATATATGTCAGCCTATTCCTATTAGGTTACCTACGCAATATTGGTGTATCGTTTTCCTTTAATATTATCTCTCTACATTTATCCCTCTCTCTCTCTCTTCTTCTTCTTCTTCTCCCTCTCTTCTTCTTTCTCTCTACTTCTATCTCTCTCTACCTCTCTCTTTACTTTTCTCTCTCTCACTACTTTTACATCTCCATCTACATCTCTCTCTACCTCTCTCTATATATATTTCTCCCTCTCCCTCTACCTCTTTCTCTTTGTCTCTACCCCCTCTCTCTCTCTCTCTCTCACACACTCTCTCTCTCTCTCTCTCTAACCCTATCTCTACCTCTCTCTCTACCTCTCTCTCTCTCTCTCTCTCTTTACTTTTTACTCTATATTTTTCTCTGCTCCTTCTTTTTCTCTTTACCTTTCTCTCTGCATCTCTCTCTACTCCCTTCTCTACCTCTCTCTCTACTTCTCTCTCTACTTCTCTCTAACTCTCTCTACCCCTCTCTCTCTATATATACCTCTCTCCCTACCCCTCTCACTTTATCTCTACCTCTACACACCCATATCCTACATTTTCTCTCCTCCACTTTCCTTCCCATCTTATTAAACTCAACATATCTACTTTTCTCTCCCCACTTACTCCTCCCAGGAGCCGATCTTTCTATGATTGTTCTGTGGTCGCCATTGCGAGATTTTGCCCAACCAATTCCCGCCACTAGCGTCATTAGATGGCGCGAAAATTCAATATAGACTTTTGGGCTAAGGAGGACGATGCATCCATGCGTGACCCGAATTAACCTCGAATTTTGCAAGTAAATGCGGTTAGCGATGACCCGGCCGGTTACCACTCTACCTATTAGGGGCTTTTGTATTGAAAACTATATTCTATGTGCTTTGTTTGACCTTTGGAGAATCGCATTGTTGTCTACAATTGCGGCCCTTGTCCTTGGAACCTTCGCCTAAAAAAGAAAATGGCCGCCGTTGATTGGCGCGAAAGAAGGATAAGAGAGAAAACTAAAGATGAAGAAAAAGGGAAGATGAATGAAGAAAATCACAGCGTTCGTGCTTGGATGCTTGGTTGGTTTATGGTGAAGAGGTTCTTAGAATTTGAGTAAGTGATTTGCTAAAATAATGGCTAAGGAATAGAAGCATGTGGGTGGGGGTGAGATCATGGTAAAATAGTGACGCAAAAATGTAATGTGAGGTATACATATGTATGTATGTTTATATATATATGTGTGTGTATGTGTGTGTGTGTGTAATAGACCAAACCATCAGAGATAAGTAGGCATAGATAACTACTTAGATAGAGTGATAGATAAATAGGTCAATAAAGACCTGAATAGATAAAGGCCTAGATAGAAATATGTCTAGATATATATAAACATGGATTTATAGATGAATTCTGATCATCTAAAGACATATTTAAACGGTTATACATGGTAATGGTAGATATAGATAGATAGATAGATAGATAGATAGATAGATAGATAGATAGATAGATAGATAGATAGATAGATAGATTGATAGATAGATAGATAGAAACAGACAGAAACAGCGATGTAGATTATGAATTGAATAGATTACTAAGAAGATAGATACATAGATACAGGCATGTAGATGAAGACGAATAGATAGATGGATGGATAGATAGATAGATAGAAACCATATAATAAAGAACAAACTAAATAGAACAGGAAATATTAACACAGAATCATAGATAGATAGATAGATAGATAGATAGATAGATAGATTGATAGATAGATAGATTGATAGATAAATAGATAGATAGATAGATAGATAGATACATACATACATACATACATAAAAGATAGATAGATAAAAATAGGCTGAAACATGTATGTAGATTAAGACTTAGATAGATAGATAGATAGATAGATAGATAGATAGATAGATAGATAGATAGATAGATACATACATACATACATACATACATAAAAGATAGATAGATAAAAATAGGCTGAAACATGTATGTAGATTAAGACTTAGATAGATAGATAGATAGATAGATAGAGATATTTTGATTTTAATTCTACCGCCATAAGATAAGTATAGAGTAGGTTTTCAAAAGAGAATATGCGCAAATTCAGAGTCGTCGATCAAAGATACTTATTGTAATTGATTTTTGCCCAGTAGATTTCACGTGATTAACAGATTGGTTACAGATACGAAAATACTTTTAGGCTATCGGGATTCAAAGACAAAACATGCATACATTAAAAATGTCATAGATTTTGGTCGAGTAATTACCTCGTTATATTAACACGAACAACTGAATTTCAGGCCATTGAACTTAACCATCGGAAAGCCTATTTGAGGAATCGTTTTTCGAAAATGCCTGAAACACTCTAGGAGATCGGAGATGCAGTAAAGAAAAAGTTCTTCAATTGTTGTCGAGTAAAATTTTCACGTGATATAAGCATTCGTCACTAACTTCCGGCCAATTGTCTTGGCGTTACGACGCTTCTATTCAGATAAATAAGACTAAGACGTTCACCGGAAATAGAGGGCTGCTTTTCAAAAAACAAATATGACTGAAACAATTCTCGAGGATTTATGATATAGATTTCTATAGATTCTTCCCGGGTGTATTTTGCATGATACAAACACTGCTGACTAGCTTTAGGTCGATTTTTTTATGGAGGTCGCTCCAGACAAGGTATGAAGCCACTTGATGTAAGGAGGTAAACATAAAAATAAAACTACTTCAAGGTCAAAAACTAGCCAACGATAAGTGTAAAATGGATAGATTCTGACCCAGAAAACAGCAATTCTTCCCCCTTTGTCAGAAACATCGCTTATGGAATCTGAGGACTAAGGGGCCAAATAAGGGAAGTGAAAGTTACGAGGCTGCCGAACATAAACCCAAGATCAACTTTCTACTCTCTTATGGATGTATAGCATTGCCCCTTGCCTCTTCGTAGCCATGTTGTGCCTTGTTACCTCACATTCGTGTCCTATACTCCTACATCGTTTCTAATCCTCTCGTTGTCAGCTTCTTCTCGCCGTCGTGTTCCCTCACGTTCCGTGTCGTCTCTGTGGCTAGGACCTGTGTTCGTTCGTCGTTGTGCGTATAACTTTGTGGAGTTATAGTAAGAAGAACTAAGAGAAGACAGCGTTTTTAAATGGAGGTTTATTGAGAGAAAAATATTAAATCATCACTAACACCATTTACACTTAATTATGTAGGATTGATACAGTAATATTAACCTGAATAACTATATATATAGAGAGAGAGATAAACCGATAGACTGACAGAAAGACAGACAGAAAGACAGACAGACAGAGCATGGCCGCGTGCGATTTTCAACAGTTCGGTTGTCGTTAAGACATTTTGTCAGCGACCGTTTACTTCGAGCTCCCAAAACTGATCTGTTCAAAATCTCACTGTTACTTCTCGCTTTTCGGCATCTGTGGGCCTTTCTCCGCATATCGCTGTGTCTCATGCCCTGTTCTGACCTACCGTCAAATCTAAACCTGATGTCAGATCACTCCAGAATACACTCTGAGAACTTTATTGTTTGACGCACAGGCAAGATCACTGTGATCGTACTCATTCACTTGTGCTAGAATTTATACTAGCAAATCTACTCACCTATTATTAAGCAGATTAACTTTATATCTAGAAAAAGATTAACTTTATATCTAGAAAAAAAAACTATTTTCAGTAGTGTATATAGTGAAAAAAAAAAATATTTCATCCCCTGCTAATAAAATACAAATAAAAGTTCAATAATAAATGAGATTTGTTTTTCTACACCTTTTTAATATTCTATCGCTCACTTTCAAGACGGACCAAAATTAGAGACCATTTCTTTTTTTGTAACGTGGCAAACTCAGAAACTCAGCAGGAGATGAAATACTCCTTTTTCTCATTCATCACTGAAAGGTACTTGGGATTGAAGATAGATGTACAAAGTGTTGAATGGTTTTTGTCGAGAAGTTTTCATTGGATACGAGGTCGGATGGTCAGAAGATCGAAGAGATCGTTGCTGAATTATTATTAAAAAATAAACTGGCAGGAAGACCTGACGTTGTTCAAGATTTAATGAGAAACAATATGTCCTTTTTCACTCAAAACACAATATTACTTTCTCTTTTTACAACGTTTGACACCCTTTCATAGTCGGAAGGAACTCGAATTTTGGAAAACTCTTTGAATTAGTGATTTATACATATAGTTAAAATGTCATTAAAATCAGATATACGTATTTGAAGTTTTTAGGGGGTTCTGCCCTCATAGCTCCCTTAGGGTACATAAATATTCTGCATATCGAGGGCCACGTAGAGATTCGGGACTACTTAGATTGGAGCATTTTATACATCTGATTTAAATTTCCTCAAAATCTGATATATTTGAAATTTTAATGGATGTTCTGTCTTCATAGCTCCCTTGAAAGGGGCACTTTGTGATTCTGGACCACTTTCAGTGTCCTAAACATGAAAATCTTATACACATGGTTTAAATGTCATTAAAATTTGAAATTTTAAAAAGAATTCTGCTCTCTTAGGGTGTACTTAGAGATTCGGGGCCACCTCTATTGCTTTCCCCGGAAAAATTTATGTATAAATACACCTTTACTTTTTATGTAGATTCTCTAACCTTTTTTAGGGTACACACACAGACATTAATATTCACATATATACTCGAGAATAATCGTACCTGGACGGGTATAAGCAATAAATATAGCATCAGTTTTAAATTTTTAATTTTATTTTTTTTTTACTTTATTTGCAGAGTATGGTGGCAATCTCCTAATTGGTAAAGTTTACAAAAAAATATTGTGCTCAGATTACTCACCCTGTTGCCTAGAATACATATTACATAAGTTATAACGATAAGTTCAATAGTTTAGGATTTTGCAAAGCGCATACATATTATTGACGATCATGCGCGCGCACCGATTCTTTTTGTAAATGTATTATTACTTTATATAACTAAAAATTTCATGTAGTGTAATTCATTTCTCTAATTTTTTTGTATCTAACTTTTAAAAGTTTTTTGGTAGCGGGGGCGATTTTAATTGGGAGCACCCCATTTGGTAAAGTTTACAACAAAAAAATCTGACCATGTGACTCACCGTGTGGACGAAAATATATATTCTAAAATTCATAATGATCGGTTTAAAAAAAAACATAAACATTTTTTTTTTAACTATATATATTCACCCCCTAAAAGTTAAAATTTACAAAAAATAATGTGCCCATATTACCCACTGTATTTTTAGAATATATATATTCCAAAATTAATAATGACTCGTTCATTAGTTTAGGAGATTACACTATATATATATATATATATATATATATATATATATATATATATATATATATATATATATATATATGAAATAAAAATAAAAACAGCGGAATACCTAAGAACTCAACGTTTCGTCCAACTTTTGTGTGGGCTTTACAAGAGGGAAAAATGCTAAAAGCGGCAAAGAAGGAGAATAACTGTAATTTGTGTTAATAAAATTTTAATTTATTTAGGGAGGGGAAATATGCAAATATGTCAATAAGCACACATACATACACACACACACATATATATATATATATATATATATATATATATATATATATATATATATATAGCTATATGCGAGATCCGAACACCGTTTCGTAAGATCACTCTATCTGCCTGGTAAATAGCAGCCGATTGTCGCTATTTACAGTTAAAGTTACTCTATATTTACTAACTAATTGACGATGGCCGTTTGGATAAGATCACCGACTACGAATCAGTGGCGATTGGTGTTCGGGGTTCGCGCCTACCGACCGTCGGGAATTAGTTCCTAGACTGAAGATTGCGTTAGCATGAAACATCGATGTCTCTAGGTATTTAAATAATTAATATTTATTTATAAAAATATTATTGTTAATATATATATATATATATATATATATACAATATATAAAAAAAAAATTTTAATAAACATACATATGCGTATATATGTGCTAGATATATATATACAAAATGTGTATGGAAGTAGTATGGAAGTAGTATTGGCAAAAGGAAAGGAGAAATTAAAGAGCAAAAAGGGGATCCAAAGGAAAACTAATTTAAAAGCAGGGAACTCTCCGGCGTCTAAATATATCTTATTTTCATTAGTAATACTTTTAGATAGATTGGGGGAGGCATAATATATATATATATATATATATATATATATATATATACATATACTTAACTGTATAAATATAGAGATATAGAGATGTAATAGATAAATCAACAGTTTTAGTCTTTTAAGATGCCTAGCGTTGGATTATGATGTTCGTCTTATAATCCTGAATTATATGAGGGGTATTTTGGTCATCGTTTCATGAACGGGTCATACTCACCAGACTATAAAAAGCCCAGATCTTTATCTGTGGTGTTATCTCAAATAGAATGTCTATCAAAGCAATCCCTAGACTATTCCTAAACTGAAGAAGGCCATCACACCCCAAATCAGACCAGTGCCAAGAGAGGAGTGTGTCAGTTTTATCCACAATTTTGCACGTTGTATACAAGTGTGCTTGTCATAAAACCAAGACTGTTGGGCATTCATGACGGAAGCTTGGTGGGCAAGTAAAAAATAGACTGAAGTTTATTTGTACCAAATATGTTTGGATTGCGGAAAGGATTGTGAATTTTATTAACGATTCGATGAGCGGCATTTAAGACACTCTGGATTATAAAAACATGAACATTTAGTATCCATAATCAGTATCATTATTTTAAATCTCTGCCAATTTGATATTCAGCATTCTATGCGCAAATACTAATTATCACATTTTATTTTATTTTAATAATTGTAATCTTATATCTGCATAATAAAGTAAAGTCGATTTTCCTCTGCCACTTTGATTATTATAGACTGCAAACCAAAAGCTTCATATGCTAATCTTTTTCACTAACCACCTACAGCACTTCCTAATGCGTGTTTACAAAAAGTATGCGTACATTTCTCTCTTTAAAAATATTATTACATTTATTCCGATCTATCTGCTCTTCCAAATACGTCTTCCACAAAGAAGGTGGCAGACACTCACTTTCTAACAATAATCTACCCCCACGTAACTTACATACACCGGGTACTTTTCTTAATAAACGTACACACGATTAAGACACCGTAATTATTTCAATTTCATATTTTAGTATTGCTTACATACTATACTACATTTCAAATATAAATAACAAAAGCTCCCTCAATTTCAATTTCATTCTACCAGGCGTTCCGACTGTATTCGAGAAATACAGGAATATCGGATTGAATGTCAAATATACTGACCGTTACACATAGTCTGCATAACCTTTCCCATGCACTATTCCTGTCTTCTTATTACCTTCTTCTTGAATTTTTTTGAATACTTTTACGAACACCTCGCATATTACGTCCAGTGAGTCACAATGGCGTATTAGCCTGACGCACTTCTTTAATTGTTTCTCGGTTCACAATAAGTAACTTCCATTTCTTTTCTAAAAGTTTAAACAACTGCTTTTTAAGAATAAGACTTCCGATACATTTCTTGATTAAAACAAAACACAAAATCAGTTACTAAGTTTTAACGACTGTTTTCTTTTTCTGCAAATAAACCTACAGTACAGTAGTTGGGTAGGCGTTTCTTGATCAAAACAAAATAGATCAGTGATACAAATATTGTAGTTGAAAAATTAAAAGATGTATAAGATTATTTGCTCTGCTCTCGATTTTAATATATAAGAACCAGTTGGTTAGCTTGTATACCTATGAAATAATAATTAAAAATTAACAGAAAAGAAACCAATATCGTAAGATTGGCAAATACTGAAGGTTGGTTAAAAAAAAGTTTAAGTATAGTATCAGAACAGGTACTACACTTTAACGTTAACTTAAACCGAAGAAAATATTGTTAAGTCGGCAACTATTCAGGGTAGACATAAACATAAGCTTCTTTTTCAGTTTCTTTTAAATATTCAAGGCAGACGATTTTATTTAATTTCAAATGGTTGCAATTGATTTGTTAATTTGGGTTATGTGAGACTAATAATTTATTTTTATTGGTAGCGGGCATAAAACTTGTCACCCGATTGTAAATCCGATACGATCAGTAAGCATAAAATGTGCCACCCGATATAAACTCGAATACGCTTAGCATGTCATATCGCCTTTTTGAACAAACTTATTTGATACCTAATCTTAACGTTTACCAAATTTTGACGATCACACCCATTGTCGTTTTAAATTAAAGCGCATAAATTATTTAGTATTTTATCGCAAAATAAAAAATAGTGTAGAAAATATTTGGGGGTAGCTTTTAATTCTCGAATTTAGCTTTTTTTCTGCTTCAATATAATTTTCAAACATGTAAATAAATATAAATGGAGGGAAAACTTTTCTTTTTTCTTATGTAGTGAACAAACTTACAATTTTTATATGGGGTGCGTCATAGATATACTGTAAGTATATATAACACTAATCCATAAACTAACCTTAACTTAACCCTAAACTATTTTTTAAAAGAAATAGAACGAAGCCATGTAGCCGAAAGTAAAGGTCGCTCACTCTCCACCAAGCTCTAGCCCCTATCCCACTGCCGCAATGTTGTTTCCTTGTGCCTGTTTTACAAGTACTTCAATGGATTGTGCTCTGATGAACTGGATGCTCTGGTGCCCCCACGACGCAAATACACTAGACCAACCCGACAATCTGCCAACTCCCATCTATTCACTGTGGAGGTCCCCAGATGCCGAAGAGCTTTCTACCCTAAAAGCTTCTTTCCTCGTGCTGCTGAACTCTGGAACTCCCTTCTTGCTCCCTGTTTTCCTGACGGTACTGACATGCAAAAATTTAAACTAATGTAAACAGACATCTCGCTGCACAGCTCCCAATTTAGGTTGAACCCCCCCCCCCATAAAAAAAATTTCCCCGTTTTTCTCAGTAGCCCCTTACGTCTACAGTGGCGGTCTGCCTTGTTTGGGGTGAACTATGTTAAAAAAAAAGAAACCAAGTACAATTCAGAATTTTTTTTTTATATATTTTTGAAAGAAAAACCAAATAAAAATGGTTTCACGTCCACATTTACCGCTAAATGGGCAAGAAAGGGGTGCTTATTTAACATTAAATATATACTTTTTCTGTCTGTGATTGATTTTATTCCTGTCCTCTATTCTTTAATAAATAAATCAATTAATTTCAATCATCTATTACACAGCCTGCGTTACAAATCCAATAAAGTAAAGTGTGTTATTCCAGTTTAAGTTACCACCAAATAGCTCATGCGCGAATATATTTCAGCATTTCGTTAACACAACAGAAATGAAACTACGAACCGATTATACGGGTAACAATAACTTTTACCCCGTGCATACATAGGCATAGTACCTTTTCATTTCTTTATTATTCGCTCCTGGTAAACATTTTTTGACGTTTTTCTCATCATAGATAATCATCCAAATAAAGACACAAGTTTATTAGTTTTGTACATAAAAATCTAATCTTTGCATTTTATTTAATTTTCAGGCTCTCATTTTTCTCTTTTCGAAGACTTCATATTTGAACTTACGTAAAAAGGGTGGAAATCCCTTTAGCTGATTTCCTGTTTCTTTCCAAAGAGAAAACACGTGAAACATGCTTCCGAGACAGAATTAGAGCAGTTGGCTCTCGAAAGAGAAGTCTACAAAAAGAGTGTTTGACTGCTTGCTTCAACGAAATTGAAAGCCGAGCTGAAGTCACATGAACAAGTTAGGTATCTACAGGGACAATGGTTTTGGCTGCTTAACAACCATGGTATTTATAAAAATACGACTACTTATAATAAGTAACATCGACTCAAAAGTACTGAAAATTCTAGAGGGTCTGCTTTTAACATTAGGAGTCATCGTTCGCGCCGAATCGTTTAAAGTTTGGTATGGAATTTCTTGAGTTAATCTACTTTTCGCTAGGTCACGGGTCATCTAATATATATATATATATATATATATATATATATATATATATATATATATATATATATATATATATATATATATATAGTAAGCTATGAAAATATATGTATGGCAATTAAGCTACACAGAGGCTCCCACGTTTCATCCCCGGGGGGAATCTTCAGGCTAAAATGCATGGAGTTATTTTTGCCGGGTGTTTTTATATACACGGCTAGCTAGTTAACCAATCATATTCTGTGTTGTTGTCTCAGCCAATCGTTGAGCTTCCCGCGAACAAGGGTCTTGTTGGTGTTACTTCCTATATCATGTTCTATTGTTCTGTTTTCTATAGATTGACCTATATCCTGTTTCTTTTGTTGTGTCAATATAATTGGTGAATTAATTTTAACACGTGGTTCCTTGTATTTCTATTTTAGGTTTTAATTTTTAATTTGTTTAGTTTTGTTTTTTTACTTATTTGTTTATTTATTTATTTATCGTTAGCCTAAGGTAAATTTGTTTCTGTGTAAGCAGCTGTTTGCTATCTCACTTCTACAGTTTAATAGATTTCGAGGATCTTTAAAGTTTAGGATTTCAAACGTTTCATTCAGGCATAATCTACACGGGTCGTCTGAATTTCTACATGTACTGGCCTGTCGTATTATTTTCCATTCAATTATTGGTGAGCGTCCATTTTCTTTGAGCTCCCAATAGTGATTTGCTAGTGCTGTTTTAATTCGGCGTTCTTTGTTTTTAAATGTGCTTTTGTGGTCATAATATCTGATTTTAAAATCTAGGAAGGTCATACCCACATAGTATTTCTTGTTATTTGGTCTTTCTTTGGCAAATATCGTTGCTTGGTATACAACACTTTTAGTTAGGCATTTATTTTGTAGTGGACAAAGTGTACGATTTATTCAGTTACATCTTTTCTCTTCATTGCTAACTTTTTCGTTTCTATTCGGGTGGTTATTATTAGTGTTTTGTTTATTTCTATTTGTATTGTTTCTATTTTTGTTCTTCTTAGTGTTATTTTCGTTATATTTTCTACTTTTTGTATGTCATTTGTTATTTTTTTCCTCTCTGTTGTTCTCTTTTAGTATTTTGTTATTGTGTGCCCTAATTATCGTTTGAATTTTAAAGTAGGTTCTGCTAAATTTTACATAAGAATACGTGTAGCTTAATTGCCATGAATATATTTTCATAGCTTACTACCTAGCTCTACTTACGTATCTAGCACTGTTGAAGTAAATACTGAAAATTGATACATAAAAAATTATATCTCCTTATAAAATGTTATGTGGATACATGAAATTCTAATACATATATATATATATATATATATATATATATATATATATATATATATATATATATATATATATGTATATATATGTGTGTGTGTGTGTGTGTGTGTTGGTGTTTTCCCTATAGAGAGAAAGGATACAGAATCTAAATAAAATCTAAAAGTATATTCTTATGTAAAATTTACCAGGGAATATGATGGGAGTGTACCCGAATCTCTACGTGTGCCCCTATGGAGACTAGGAGAGCAGAACCCTATCTTAAAGATTCGAAATAGATCCTACTTTTATGAAATTTAAATCATATGTATAACATTTTCTGGGAAAGACAATAGAAGTGGTCCCGAATTTCTAAGTGGCCTCCTAACCTAAGGGATCTACATGAGCAGTACCTCATTTAAAATTCAAATATATCCTATTTTGATGAAATTTATATCATATGTATAAAATACTCTTGAGAAGACAACGGAAGTCGTACCGAATTTTTACGTTACCCTTTATGCGCCGAATATCTACGTGCTCGCACCTCTAAGTAACCCATTGGGAAATAACCCTCTTAAAACTTCAAATACGTGTATCCGCTGTTAATGAAATATAAACCATATATATAAGACACTAATTCATGGATGTTTTTAACATTTCAGCTTCTTCCGACTATATTAGAGGAAGTAAAAACAAAAAAAGTAATACGGTGTTATAAGCATAGTAAAAAAAGTGCATAGTAAAAAGTGCATAATAAAAAAGTGCATAGCAAAAAAAGTGCACAGTAAAAAAGTGCATAGCAAAAAAAGTGCATAGTAAAAAAGTTCACAGCAAAAAAAGTGCATAGTAAAAAAAGTGCATAGCAAAAAAAGTGCATAGTAAAAAAAGTGCATAGCAAAAAAGTGCATAGTAGTGAATCTCATTTAATCTCGAGTCAGGTCTTTCTGCTAGTTATCCTCATAAATTTAGTGAATCTTATTTAAGGTATCTCCTCCTTAATAAGTTACTAGATAGATAGATAGATAGATAGATAGATAGATAGATAGATAGATAGACACACACACACATATATAGTCGTGTACAGACAGCTGTTTCGCCGTATCACGGCCCGTCAATGTTAGTAGACATAGGGAGTGAGATTTGAAACACGACCGCGTGTACAATCTTAGTCGTACGCCATCCCCGTTCACCACGAAAGTAAATAAAGTTTTACTATTTTTATATTTGTTTGCATCATACAGTGTCTACGTCCCCGTCCCGTAGATAATATCTGTTCATATAGTGGTTTTTTTTTTTCGATTTAATGCCCGACACGAGATATATTCCCCGTAGTATGTGTGCGTTCGTCATACTCTCCTCTAAGGTAGTATCTCCTCCTTTGCGGTGGGGAGGTATTATAGTGATTTTTTTTCTAAACAGTCACTGCTGATCAAGGCCAGAAGGCAACTCGAGGATAAGGATTAATGAGTTGGTCAGGTGAACGGTGAGATAGCACCGTGATGATTGGTAACGATGGTTGAAATTGGGCAGAATTTGATTATTTAATAGGACGGTTCAATAAGAATTTGTTTACATTGGACTTGAAAATAACTATCTTGTAGTAAGTTGGCAAGCAGTCTCGCGGAATTGTGTTCCACAGACGGGTAGTTCTCGGAAAGAAACTCTGTTCGTGGAAGCTTCGTTTAGTCTTAGATACACAAAGGGGGAAGGGGAATTATTGCCAGTGATTGTAGCTAGACGAGTATTGTTGTGATTTCGTTTTTGATGGGGGTCATTTCGTTCGTTATTAATGTGGCGGCGAGAAACACACACGCAAACACACACAGACACATGCACAGATACAATTAGAGTCGCATAATTTTATTGATATATATTTATTTTCTAACAACTCAAAGAAGAGAACTCAGTATAATTACACACTGTTTCGGCAAGTAAGAGAAAATATCTCAACTCTAATGGTTTTCTTAGCCGGAACAAATACTTTTTATAAGAAACTGAAGCGAAATAAATATATACGGGCAAATAACATAGTTAAAAGAGAAAACGAAAAGATAGGCTAGTCCAAATTAAGTATCGATATGCCAGACGGATTGTTATTTTGGTCTGACTTTGAAAGTGCGGCAAGATAACTTTATATGTTAGATATTCTTTGCAATATTTCCGGGGCCATTTCATCCTTTTTCTCAATTTTCAATTGAGTTTCGTGACGTGAATTCTTTTTGTGACTTGGTTACAAGTATTAACAATTTCCATTAACGATATTTACCGACGGCATAGGGAGCTCGGCAGTTAAAAATTAAGCTCATAATATATGGATTTTGTTTTGCTGGTTCATATTTTATTTATATTTTATTTATGGCTGCGTGTGATATTTAATTATTATTTATAAACCTCATGTCTATATTTAAAAGTTTGTTTTTGTATACTTCGTATTTTGTTAATAATGTTAATCATTCACCGAAGGGTAAGTTCTTTTTTCCTTCTTATATTTCTTATATTCGACAACTTCCTACCAAGATGAAACGTGACTTCTTTTAAAGCCATTGTTACATCAGTACTTGTATATACAAGTAGAACCTGGACTTTCAGGAAGAAAATTGACGGTATATACACGAGAATGCTAAGAGCTGCTCTTAAAATCTCCTTCAGGGAAGACCACTACGAGAGAGCAACTCTAAGGATACCCACATCTGATCTCAGTCCTGATCAGAAAGAAAAGAACCAGACTTGCTGGTCACTGCTGGAGAGATAAGCATGAAATCGTCAGCGATGTTCTTTCGTGGATGCCAAAACAGAGATGTGGTTCAGTGAGAAGACCACATAGAACCAATATCAAGTGTGACGTAATCCCAAAATTAGTTTTTGATTTAAATATATAGCCTTAGACAATGTAAGATATTATCGAGCGAAGATGTATTCTTTTTCTTTTAAATATTATTTTTTCTCCCGGCTTGAGAGATAGTAAAAAAATGGAGAGAAAGAGGGGGTATAAGAAAGTATATTTCGGTAGGTTTGTCTGCCCCCACTACCAACTTTTGAATCGCCGCACTTAATGGCACGACAGTTGGCGAAAGGAATGAGTCATCTCGCCATCTTTGTGGAGGTCGCTGTACTCCGCAACCCGTCCCCTACCCCAACCTGACATCCGGCCCTAATATCAACTGCTGAACGGATAAGAAAGAAAGAAAAAAGGAGGGAAAACGGAAGGAACTGCTAAGCACAGACAATCTACCCCCAAGGTTTGGGAGTGAGAGGAAGCGGAATTCGTCGCTCCGAACCACGACAGGCAAAGGCGACAAACTTGGAAGGGGCATTTGTGAAAACTTCCTGCACATTGGACACTGTTAAATCGTCTGACATCGATACGGACCTCGGCTAACGAGACAGCCGAACCGCGCAAAGTCGATAAGAACTTTTCTTGGCTTTTTCCCCGCAACCACCGTCGACATTCCGACGACAACTATCTACAACTGTTCGAGGACTCGAGCGTGTATTACTAACTTGAAAATTGTGGGTGAAAAAAACTTCTTTCTCTCAAGCTGAGTTTTATTTTGTATTGCATATATATTTAGTTATAGTTAAGTATCCGTCAAGACCCCATCCCGGACTATTTTTGTTTAGTTTTTATATCTTGTCCCTACTTACATATTTTACAAAAATAAATTTTGTCATTTTAATTTCTTAACTTGTGTTGGTCTTCCGTTTTTTCACGAAGTGTTTGTCGTCTGTCTCTTCATCTTTACAGGTGTCGTGAGAAAGAGTTCCATTTTCCCTCTTGTTCGGTGTATATGCATATTTGAACCTGAGGATCAAAACCATTTCTTTTTTTCTTCTGTTGCGTGACCGTTTTGCTGTCTCAACGAGACGCGACCGTAACACAAGCAACTAGCAGTGGACTCACAATTCACCTACGAAGATCTACCTGGTTTGATGAAAAATAAAGCGGGATGGCGTAAGAGAGTCAGAAGAATCCGTGACACTGCCACACACTAGATGATGATAATATTATTCTTACCAAAAAAAACAAATATAATTAGCCAAATGACAATTTATGATAATTTATAACAACTTTTCTATTTGTTGTTGTGGAAAAACGGTAAGCAAGAAAGGGTTAATATTATGGACAAAAGAGGTGATGATACTGACAGCCATAGATGGGCGAAAGGGCAGAGGGCAAGGAGTTCAGGCGCATGCGCGAAATTATTATTAAGCCAGTCACGATGGTCAGTTGTGGGCTTTTTGAGAAAGTCGGAAGGAATTCCACCGTTACTTGCTCCTTCTATTGTTATTTTATTCTCCTGTAAAGCGTACGGCGACACCCCCACCCAATTCAAACCACAGTTTTCCATTGTTACTTTATCCTCATGCATAACACACGGCTACCCATACGGATTAATTGCCAACTTGAAAACCAACGTTAACCTGTTTCTTTTTTATATAAAATCGCTCCAGACAAGGCATTATATTCCTACAAAACTTATTGTTACCTTATATTCCTACAAAACACACGGCTATCCACACGGATAATTCGTCTACTAGAAAACCACTGTTACCCTGTTACTTCTATTGTTACTTTATATTCCTGAAAAACACACAGCTATCCACACTGAGTATACGTCTACTAGAAAACCATTTACCCTGTTCCTTCTATTGTTACCTTATATTCCTGCAAAAAAACGTCTATCAATACGGATAATTCGTCTACTAGAAAACCACAGTTACCCTGTTCCTTCTATTGTTACTTTATATTCCTGCAAAACACACAGCTATCGACACGGATTATACGTCTACTAGAAAACCAGTTACCCTGTTCCTTCTACTTTTACTTTATATTCCTGCAAAACACACGGCTATCCCAACGGATTATACGTTTACTAGAAAACCACTGTTACTCTGTTCCTTCTATTGTTACCTTATATTCCTGCAAAACACACAGATATACACACGGATAATTCGTCTACTAGAACACAACAGTTACCCTGTTCCTGTTACTTTTACTGCATATTCCTGCAAAACGCACGTCAATCCCAACGGATTATACGTCTACTAGAAAACCACAGTTACCCTATTCCTTCTATTGTTACCTTCTATTCCTGCAAAACACACGGCAATCTACACGGATAATTCGTCTACTAGAAAACCACTGTTATCCTGTTCCTTGACCGTTTTACCTTATCCTCTTTCACAACACGGATTATTCATCTTCTTGATAACCAAAGTTTACGCTGTTCCATTATATTGTTACTTTATATTCCTGCAAAACACACGGCTATCCCTACGGAGTTTTTTGTTTACTTTAAAACACTTTTGAACCTATTTCTTCTTTTTTACTTTATTCTCCTGCAAAGCACATGGCTATCCTTATGGATTATTCGTCTACTTGAAAAGTACTGTTACCTTGTTCTCTTTCATTACACTCAGAAAAATGTGTTAATAGACTCCCAGTTTCATCGACGAGTCCTGAACTCGCAGTATTTCTCAAGAAAAACGACCTCTAAAAATGAACTACCAAAACTTTTCCTCGGTTTTTCTCCTTTCCCCTTCTAACAGTCGAATTATTTTTTGAAATATACTGAAACAGTGTGAAGCAGTGGTCCCCAACCGGTGGACCGCGGACCGGTGCCGGTCCGTAGACCAATTGGTACCGGGCCGCGTAAGAAATACAGTTTAGAAATATAGTTTGCATACATGTGCGCAGTTTTTAAAGCTCTTTATCTCAGTTTGTACGCTTTGTCATAAGATTAGTCATACGCTTTGTAAGCTTAGTCACTAGTGTTCTCATTGACTTGGTGTTCTAGTAATATTAAAATGTTCATGCACTTTATATTCGTTTTTCTGGTGTACCTGTATTTTATTTTGAAAGGAATGTTTAAAGTAAATTTTTAATGTAAACTTTTTAATGATATATTTATTATTATTTCGAGGCTTTTATTTTCATGTTATGTTGTTGGTACGATGCTACATGTAAGTTGCAAGTAAACAATCTACCCCCGGGCCGCAGTAAAATTGTCTAACGCTTACCGGTCCGTGGCAACAAAAAGGTTGAGGACCACTGATCTATACCATTTCTGTTGTTATTTTCTGCTTTTTCTACTCTTACTGTTATTTAGTAATCATTTTTTTTAGAAAAATTACCATTTATTTTTCCTCACTCAAGCTTTACTTAAATTAGTGAAAATGTCTGAAAGTCTCGATTTTCTGCGTAACCAGATTTTTGTCATTAGAAACAATGGCAAAATAGACTCGCAATTTACCTTTTCAGTGTTTGAAGAAAGAATTAGAACCTATTCTGTTGAGATTGACTCCCGCGTTAGCAATATCAGACTTTACAACCTCTCCTCAAAGAGATGGAGATCTGGTCTACCGAATATACAGGGTTTTTTTTACTTACTCCACGAACTTCAGATCACTCTTTCCTTAACCTTCTTCGACTCTGATAACGCATTCGGCCTGCCTCCGCACCATCGACCAGCTGACTTCTCTCCACGAAGGAAACCTCCTTCTGTTGTTGTAAAACGTCCCCAAGTACAGAAAATAGCGCCTACCTTTAATGGTATGAAATAGAAGAGGATCATACAAGTTGATTGTCCCCCGAATATAAAATATAAACGTTTTAATTAAATCGATCGTAAAAATAATATTTGGCAGAAAATAATATTTGACAATATTTCCTGTGCTAACTTCCAATTTATTTTAATTAATTATTCCATGATTAATTAAATTTGATTGATTAAAACTGGCTCAGAGAATTCCTCATCGTGCCACACATTAACCTTTATCCTCAAGTTGTTTTTAGTATTGATAAGTGTTGATTCATTAGAAAAACATTGCTTGTGAAATCAGTTTATGGGGTTCCCAGGCGGCTTGCGAAGCTGGTGGCGATTTCTGGAGTATATATATAAAATTCTAAATAAATTAACATGCTACACACTTACTTGTGATATTCTTTCATGTAAGAATCATATTTCAAAAACAAATCATGATCACTTAATACTTGACAGATGTAAGGGAACATGATGAAAGTGGATGGTACCATTTTGGGTGCAGTTGTACATTACGATGCAAATGTAAGGGAGATAACTCCACTTTATTTTTTCACAAAACTTAACAAAACCTTTGGTTTACAAATCATTCATAAGAGAACTCGTCTAGCTACAACCACTGTAAATACTTTTCCTTTCTTTCTCTGTGTACTTAAAACTAAACTTTTATTCCATTCAATCTTCTCATGAGGTTGTTCACCTTTCAACTAGCTATCATCCATCTCATGAACCCTTATCCTCGAATCGTCTTCGGCGTTGATAAGTAGTGACTCATCGATAAAAAAGAACAATAAAAATATTTTTTAGTTGTCATTAAAACTGAAGAATTAATACTAAATAAAAGACATTTGAAAAGTTCGTTTATTAAAATGTATCAAACGTGTTTTAATTTTACTTTCTGGTTTTTGTTCAACAATGTAAAAGAATCAGGAATGTTAATTAACGAACAAAACAGACCCTTTGCGTATGTCACTTATACACCGAGAGTTAGGGCATTGCCAATGGCATCCATCTCTAAGAGTTTCCTTTTCACCAAAATCCTGGGTATTTCGCATGCACCACACGTGCTAGAACTAAGTTGCAAACGTAGAGAAGCTGCGCAATGTATTCATTTTCCATTACTTAGGTTAGAGCGAAGTAAAAGTCCAGTCAAAATCTTTAAGACATAGTCAACTATATATTTCTTATTGATCTGGAAAAGTTCTAATTTTGGCATATCGTTTTGATTAGGGAATTCCCAAAAATGTTTCATGAATTCGCCAGAATATTAAATTTTAGTATCCAATGAAAAAGTTGTTTACCTCATTTACATTAGAAAAACAATAAGCTGTTTTTTTTACGTAGGAGATAGAGTTTTTTTTGTTTTTCTTAATCTAATATTCAAAAACATAAAAAAAGTTCGGTGCATTTTTACAGAGGAAACTTTCATATTTATTTTAGAAGAGTCACTTGAAAGGGGAGATAATTTATACTGTTTTTTGTTGTTGTTGTTGTTGTTGTTGTAATCATAAACCATACGAAAAATCCAGAGAATTAGTAAGAAAATAAATTGAAATAGGGTACTGATGCAATTTACGGATCGAGCTGAAATAATAACGTTATAATTTAGAAAGCCATTCTTAACATGGGAGGGTTGGGGTTGATTAACTATTCTCTACTTTCACCTAATAATTTAATAAACAACGTGCCCAAAACACCAAAAGTGTTCCTAATTTAATTTTGTTAATGTTGTTTTCAAATTTGACATTCCCATTTGCTAAAATATTAAATTTCAACAGCAAATGAAAAGGTTGTTTACCTAATTTAAATTAAAATACAAAATGGTGGTACTGATACAGCTTTTGAACCAGACAAAACCGACTTTTATCCGCATCTTCGGCCGGTGTGCGTAAACATCCGGGAGATGCCGAAGCGTTTAGCCAATCAGAATGCTCGAGAAGCAGTCGACAAATTTACCTGTAAACTGTTTTTTTACTCTAACCATAAATTAACCTAGCCGATTTTATCCGTTTCAAAAGCAAGACCAGTACCTAAAAAATAAAAGGCCAAAGATATCTGTAAAAATTATTATTGCATTGATTACGTTAAAAAAAACACAATTTATCGTTAAAAAATTTAACTTTTAACTTTCCTGTAAATTCTTTTTAAATATTATTGATTTTCTTCGTCAGAAAATAAATAAATTGTCATGAAAAAACAAACATAGGGTAAGTCTTTTTCTTTCATTATTTGTTTTTCATGTTAAAAATTAGCCTAGCTTTAATTTTGAACCCAGTTCGTTTTTTACGTATCCAATATTTGCTTTAATGAAAAGGTTTCCTAATTAAAATATTTCAAAATAAAGATGTTGTTTTTCAAAAATCAACCTCGTTTTAATTTTGAACCCGGTTTGTTTTGGTTCGGTTTTTTCCGGCTGTTTACGTATTTTGGCGTCGGCAAAGGTTGGTTTTGTCTGATTCAAAAGCTATACTAGTACCAAAAAAATGAACGTATCTAATTTTTTTTTATGAAAAAATTTCCTAATTTAAATTATTTTTAAATAAAGATGTTGCTTTTTTTAAAATTGAAATTGCCTTTTTGTCAGGTTTTGTGAAAAATAAATAAAATGGAGTCATTTGCATCGTAATGTGCAACTACGCACTATTTTGTAGGGTACGCCCCGCGGAGTCACTATTTCTGCAGGAACCGTTTTTTTTCAATGGCCAAATGAATTCAGGGCGACGGACCCTCAAGTCGAAGAGTTGAATCTTCACATGAAAAGAATAAAACAAAGAATGTATGTCCGTAAGAAATAAACAGAATAAAAACAGGTTTACATATATGAATGTGTGAATTCTTACACAATAGGTTAAAAAGAGATCAAGGTTTATTTGACAAAGTCGTGTTCACAAAGTCAATTTTCATTTCTTGTTTATATGTGTACGATGGCACTTTTCGTACTATCTGCATCGGTGTTTTTTTTTCATACTGATAAGGATCTGTTCTGGGCGCTCAATCCTATAGGGTAAGGATTTTCTTGGCAGTACCAGTGTTCTCTAATGGATCTCGTGTTTGCCGAGATGAGGTATGGTCCAGTTTGGTCTGAGGAGGTGAACCTTCCCATGAAATACCTTCTAGCTTTGAGGAGTCGTTGGTTTATTGCCAACCGCCCGAGGGGATCATACCGGTGAATGCCGACGAATCTATTCTTGGCAATTTATTTATCCAGCCAGAGTTTCTGCTCGTTGGAGATGGTTACTCCATCTTTCCATCTTGTTCCACATCTTGCTTTGTCGGTAAGCAAATAAATAAAACCCTGACCGTCGGACCGGGATGAGAGTGTAATATCTGTTCTGAAGAGGACATTTTTTTTTTACATTTTTGTCTCATCTAGCGTGACCTTTTGTGTGAGGGGAACCGGATATCTCCCACACAAAACTGACCTTGTATCACATCCATCCCTTGTGGGGAGGCAGTAAATAAAGGCACTTATAATTTTCATTTATTAACCAGTAAACAATTTTCTTGCGCACGTTTTATTGTACCAGTCAGGATCGCTGTTTTTCGAGCAGAAAAAAAACAAAATATTTTTTAGGCATAACTTGGGGTTATTCCAAAGTCCAGTGTTCGGGTGTAAGAGGCATCCGCTTACTTAACATTTTACTTCATGAAATCTTAGTTGTAAGGGAGAAAACTCATTTAATAACATTAAATTAACGTTATTCCCCCTTGCTGATTTTGAATTTTCTGTCATAAGCGAAAAGTGTTTCCATATTACTAGTTGTCCGAACTGGATTACATTTTCTTTTCATAAAGTATTCAGAAGTATGTTTTTTATAATATCAATAACATGGTACAACAATAACAAATTGCAACAATTGGTAAAATTCATTTGCCATCCGGGGACTATTGGAGTCGCATACCAGTCGAGGTTCCGATCTCGACAATCAGTCCGGCATAAAATGGGACATTTCGGTGACTTTTTATCTGTCGAGCTGGTATTCGTCTTGAGTAGTCCTAGGAGGTCAACTCTCCCAAGCCTTTTCTCCCCTCTTTGGGGTGCAGTAAGTTTAAGGCGTCTCAACCGGGGAATTCTGACGGGGCTGCCCAAGCAATTTTTAAAGGGCCAGAGTGCTCCATCTTAAGGGTCGCTAAATTAAAAGAATAAAAACAATATTTTTCAAACATAACTCAATCCCAGAACTAAAGTATATTTTAGCATCTATTTTGTATTATTACAGTGTATAGGAAACAAGCTTTAGTAAAAGAAACGTTGATCAATTCACATTTGATACAATAATAAATGTATATTTCAAACAATTTATATATATATATATATATATATATATATATAAATATATATATATATATAAAATTCAAAAAAGTATTTAATAAACAAAAGAGTAAACTTAGTTATAGTTGTACAGATTACTTGGAAAAATATCTAAGAGTTATAATAGACATATATTAAAAAGTAATGATAACAACATACAAACTAAAATAACAATAATGAACATTGTTGTAGAGATAAGAATGAATGCCCGTTGCAGGAAAAGTGTTTAACTAAAAATATAGTTTATTTAGCCTGACGATTTCCTCCAGGGATTAAACGCGCAAGCCTCTGTGTAGCTTAATTGTCATAAATATATTTTTTATAACTTACTACCTAACTCTAAATACTGAAAATTGATACATAAAAAATTATATCTCCTTATAACATTTTATGTGGATACATGAAATAATATATATATATATATATATATATATATATATATATAGTCTTGGAAGTTTCTCAACCATTAGAACTATATTAAAAAAAAATTTAAACCTTAAGTCCGAAGTCGTTCAGTGGAAAATCACTCATGTAAGTCAATTTAACTTTTTCAGTTATTATATTAGTTTGCTTCTAACATTATTTAAGGGATCATCAGTTGTTTACCATGAAAAACTGTTTTGTATATATATATATATATATATATATATATATATATATATATATATATATAGTCATCCACATAGAGAGTGTTTCGCTGTTTCACACTCATCAGTGCGGCTAGACCAGTTAGTGCCTCAAGCCGGGATTGACAGAGAGAAAGAAGAAGACAAAACGACCAATAGCAATGTCAAATCATAGTAAAAAAAAACTGGTTACAAACATGACTTATAATCCCTGATAAATCCTTACCTGGTCGCCAAAAGATGGAACACATGCCCAACAGTTTTTTTTTATGATGCTGAGTGGTTGTAATTTGATAAACTTTTAGATTACATCTTGGTTAAACCCTACTTTTCGTAACCTTGCTACATTCTGTTCAATCACATCAAAATTATTTTTTTATTGTGTATTAAATTATTCGCCTATTACCAGGGAATGCCATACGAGTGGTTAGACCAATAAATTGAGAGCATACACAATTGCGGAATGTACCTGGTTAGAGATCATTGGTGTGCACTGCCTCTGCCACGATTGATCCCTCAACGTTTCTGGTATGAACATTTGAAAGAATGAAAATGCTATAGAATAGGAGAAACATTTGCATACATAAAACCATAAAGACACATAAAAAAACAATAGCATACTCTCTCCGGTGAGCTTCGCCATGTGATTGAGAACAAAACTATCGTCTAGGGAGTGGTTGTTGCATTGTGTCAACACATGTGTTAATAAGCTGATTATATTGAAGTACTTGCTGTATTTTTCTTTTGCAGAGAGGTTTCGCCGCCCTCCCACATACAGCGCCTGGTATTCACAAACGGTCATCCATCTAGTACTGAACAGGTTCAACGTCGGTGATCTAACGATAACCGGTGCATTAACGTGATTATCCCGTATGCATGCGCACACATAAATACACACATATGCAGAATTTGAATTATCTACTGGAGAGTTTGAATTACCTAATAGACACAATCCTTGAGTGTCTAAGGTCTCTATGTATAAGGGTTTGCCAGGACAACCTAACATGAGGATACTTAACCCTACAATTAAACCCTGGCCAAATATTTAAAATAACATAGTAGTCGAAGCCCAAATAAGATCCCCTAGGTATTGCTATACACTGGCCCATACGAGGAATGGTGCACCTTCTCCAAGTGACGTTACCTCACATAACAGCACTAAACTGAATACGCCACGATACAAGATTAATTCTTGGCCTCAAATCCTGTAAAACCAAGAAAGATATACTATAACATATTAAACTGGGCAATTGGGGAGAGGAAAATTAATGTTCTTAACTGTTTTACTAACTCAACTTTTGAGAGGTAAAGGAGAACTTGAATGGAATATTCGAATATCTATGTATCTGATATAGAGATCAAGTGTTAGCTCCAGGAAGATGCTCCTTGATTTCTGAGAATTTCGACTGAAGTAAAATGCAGATACGCGCACAGAAACACAAGCGCAAACGAAAACACGCAGAGACATACTCACACACGAGGGAAACTGCAGAGACATACGTATACGCACGTACATACAAGAGCATACACTCTTACACGCGCATAGTTTCAGGCGCAGGTACACGACCATACACAGACTTGTACGCGTGGCCTTTTAGCTAGGAGCAAAGTATATTATCTGTTCTGATACTACATTTCATCATTTCTGTCATCAGTTAGTGAATGAAAAATCGTTTCAGACTAAGGCAATATTTTGTCTCAATTCAGAGTGCCTCTTTTTGGGGAGATATGGATTACCTCACATTACAATCAAATCATGTGTCTAACTCAGCCTTTGTTGAGAGGCAAGTAAATAGGGATGTGTACGTTTTTATTTGTATTTGAAATGTCTCATAATTGAATGATATTCTAAAATAGACAGGAGAGATGGAGAAATGTGCCGAATCCTATGTAATGAATAAAAGTAAAGTGGTTAACCATAGTTGAGGGCGACCCGAAGGCTCCATTTACATTAGCTACTACATCAAACTGTAGGGGAGGGCGCACTCTTTTTCACTGGATTACTCCACATAGGCTTGACCTTCACCTGATAACGCTGAGTGTTTAGCAAATGTGCATCCTATGTAAGTAAGGCAAGTAGAATATTTATTTACCTCCTCTCCAAGAGGTTAGGCACAAGGCCAGTTTTATCTTACTCCCAAAAGTAAGATGTGACCCAAGGTCGGGTCGGGAAAGTGGGGTTTGAAAAGCCAGCGCCCGAGAAAATGAGCACTCTAGCCATTAAAAATTGCCTGGGCAGCCCCGTCGGCAGCCCCGTCGGCATTCCCCGGTAGTGGCGCCTCAGGCAGTAAGCAATAAACTTACTCTTCCCCAAAGAGGGGAGGCAAAGCCTGAGAGGTCGGACCTCCTAGAACTGCACAGGATCGACTCATAGACCGGCGTAAATCAAGCCCCGAAGGCCAAGACAATACCAGTTTATGGGGTGTAGTATCCATCGGAACAGATACTACACTTTGATCTTAGCCAAAAGGCCAAGAACAAAAAAGTAGAGTAGCGACACCTTTTATACCCTCGATTATAATGCTGAGTTTTTTTGCAAAGGGACATCAAATACCATTTTGTTAAGTCTTTGGTATTACTTGACCGAGGGTTGAACCCTGGTCTCCCGGATCATTAGCGAACACTCTCACCATTGTGCCAAAATGTGCCGGTAACTCCCCGATCGTCCTAGTGTATAAGACTGCGAAATATTGACCAACGATGGCATCATTGGTTGCACACACAGACACAATCTTCTTTTCGGCGACATTGTATAATTTTCGATCGCATAAAATTTCAAGAAACGATCAGACCAACACACGAACACGGAACATCTGCATTGCAGCAGCAGTTGGTAAATGGATAAAAAGGAAAATGTTTCGAATTGATTTTAATTCAAGCCGTATTTGTACTAATTGACCTTCAGATTATTATGTACTAGTTGCGACACTCGTCTACGACGGGTAAAACATTGTAACTATTCTACAAGAATTCTTTTACGAAATTCAGACTTTTTAGTTACGTAAGGCCTTAATAAGTAAATTTTGAACGTGGACTGGAATATTTTTACATTACTTTTTGTTTCACTTTCTTATAAGTATTCTTTTTTTACCAATCACGTTTATAATATGATTTGGATATATAACTGTAATTATTACGGTATCATTTGGTCATTAAATTGTTAACTGAATGAAATTATTATAAAATTATAATTAATTGTGTTATGGTTATGTTGTTTTAATCTCTATTCATAAAATTACTTGATGTAAATAGTGGTACTTCTGTAGTTTACGGACCGTGCTATTTTTTAGATAGGATTTTCTGGTTAAATTCAATTTTTACGGTATCTTTTGTTTATTAAATTGTTAGATGAAAGTACAGAATATTTAACAAAGCCTCCCCTTCCACATTTTAAGAATGGGGTTCGAAATAATAACATTAGTATTTCAGCACGGTCCGTAAATTGCAGAAGTAACTAAATAGCATCCAAAACTTCCAATCTGTTAAGAAATGGAGTTTGGCTTAGGATTTTAAAGCCCATTTAAATGACTTTATATTCAACAGTTTAAATGCTTCCAAATCTCATCTACATTTCGAAGGGTCAAGAGGTAATTGGAATTCAAGGAATCTAACTTAATTACTGTCAAATAACTATCAATCATATTTCATGCATATCGGAAATATTTTAGTTCTCAAATTTTCAAAGAAACTGAAATTTGTGAAATATTTATTAATTGATGCCTAATACGTATGGTTAAAATTTCACAAGAATCAGAGCGAGTAAATAGAAACGTAGAACCTGCATCTAGTAAAAACGTAAGTTTAAATCAAAAATAACAATTAAATCCAAAAACCAAGAATAATTATTTCAAGATATTAAAAACTTCAAACATAAAATCGTTTAACAAAATGAATGGATTCAGTATCAATCAACCTGAAATAGGTTGATATGCCGTAAACAAATTTAAAAGCAACGAGATTGACTTGGCATAGCCGCTTTTAAAGGCAGCGACGCAGGAATTTCGTGTTATTTCTTTTGCGTTTATATAATATTTCACTGCATAATTTCATCGCAACATGTGTTGATGTATGAGAAGAGAACGTCATCGTGTTCGTGTCAACCAATGATTAGTTGAAAAGAATAAAAAAGAACAGGTGAAAAACGAAAATAGACTCCACCTTGAAAAGGAAAGAATGATTGTGATGTTCAAATCGTAAGGCAGTAATAAAAAGCCACTTAAAGCTTGAGGGTCGATTCTATTTTTATTTCAAAATTCTATTCTCGACAATTTACACGAAAGGTTTCGAATCCCCCTTTTCCGACTATGCATATAACTAAATCAAACTAAATATAGCCCACATTACTCATTCTTACGCCTAGAAGCTGTTTTCAAAATTTATAAAAATTAGTTAATTAGTTTTGTGGTGTACACCTACACACACACATATCAACATGTATACATAGCTAAATATATATATATATATATATATATATATATATATATATATACTTCGGAAAATGAAAGATAAAAATTAAAAATGTACAAATACAACATATATTAAATCATCATAAGTTCAAATGCAAGGAGGATCTCATTATCCTTAATCCATGGATTTTCAAGGGAAAATTATCTTCTCATCAGAAGATAAATTCGGTAATTTTAATATTGCCGGTAAACATTTAACTTTGAAAATTAATACATATAACACATATATAAGACAAAGATTTATTCGCAAAAATGATCCTAAAACTCGGGTAATCAACTCCAATAGAAGATGAAAAAAAAGAATACTTAAATTTCTCAAAAAATCCAATTTTGTTCATTAAAGATTGAATATTCCACAACATGCAGAGGAGATTGTGTAGTCTGTATGATTAAAATTCGTTGAAAATGCAAAAAAACAAAAGTAACATCTAATCCGGAAGTAGTATGTCAAACTCAGTTTTAATACAGTAGTCATTGCCGAATTTCAGCTTCCAGGCAAGGTAATAAAGTTCAGATTTGGTGAAAATAAAGAGTTCCGAGGATAAAAATTACAATTATTCAATGTTATATATATATATATATATATATATATATATATATATATATATATATATATATATATATTAATTCATGTATTTACACATAATATTATAAGGTAACATAACATGTTGTGTCTATATATTTTCAGTATTTACTTCACCAGTGCTAAATACGTTAGTAGTAGTATAAAAATATATCTATGGCAAGTAAGCTACACAGAAACGTTCTTGTTTTATTCCCACAGAGAATCATTAGTTTTAATTCCTCTAAATTCATTTGGCCTGATGATTTCCTGTGAGAATGAAGCATTAACGTTTCTGTGAAACTTACTTGTTATGAGTATATTTTCTTACAACCCCTCCTTTTGATCTCTTTCTCTCTATATATTTCTCTCTCTATCTCTCTCTCTCTCTCTCTCTATATATATATATATATATATATATATATATATATATATATATATATATATATTGTATGTATTTAGGCAGCATTTTCTCATTTATGCAAACATGTTTAAAATAACAATTTTTCATAATAAATGTTCACTAGGTTTCACAGGTTTCACGAACGTTTTCGATTCTTCGTCGAATCATCCTCAGTTGTCAAAAGCAAATGAACAAAAAAGCTTGAGAAAGAAGAGAATTTTACAAAGATAGCGGAGAAACGCTCAGAGAACGTTTTTGTATGGTTCCAGAAAGTCGTTGACGATTTAAATTCAGCAATGCTGGATGGCATCACAGAACAAAATCGCATTACGTTAAGAATTTTAAAATATTACCACTGGTTTCATATGTGATGTTATTAATTTTAGGTTGTTGTGTTTTTATGTAGATAGCTTCCAGTATTTTTTTTTTTTTTAATTTGTTTCGGAATGTATAATTTTAGTGTTATTAACTAGAATGTGTCTTAAATCAGAGGGAAGGCAGTTATGTTTTTGTAGATATCGGTAAATTGAGCTAGAGTTTACAAGATGCATACTGAGGCCGCGGGATAGGGTAGTGGTTGTAAAACCAATGTAGCTACTAGCTTTTTTAGTTAACAAAATAGTGTATATAGTAGCTCAATAGTGTACGCCGAGAATATTTGAAATTAATCCAATTTATCTTTTACATATTTTCATTTTCCTCAAATAATTATTGAATGGAATTATTCTTTAACCCTATTTCGCATATAAATGTTCATATTGCCATACGTCCATATGCGTTGACTTTTAGAAGAAATACAAATGTAAAACAAGAATTAATAATAGAAAAATGCAACTCACAGCATTTGTTTTAGTCTTTCCGGCAATTTGAGGAAAAACTGAAAGTACCAATAAGTGTTTTTCTTAGAGAATGATATATTGCGAACAAGCTTGGTCCTTCAGTGGTCACCAACGAAAGGCAATACGTATCTGTCTTAGATGAACATACGAAGCGAACAACACATTATATATTTTTTTGTTTCATTTTACTTCAATCGAAGTTCTCAGAAATCCAGGGGACCGTTCTTGGGGCTAATACTTGATCTCTATATGAGGTACATATATATTCGAATATTCCATTCAAGTCCTCCTTTACCTCTTAAAAGTTGAATTATTAAATAAGTTAATAAACATTAATTTTACTCTCGCTAATTGACCAGTTAACTATGTTATAGTATATCTTTCTTGTAGTCTCTTGATCTTACCGGATTCCAGGACAAGAATTTATCTAGTGTGGTGGAGTATCGAGGTTAGTGGTGTTACTATACGCAACATAACTAGGAGAAGGTGCACGATTTCTCGTATGAACCAGTATGGGGTAACCATGTAGAAGGGGATCTTATTTGGGCTTCGAATACTATGTTATTTTGAATATTTAGTCAGAGTTTACTTGTATGGGAAGTATTCTCATGTCACGTTGTTCTGATAAAACCTTATACACTTACATTCAGTGTCTAGTAGACATTCAAGTCTCTAGTAGGTATTCAAGTAGTCTCTTATATATGTATAGTATAACGTTGTATTTTTTTAGTATGGGGAATAATCAGATGGTTGAATTACATATGTAAGAACATATATTTTTGGCGGTTTTTACGCATAGTCATTAAGCAAGATTCCCTGAATGTCCTTTTTCTTCTTGATACCTCTTAAGCTAAAGCCTTTAAGTGTAGAATAAAAATAATATAATGGATTTAGACCAAAATTGGAATAAAGATTCTAGACATCAGGTTTAGTAGCATTATATGTTGATTTTAATCGTCGTAAGGGCATAAAAAAAAAGTGGTGCAAAACAATTTGGAACCACTACGTTTTTGCAAACCGTTTCTAGTTTAGTAGATTTCTTCGGAGGGTCAAAACTTGAAATCAGCTATTCTAGATTTGAATTTGAAATGGCTCAATTGGCATTGAGATGATTTGGGCCGCAATTCGAGAGAAACGCTAAACAATGAGACGAATCATCTTCATTGAGGAGTCTGCTGGCACGAAGCACTCGCTCACACGGACACAGCGACGGCGCCATCTCTTCATCGCACACCCGCAAACACGGTGATTCTTGTGCGCGGCGTTTCTACCAACAACCCATCCCCACTCCCCTCCGCAACCCAATTTGAACTGATTCAATCTTTGATTCGTTCGCTTCTAAATACAAACCAGCGCGTTTTATATCCACTCAGGTCTATATCGATCCGCACTGTAGGTCAGACTCGCCCCGCTTAGATGCAATTACGCTCTCATGCTACTAAAGTAACTTGGCGTTAGTAATAATACTAGCATTACCTACAATGTCGACACTTGATAATGGCGCCGGTGCCTCTAGACCTCAAGTAAAATTAGTAAAAACAACAAAAAACTATGGTGGCAGTAAACAGCGCACACACACACACATACATATGTGTGTATAAATATATTAATTGAATAAGTTCAAAAGTATTGAAAAAATAAACATAAAATAAATATTTTTAAGTATATATATATAGAGAGAGAGATATAGTACGTTGGGGTATGTTAAAAAGAAATCAATAAATTGCTCGATCGCAAAACAGTGAGAGTTAAAATACAAATTATTTATTTATTCATTTCAGAGACGTGCCATGGCTTCATTTACATGGATTCACATTTTACCGTTTAAAAAGGTCGTTAGAGCCCATTCAACTCATCAGCGACTCACAAAATGAAAACAAATCTTCTTTTTCGATATATTTTCATTTCGCGAGTCGTTGATTAATTGAATGTAATATATAGCTTTAAATAAATAATTTATATATATATATATATATATATATATATATATATATATATATATATTTCTTATACAAGCGTCGTTAAATTCCACGGAGTTTTCTCTCTTCACTATCTATCGATTCGTCGGTTTTCTGATGTTAATTGGTGGAGTATGGCACCTAACGTTAGGTGCCATACTCCACCGCGTCGAGAAATTGAAAAGAAAGATAGTGAAGAGAGAAAACTCTGCTTGTATAAAAAATGACTCGCTGCCGATATATATATATATATATATATATATGCATTCATATTCTTATCCACATACACATTTGTTTCATCCTTTACCGGGAATCACCAATGTGGACGATGATTGCTCTGCAGGTAACACGATTCGAAACCATGAGACCGTTTTACTTTTGTCTGAACGCCTATAACCATGCGACCAACACAACAAGTACGGAGTAAAGAAACGAATTAAGGTCTATGTTGTCGATGAAAACAGACATATCTAGAAGACATTTACGTACAGTTTTCAACGACCCGTAAACCGGTAAATAATATTCCCTGTACATAAACGTTTGCACTACTTCTATATCCTCCTTACGAAGATTGAAATCAAGATATAATGCTACTAAGCCTTATGTCTGGAATCTTTATTGTAATTTTGGTCAAAAACCATTGCATGATATTAATTCTAAAAATCATTACATAATATTAATTCAAAAATGTTACTAAACTTACTAAGCTTAAGAGGTCTTAAGAAAAAACTGAAATTCAGGCAATCTTTCTTAATTGGTATCTTATGACTATAGATCAAATTAAATGCAAATTTGATATATTTAAATTTACAAATGAAAGGATTTGCCTATATTATGCCCCCTAAAACTCTTTAAAATACTTCCAAGAAGCTAAAATTTGGTGAACCCTCACAGAAAACATATCGGAATATGCCAACAGCAGCCTCAACCCCCTGTTGTCGAACATTCCCACCTACCTTAAGAACACCACACACTTTTTACAGATTTTACACAGGATAGAGTACTTACTAAACAACGTAATTCTCGTAACGATAGATGTATCCTCACTCTATTCCAACATTCCACATGAAGAAGGAGTGTCCGCGTGCATGAGATTTTTACAGTCAAAACCGACAAGACACCCACATTAACGATATATGCAACATCATACAATTCATCCTGACACACAACAAATTCACATTTAACAACCAGCACTTCCTACGAGTAAAAGGGACAGCCATGGAAACTAAAATGTCTTCCAACTATGCCAATATCTACATGCACACATCTGAACAAAAATGCATACACACCTACCACCTCAAACGACTGCATTACTACAGATACATTGATGATATCTTTCTCATTTCGCCACACGGCAAAGAGTGGCTGATGAACTTTCATCTCGACTTCAACAATTGCCACAACAGTATAAAATTCACCACAGAACACCCCACCCCCACCACAAACATCCAATTGTAGACGTTCTTGTTAACATTACTAGCAATCACATCACCACATCACCTTATACAGG
The DNA here is from genome assembly GCA_963556195.1 of Sepiola atlantica. NCBI lineage: Eukaryota > Metazoa > Mollusca > Cephalopoda > Sepiida > Sepiolidae > Sepiola > Sepiola atlantica. The sequence goes on along the minus strand of OY744536.1, from coordinate 47,649,990 downwards.
AAACCCACCAACGGACATTGTAACTTTAATTTTGGCAACTGCAACCCTATCACCATAATAAGATCAATCATCTATAGTCAATGCTTACGCATCACAAAGGATCTGCTCAGACTCAATCAAGTGTGACACACAGTTAGGGATTTTAGATAATCACCTCCTCGTAGAAACTACTTCAAAATACTTTACATATCCATAAGAAAAGCATTAATTATAAGTAGCCAAAATCTACTAACATACAAAAACAACAAATAATCATCCTCACAAATACCAATGCTATTTGACTCCTACCACAACACAAACAAACTACGTGAACCCCTCCCCCCCCAAAAGAAAAGATATTTAAGCAGCTTTAGCATGATACCACCACTAACACAATATACAACAAACCACCTACCAGTGCAAAACGACAGCCCCCCCCCCTAACCTAAATGCTCTACTAACATCCACCAAAATACACCACACTATCGCACTTCAAGGAAACAAAACATACAACAAACCTAGATACTAAATATTCTAACGCATCACCATCAACGACACATTCACACCTCCAGTTACGATCATTAAACTTAAACTCCCCCTCTCGCCTGCGATAGTCACAATTTGGTTCCCTTAATATACTGCACAAGATGCATAAAAGGCAACTACGTTGGGGAACAGGTTTTGAGAGCAACCTACGTCTTAACAATCATAAACAGACAATTGGAGACGAATCCACACACTACCCATAGCCATGCATTACAATCTCACAAACAATATTATAGACAACATAAAATGCATCCCCAAAGTTAAAGCACAACACAGACGAAAATACGAAACTAAGCTCATTCTGCGAACAAACACCCACATTTCAGGATTGAATAAAGATTTTGGACGTCTCAATAATTATTCATTCTTTAAGCATAGAAACTGACCAACAACATTTTCATACGGGGGAGGAAATATGTGTGCTGTGGGAAAATAACTTATCTCTTCGCATAAGCAATATTATTTCAATTTTTTCATGTTTTCACTTTCTGCGTATCCTCACTTCTTTCCTATATAATATATATTACATGTTACCATTCTCTTCACAGGCATTTATCATCTATTTCATTATACTGCATTATATTCTAGCTAATTTCAGTTAATCCTCAATATACCATGTATGTATGTATGCTGCATACATGCTATCAGCCAGGAAAATTTCCTTCTTTCTCTCAACATTAGACCTCTTCAAAATTGACCTTTTTCTTCAAACATATGGAAACTGATATTATTCCCATTCTCCAAGGTATAAATTAGCTAAATATACCAGTTATTGTGATCTTGGACCTTGGCTATGCCTGCCTCAAGAGCCATGTAATTTTATTGTTGACGTTTTTCAAAAACGCTGCAAAATATATATAATATATATAATAGCAGTTTCCATATGTTTGAAGAAAAAGGTCAATTTTGAAGAGGTCTAATATATGCATGTGTGTATGTATTTTATTAATTGTTTTAACATCGTTTGTTCAGTGGATCAGTAACTATTAAGAGATTGTCGCAACGGGCAAGTTATCTCTTTGGAAAGCGTCCTCCATTTAAAAAAAAAGTGAAAAGAATTACATTACAATTGTTTTTCATATCGCTTGTTCAGTGAGTCGGTCACTACAAGCGATGACGGTATATCGTTCACTTAAAAGAACTATGTATTTACTTTAAATGTGGTTAAGGGCTCTACCCAAGGGCTAAGGGTGAGGTCGCTGCAACATACATAATTCACCAGTCTACAGACATGCACTTGCGTCCAGTAAGACAGGTCCCTGCTAGGGGTTTATTAGCAAACCCAAAGATGCGTCATGTAAATTGCACCATGTGTTAGGTTTCAAAAATATTTCACTTTAATACATATTCATTGGTACTTCACAGATATTGTCAATTTCCTTATTCAAAAAGCGCCAATCTGCGCCAAACATCAACCGGACTCTACTTATCCTAACGTATTTTACAAATTGACGTGTATTTCTGCTTCTACTGTGGTTAATACCATCAAAATGAGGAAGAAGAATAAAAAAAACTATAAGAATAAAAAAAATTATAAGGCAGTATCGCCTAACAAAGTTGTTTTACAATGAAAGTTTTAAAAAAAAATGAATTTTGATTTAAATTGCACCATGTGTTGATCTTAAAAAATATTTCACTTATATATATATATATATATATATATATATATATATATATATATACATTTTCATGGGTGCTTCAAAGATGTCAATTTCCTTATTCAAAAAGGGCAAAAACAACTATCTTATAGTTTTAATTCTCCCTCTTCCTTATTTTGATGGTATTAACCCCGAGGGTTCGAATCACGGTAGAATCAGAAAAACACGTCAAGTTGTAATAGACGTTAGTATAAGTACTTATCCTAACATATTTTACAACTTGACGTATTTTTCTGCCTCTTTCGTGGTTCGACCCCTCGGGGTTAATACCATCAAAATAGGGAAGGAGAAGAAAAAAATTATAAGACTGTCTCCCTTGACCAAGTTGTTTTACAATGAAAGCTTACAAAAAAAAAAATTTCATGTAAATTGCACCATGTGTTGATTTTTTTAAATATTTAACTTTAAATATATTTTCATGGGTGTTTCAAAGATGTTGTCAATTTCCTAATATATATATATATATATATATATATATATATATATATATATATATATATATATATATATTCCTACACTTTATAGCCCTTTACCGACTTCCATTTTTGAAAATGTCCACAATGCCACGAATGTTACTGACTTCTTAAGGTGTGAAAATTGCAGAACAAGTTAAAGATATGGAGATGGACACATGTAGGCTACATGTAAACATTTCTTCATCTCATTTGCTATACTCTTTTTCGATTGCAACCATCACCCACCACTCACAACACACACCAACACCTCTCATTACCGTTAAGAAAGCCGAGGGAAACGGAAACAGATATTGGAGGAAAAAATGTCACCAAGTCTAACGAACTGAAGGAGGTCATCAAGTGTGAATGGAACGCAATTCCGGCGGACACATGTCATAAACTAGTCGATTCAATGCCTAGGAGGTTGTCTGCTGTTATTGATAACAATTGAGGCCATACGAAGTATTAAAAATAAGATTATTTGTTTAAAATGCTCATGTTTACTCACTTTTTGTTACTTGTTCGAAATGTTTTTGTGCAATTTTTTTGCATTGAAAAGATATGTGTTCCTTCATAGTTTATAAAGCTATTAAACCACTACATGGTTATTTTCACATCGAGTTTCATTTAAATCCTACGAAAAATTAAAGTTCTATGGAGTAAAAAGTTTTAAAAAATCGTTGGGTGTACTCACTTATTGTAGATACTGTATATATATATATATGTATATATATATATATATATATATATATATATATATATATATATATATATATATATATATATATATGTCGATTTTTTATATTTTCTTTTGACCATACGCATTTCTTTTCATTGTAGATATACTTGTACCTTTGCTCTATAACTAGAGGGCGTTTAAAAGTGCATCTAGAACGCTACATTAAAGAATCTATAACGGCAAAATGCAATTTTTTTAAGATTTATAAGGATTTTATTTAAATTTTCGGAAAATCTTTTTCAAACTTTTTCGAAGTCTTCCAATTTTTTCAATAAAAGTTTCAAATAGTATTCGAAACATCTTCTTATAATACACGATTTTTTCCCTCTGACGAGAAAAGTATTAATTTCGAAATGTCCGGATTTAAGGGAGTCTGACTCTCAGTTGAACATACAGCAGAAAATAAACTAATTAGTATGTTCATTTTTGTAATAATACTAGACCACCCGTGACCCGTTGGGTCAGTTTGTTATATTAGCTATGGAATGCATGTATGAGCGTGACACTTGTGGCATAAAGAAAATAGGTTTTTTTACATAACAGAAGCATTTCTATGAAAGTATATTAAAATGAAAAAAGAATATAGATAGATTTCTATGAGTCGTTCTGTTTATTATAATTGTTTTTTTTTTAATTACAGTTACTGAATTATAAGTGGTTGGCCATACTTATAGGTAAACATGCACTGAACAGGTACCATAATACTTATTATAGTTAAATTCAAATTTTGATATATCATCTTTTAAATGAAATTGTTAGTTGAAAGTACAGAATAATAAAAGGGCGATTTGAGGAAGGAAGGGGGAACAGCAGGCTTTCTCGCGTACGTAACGAAAACAGAGGGAGTAGGAGTGGTGAAATGTATGAGAGGGAAAGTGGGAGGAGGTTTCGTTCACGGACGCTACTATTGCTGATATTAATAATGAGTGTTGTTTTTTTGTTTGTTTGTTTTTGTTTTTTAAAAGGGAGGAGTTAAATATGCACTGAACAGGTACCATAATACTTATTATAGTTAAATTCAAATTTTGATATATCATCTTTTAAATGAAATTGTTAGTTGAAAGTACAGAATAATAAAAGGGCGATTTGAGAAAGAAAGGGGGTACAACCGGCTTTCTCGCGTACGTAACGAAAACAGAGGGAGTAGGAGTGGTGAAATCTATGAGAGGGAAAGTGGGAGGTGGTTTCGTTGACCGACCGCTAGAATGGCTGATATTAATAATGAGTGTGTTGTTTTTTTGTTTGTTTGTTTTTGTTTTTTAAAAGGGAGGAGTTTTTTTGAAACTTCGACAGACTTTACGAAGTCCTACCGTGAAGAAAACAAAAAAACTATTTGATGAAATTAAATGAAATTGTTTATATTAAAAGCGATATAAAAATTTCCAGAATGAAAAATTTCATGCGTTCGTTAATCATAAGAGATTAACGGAATTGGAATAACAGATTGAAGACGATGCTATTTACGCATGCGCAACCGGATGTTGAAAACCGGAAAGCTGAAAGCTGATTGCAAACATACAAGACCAATAGAGTTTTAGTATTATATAGATATTTGTTTGTTTCTTATATGTATATATTGCGTTAGCATGAAACATCGATGTCTCTAGGTATTTAAATATTTAATATTTATTTAAAAAATATTATTGTTTATCAGCCCCCCTTCCCACAAGAGCTGGGCACTTTCGAGTAGCTTTAATAACAAGCAGTACTAATAGCTATATGCGAGATCCGAACACCGGTTCGAAGGTCACTCTGAGCTGCCTGGTAAATAACGGCCACGTGTCGCTATTTACAGTTAAAGTTATTCTGCATTTACTAATTAATTGACGATGGCCCTTTGGTTAAGATCACCGACTACGAATCAGTGGCGATTTGTGTTCGGGGTTCGCGCCCACTAGACTGAAGATTGCGTTAGCATGAAACATCGATGTCTCTAGGTATTTAAATATTTAATATTTATTTAAAAAATATTATTGTTTATTCTTTATATATATATATTCTTTATATATATATATATATTTTTTTTTATATATATATATATTCTTTATATATATATATATATATATATATGTGTGTGTGTGTGTGTGTGTGTGTGTGTGTAGTCATCCACAGACATGTTTTTTTATATTTTTATATAGTTTAATATTTTTGCTAGTTTCGTATAATAATAGATTACAAGGAGTTTCTGTGGTTTCATGCCTTCTTGAAACAAAAACTAGGTGATAATACATCCCTAAATTGTGATCCGTCGGGTAGCTCGTTATCCATTTGCAAATTAGCGCACATTCCTGCTACAGAAAACCAATTGATTTGACAACGTAATCGTCTCTTTGTGGCATTAAATGGGATCGTTCACGGCATGAGTAAATGTTTTATACCGCCGAGAGAATGATGAGAATCCCAGAAAGTGCTTTTGGCGGGTAACAGACATAATTACAGAGAGAGAGAGAGAGAGGGAGAGAGAGAGAAAGAGCGATCCTAATCTATTTTTGAAGACAGAACCAGTAAACATAATGAAATCAATTGGTATGTATTCTTCTTCCTTGTGCATTCCGTTGACCGACAGACAATTGGTAGGGGAGGAGGGAGGAGGAATTGAAAGATGAGAGAATGATTAACAGTCGTTCGTAGTTCAATTTAATTAACCCGTGTATTGCCGACACCCTATGTTTATTCGCCAGGACACATTCCCTAAGAAAACAAATGTTACTGCCACGGTTAGATAATCTTCCCTTTTATGAAGGTTGCTTCTGGTCCAATACTAAACTGTATTAGACATGTGTGGGCAAGATCTTCGCGGGTACGACACTAAACTGCCTCGTACACCCGTGGACATGGTATTCGTATTTACATCACCCTACAACACCGAAATCAATCTTTCTTGGTCCTTCCTATTATTGCCTACCCTATTTCCCAACCCTATCAACTTCTCAAACTCCCCCCTCAACTTGATGTTACACAAAACTTCCACCACTCTGGCACAATTTCTAATCATTACCAAGCATTTAATTTACAACATTTACGGTGCTTAAATAACCAAATTGCCGATGACCATGAAACCGATACAACACAGTATTTCATTTACCTCCTCTCTGGGAGGTTAGGCACAAGGTCAGGTGTGATTTTGAAACGCCAGCGCACTAGGATTAGCGCGCTCTTGTCTATATATATATAATTTTAGTTTTGTGATTCATACTATTGAATTCAAGTGATTATCATACCTTAATCCTTCTACCCAGTTTCGGCACGCACTCTAGACAGGTTCAGCCGACTTCCTCCAAAGGGGGAAGTTCGTAGGAAATATAAAATTCCGAAGAGTTTTCCGTCGCATGTGTATTCCGCTCAGGCAAGATCATTTTAATTGTGTTATTGTTGGGGTTTTTTTCAGGGAGACGTCGCTGTCCTTCCACATACAGCGCCTGAAACTCTCAAATGGTCACCCATCTGGTACTGACCAGGCTTAGCGTCGCTTAACTTCGAGAACCGGTGTGTCAACTTGATTATGCACTCTATATATCAGGCCGCTATTCAACATTATAACTTGACGCAGATTCGACTGGTACGAAATAGATAGAAAACTTTTCCGTCGAATCCTTTTGATGTGACCGAGTATGTTACATTTGCGTTCTTTTCATGTACTCGGCTTTTATCCGACGATTTGTCTAATATTTGCCAGTGGTTGGATGAATCTAAATTGGCAACATTCTCCTCACTTCCTTGTGAACTCATCCCATCTACTCAACTAATGGCTTTCTCTCATCGTTAATTATTGCCTTCCTGGTGTCATGGGGAAAACCATTTCCGGTTTCCGTCCTGAACAGTTCCCAGACATCACAGAATGAAGATTTATCGGTTAGATCAGGGTTGGTGTCAAATTCGTTTGGCATCGTCAACCCGAATGAAATATAATAGCAGAGCCCGTGGACAAGAAAAGGACAACTCTACCTACTGGCTGGGCCCGTTTAAATTGCAAGATTATTCTGTTCAACTAAATTAATAACGATTTAAATTAATCCATAAATAAATTCAACAGTCGTATTGTTTTTTTATTATACATCAGATCTTGCTAAAACACCGGTTCTAGTTCAATCGCTGTAGTTAATCGATGTTAAGTTTGTTGGTGGCCATCTGTGCGAATAGGGGCATGTTATTGCCTTTTTGGTATTGATGCTTCGTTCGTACTTAGTTTAATGGTCAATTGGGATTACTTGAGGCTGTTAGTAAACATTCCACTTATGTGTATAAATCGGTTACAGCCTTGTTAGGAGTAAAAATGGCGACAGACCAATGTACTGTTACCATTATGAATCAGACCATCCATTCCACTTAGTTCTACTAATGTTGTTATATATACCCTTACCGATGCGTGTATACAATCCTTTACGTACGCGTGTTAAACCTTTTGTCGCCACCATCATCGTTGTGAGCCCAGGATGATTTTCGTCTGTTGATAGAAAACTACTCTGACACCAATGTTCAATCTATAAATGGTTTATTCAGATGACAGAACAGAAAACGTCGACTGGGCATGCGTGTGAGATAGATAGATAGATAGATAGATAGATAGATAGATAGATAGATAGATAGATAGATAGATAGATAGATAGATAGATAGATTTAACTACACCAGCTGCCTGACGCGTGTTGTCCACATTTTCGGGAAAGCACGCCAAAACGTCTTTCCCCGTTGAAATCTCGCTAGGAAGGTGAGAGGGGTCTCACCGGAAATTACGTGACCCCCTCAACTTCCGCCGGTTTTCACTCTCTGACCCATTTAACATCTAAACTTTTCCACTGAAAGTACGGCCCATACTATATAACAAAGTTACAAACATTAATTGATTTGATTTATTTTGTTGGTAGATACGCTTTATTTTTCATTTTTAGTTCTACATTCTGTTGGATGTTATTCAAACTGTTTTTCTTCACAGACACATACTACAAACTAGACATCATCCTCGGGTGTCTCCGGTTTCTCTGTACAAGGCTTTGCCAGGGCAACCTGACATGAGGATACTTCACCTTATAAGTAAACCCTGACCAAATATTAAAAATAACATGTATTCACAGCACAAATAAGATCACCTCGACAGAGATATACTCTGGCTATACGAGGAATGGTGCACCTTGACCAAGTAATGTTACCTCAAGTAACAATACTTAGCTAGATACTCCACTAGGCTACATGTATTCTTGTCCTAACATCCGGTAAGACCAAAAGACCACAATAAAAACATACCATAACATAGTTAACTGGTCAATTGGGAAAAAGAAAATTAATGTTCTTCACTTCTTTATAGGAGAGAACTTGGATGCCTACAAGACACTGGTCTCTCTCTACAGGGGTTTGTCAGGATCACCTGACATAAGGATAGTTCTACCTACAAGCAAACCCTGACAAAATATTCAAAATAACATAGTATTCGCAGCACATATAAGATCCCCTCCGTATGGCTACACCACGCTGGGTTATACGAGGAATGGTGCACCTTTTTCAAGTGATGTTGCGTATAGTAACAGCACTAAGCTGGATACTCTACTAGACTAGATAAATTCTTGTCCTGGAACCCGGTAAGACCAAAGGGTCACAAGAAAGATATACTATAACATTGTTAACTTGTCAATTAGGGAGAGGAAAATTATTTACCTTCTTTACTAACTCAACGTTTGACAGGTAAAAGGAGAATTTTAATGGAATATTCGAATATCAATGTATCTCATCTAAAGATCAGCTGTTTGCTTCCAGGAAAGGGGCTTTTTGATATCTTAAAACTTTGAGAGGAGTAAAATGAAACGATATATATATGATTCGACGTATGAGTATCCAAAAGCAAAATCATTTTTGGTTTTTAATGCTTATGGAGATTAGTCCAGCGAGTGATCTGCCTCCGAGACCACAAATGCAGCAAGTAAACAATTGTGATTGCGTCGAACGCACCTTTGTCCTCAGTCTTGCCCCCCCCCCCAAAAAAAAAACTCTCAATGCGATCCACTTCAAAACTCCCCACTCAATTCCGAATGGCGGCTCTCCACTTGTTCCTATTTTGTGTCAAGTTCTCAAAGCTTCCAACAGGGATTTTAATAGCTGAAAGATTGGACTTCAGCTTGTCCCTGTCAAGGCTTGTCAGTACTCCTTCTCCCATCCTTCAGTTCACCATACATAAAGATAGTTCGTATTCGCTCATCACTCATTCTTACTACATGACCAGTGTACCACATATGGAGCGAAAGCAGCGTTTGTGGAAGACATCGAGTTGATTAATCTGCGATCGATATGGAGCTCACATCTCAGACCCATACAAAAGTACGGAAAGAATCACAGCTTTATAAACCTGGATCTTGGTGTCTAGTTTCACACCTCTCTGGTCTCAAAAGCGATGGCGAAGCTTACCAAAAGCATTAGATTAGGTTATGCGGTTGATAATTTCATCATCAAGCGATGCATGGAAGTTCACAGTATTTCGCAAATAGGTGAAGGATTTCACATAGTTAAGTTTTTTACCATCTATTTTATTGGGATATTTTAGAATTGGTGAACGGGTGGTTTTAGATTTTCACCTCTGAACTGCTTGGGAGTAGGGGGGAGGCTGATACACAACCTCAGTTTTCCTGATGCTAATGGCGAGTCCAAAAGCCCTGCAAGCATTCGAGAAGCGATCCACAATTTTATGAGTCTCCCCAAGAGATGTTGCTACCAGAGCAGCAACCTCCGCTAATAGAAGATCATGTATGACACTCGAGCGCACACGAGTTTTCTGCTCTGAAACGCTAATGGTTAAAGAGACCACCACTTGTGCGAAATTGGAACTGAACACCACAAGTCGAATCAGCATAACCATATTACAGCATTACCGAGAAAAAACGATTCAAAGAGAACAGGAGCCATGACACAACCCTGCTTTGTAATATTGGAAACATCAAACGGTTAAGAAACCTTCCCATCAGACACAACAGCACCCCTCATACCCATGTGAAAAGACACGATGACACTGAGCATGTTGTCAGGTATACCGAGTTTTTTTAGCATCCTCCCCAATGCCTTTCTGTTCATGGTGTCAAAGGCTTTGTTTAAGTCCACGAACACCAAGTACAATTCCTGATTTTTCTCTCTCACTTTCTCGTCATGCTTCGAGATGACAATAAATAGATCCAAGAGCTTTTTTATCAGTTTTGTGCCACCATACTTATAGATCTCGGGTGGAATTCCGTCCCTTCCTTGTACCTTGCCTGAAAAGATTTGCTTGATTACATCTTTGATTTCCTTAAAGGTCGGAAGGTAAGAAAGCTGGGGTATTTCTGGTCGCTGTGGAATCAAAGCTATGACTTCATCCACTTCAGAGTTTGAATTAAGAACTGATTTAAAATGTTCCCTCCAACGCAATAAGACATCTCTTTTGTCCATTTGAAGTGAACTGCCATCAGCAGAGAGGACTGGAGTATTTCAACTTTCCCTTGGACAATAAACCCTCCTTAAGCTCTCATAGGTTTTCGTATCCTTCTCCTACGCTGCTTGTTGGAGTTCGGCGGCTCTAAATGACCACCAAGAATCTTTCAAATTGCGAAGAGCAGCTTGAACTCATTTTTTTTATTCTTGTATGCTTGATGTTAGACAGACAAGTTCTTATCATTAATCAATGTTCTATGCATTTGATTGATCAATTCTTTAACGCCCAAGTATTTCAAATGGGGAAGAATAAACTACATCACTCAGATTCTTCCAAGACATCTCAATTACATCAGTTATCTCAACTGCGTCAAGAGATTCTCTCCAGATAATCACACAGTTCCTCCTTTTTCTTGATGTTCTTCATTGGCAACACATTGATGCGTTTCAGTATTGCTGACTGCCGTAGCCTCCTGCGTGCCAGACGGAAACTTGCTCGACTATGGAGGAGTGCGTGATCCGACTGAAAGCAGGTGCCATGAAAAGAACGAGTGATGGAAATGTATTTTACGTCGCGCCTCCGAGTAATCACGTAGTCTATCATGTTTCATTACCCCGATCTTGGGTACATCCAGGAGGTCTTACGGTGATTCTTTGCTGAAACATAGTATTGGTAATGGTAAGGTCAAAATCACTGCAAATAGAGACAGTTTGAATTCATTCGCTTTACACCGTAATGTCCAAAAAAACCCTCCCGCCACATGGTCAGCGCCAACTTGAGCATTGAAGTCTCCCATAAGGACAAGCTTGTCCCTATGCTTGACTCTAGAAATGACATCACGAAGACAATCGTAAAATTCATCCTTTTCCTGCTCTGAGGTTGTCATTGTTGGAGCATAGCAGCTTACCGGAGTAGAATGAGTGTTGCCCCCCCCCCCCATTATACGGTCCCAGATACATTTCGGAAAGGAAGACAAGAATTTAGCAAGATCCGATTTGAAAGCAAAGCAAACACCTAATTGACGACGTTCTTCTCCGCCTTTATCAAAAAAGACAAAAGTATAACTACCTCCACTTCATCTAACTGGACAAATCCCACAATACGAATTTCACTCAGAGCAGCAATTGATACATTGCGCCTTTTAAAGGAAAGCGCGACGAGTGCTGTTTTTCGCTCGAGAGCAGTATTTCTGTCGTGAAGTGTGCGGACATTCCAAGGACTAAGATTCAATTTGTGCTTCTTTTATTCTTTCTTTGGATTGCAATTATAGATAACCAGACAGCTGCAGCGGGCTGCCAAGAATGTTTTAATGAGCAAGCAATGTTTAGGGCTCCTTTTATCGTCCCCTTCTCGCATTGGGAAAAGTAGTGCTGTATCTAAAAAGATCTGTTTGTCACCAGTGGAGAACACGGACAACACAATTGCTTATTGGTTTGTGAATAAACAGCCATCATCCAATAGTCACCACTGTGTAGAGCTTCAGCTAGAGACTGCTAGTAATACCCTTATCTGTCTCCTTCACCCTCGCTATCTCGCCAGCGGTCTTGTTGCAAATGTGTGAGAGACTGATCTAACTGAGTATTGCTGTTTGACAGCCACACAAAGATGTGTTTTCAGTGGTGAAGGCTTGTATAGGACTATCCACACTTCTTGGAACTGCTGATAACACACAGTCAGTGCAAAGGTTTGCCACAGATAGCATGAACATCAGACCTCAGGTTGTACATCAGAGTTTTCCTTCTCTGAGATGCCTGTCTTAACAAAGACCGAGGGTGAATCTATCCCAGTTGTTTAACCGCGCCTCCAGACACTAACCTGGGTATTTCACGTCCCGGTGCATATATATATATATATATATATATATATATATATATATATATATATATATATATATATAGTTTGAATTACCTACTAGAAATCATCCTCGAGTGTATTCGGTCTCTCTGTACAAGGTTTTGTCAGGACAACCTGACATGAGGATACTTCACCTAACAAATAAACCCTGACTAAATATTCAAAATAACATAGTATTCGAAGCCCAAATAAGATCCCATCGACACGGCAATACACTTGCTCATAGTTATGTTATCTCAAGTAACAACAGTTAGCTGAATAATCCACCAGACAAGATCGGATAGTGGAATAAAACAGCACATGTCAATTACATAGTATTCGCCATTTAATACGATTATATTATCTTCTTTTTATATTGATGAAGGGATGCGGAACATTTTACCGCATAGTTTAATAAAATAGTTAAATAATTAAATAGAGTTCAAGGTGTGGTCAAAGTCGGAGTCGGATTTATTTAATCTCCAAAGAATCAACTGAATATTTGGAGACTTTAAAATAAGGAGTCGAAGTCGTGCATTTTGGAATTCTAGAAGTCGAACCTTATACCTTCCGACGTTACAGTCTAGTTATTAAATACATCCTCAAACGTTTAGAAATTGGTGACCCTTTAATGGAGTTTAAACCCTGCAAATTTGATAATTTTCTAATCCCATAACTTTAGTCGTGTTAAGTAGATTTTAAGATAGTTTTTTAATAAATCAGTACGTATTTGATTACTTTGAAATATTTGTGGGCCTAACCTCGTGCATTTTAAGGAGATCCCTAAAAAAGCAATAATCGTCAATGAAATGTTGTAACTCTGATTAATAAGATTTAAACCATAAGTAAAATACACATATTTATATTGATTCTAATAATTTGAACCTGTTTCGATTATTATTTTTTTTAAAAACTTAATTGGAGTTTTAACTACTCAAATTAAAACTTTTCTAGGCACATAGCTTCAAACGTGTAATCTTTATTTGTTAAATAAACCGCGCGTGCGTGGTCCCCCTCTGTATGTGACTCGATGTGGCGAGTGTAAAATGCAATAAATTTGGGCAATTTGGGGCATTTTTGATCCCTCTTTGACCCCCTTGGGGGCGCGAACCAGAATTTTTCTGAGGTCAAGGTTGCTCATTTTATATCCAGAACAATTGCCTCTACATTTTGGCCAAGTTTCAGAAAAGTTGAATGGATGGATCAAACGTTATGAGAGAAAAGGATCATTTTTTTCCATTTTGGGGGCGTTTGACCCGTAGGGGGCGCGAACTAGATTTTTTCTAAGGTCAGCGATACTTATTTTCTATTAGGAACAATTGCCCTCATATTTTGGCCAAGTTTCAGAGAAATTGAATGGATTGATGAAAATTTATGGGGCAAAAAATGTCATTTTTTGCCATTTCGGGGCCTTTTGACCCTCTGGGGGGCTAACCAGATGTTTTTCAAAAATCGGAGAATGTCACTTTCTAACCTTATCAAAGTTACAACTTCATGCAAAATTTCAGAGAAATTCAATGGATGGTTGCGGAGAAAAATCCGGACGGACGGACGGACGGACGGACGGAGATCCTCAAAACATAAGTCCCCCGATTTTATAAATCGGGGGACCAATAAACCGACAGGTATCCGCGCCCGGAGGAGAATACCGAGAAGACTACGTCTATTTTTTGTCTCAAGTGCAATTTAAGCATGACAGACCGACGAAAATGCTATTTCAAATTTAAGCGTGGCAGACTGGCAAACATTAAAATTAAAATTTAAGCATGACAGACCGACGAAAATGCTATTTCAAACTTAAACGTGGCAGATCGCCGAAAATGTTATTTCAAACTTAAGCGTGAAAAACTGGCAAACATTATATTTTTAATTCAAGCATGACAGACCGATTAAAATGCTATTGTCAAACTTAAGCGTGACAGACCGAGGAACTAACCGACAAACGGGCAGAGCCTTCCCTGGAAATGCGTAGGCGCATCTAAAAATGTTGAAGCATAACAGACCGGTGGACAAACAAAGCCTACTAAAGAAATACATGGACGCATCTAATAACGCTATTTCAGACTTAAGCGTGACAGATATAAAAAAATAAATATCTGGCCAATAATCACGAACGATTAAAATCACTCAATAAATAAGGAAATAATTAGTGGCGATGTTAATTAATTTTGTGAGAAAGCATTTTCTGAGACGCTAGATTGATTGATTAATGTTTCCGTCCGTTTCCACTGCGAATATTGGAGATGAAAAAAAGCCTTGGAAGCAAGGGAGATAATCTCTGGTTTTATTTTGGAATTCATTCATTTCGTATGAATCAGATAATTCTATTGTTGACATTGGTTTCCCCGATGTCTTTCTAGTTAGAATTCTTTTCCAGTTTCCTTCCTTCTTTTTCTTGAGTTCTTCATGTTTCTTGGGTAGTCTTTTTTAATTTTGTCAGTTGTAGTTTTACTTTTCCATTGTTTTCTGGTAACTTTAGCTTTTGTTGTTGTTTATTGGTTTTGAATTCTTGTCTAGTATCCCATATGGACTTTGTTGGTCCATTTTTTTACGGATATTATTTCTATGCTTAGCCTCATAATTATAGAATTATCCGCAACATAAATTAGCTCATTATGTCTGTAATATTGTCTGTTAAGATCAATGAAAGGAGTACGTTAATTTCTTCTGTTTCTGATTTTATTTTCTGACAGTTTTTGTTATTTAGGAATGATTGTTTATTGTTTTTATTTTCATACTCTCTATGACGGGTTAGACTTCTGTTGCTTCTCCTTCAGTGAGTTTTATAATCTTGTGGTCATGAGTTTCTCCGGTTTCAGTGTTTATATTGTGCAGACTTCTACCTGCTAGTTTTTACGGACGGTTCCTGATGTTCCGTTACTTCACTTACCTTTCCTTTTATTTACATTGTTTCCAGCTCCGAGACCAATCCTTTCTCAAGGGTGTGCCTTTTTGTGCTGCAATCCTTTGTTTTTCTGCAAGATAGGCAGCAGATAAGTCTCATAGGTTCTTCATGTGATTCCGGTAGTATCTTTGATGTCTATGTTGGACATATCCCTTTCCACCTATCTTCTCAACCCTGAATATATATATATATATATATATATATATATATATATATATATATATATATATATATATATATATATAGCTTAATAAGATCGAAAATAAACAAATATATTGCTACATACTTAACAAATTTATTATCATATTTTCTTTACATTGAACAAAGCAGAGCATAAATCTATATGGGTCCTTTAAATTTGGATTTTTCAAAAATAAAATATTCTCCTCATCAGAAGGTGAAACTAATTTTGGAATGATATAAATTAGCCTCAATTATTCTATGAAAATAATATAAATTATTGGATTTTCTTTAAGGTAAAATATAACGATTATATCGAAAGTCTGAAAATAATTAACGTTATCGTTCCAAGGAATAGGTTTATACAGTTACAGTTTTAAGTTGCTATACTTGTTTACTTTGACATTCGCAAGTTAACGAATATATTGTAAGAGAAAACTATTGTATGGAGATAATTTGAATGCCATACTAGACACTGTCCTCGAGTGTCTAAGGTCTCTCTGTATAGGGGTGTGTCAGGACAACCTGGCATGAAGATACTTTCCCTTTAAAGTAAACCCTGACTACATATTTAAAATAACATAGTATTCGAAGCCCAAATAATATCCCCTTCTGTATGGTTACCAAATACTAGCTTATTCGAGGAAGTATGCACCTTCTCCAAGTGATGTTGGCTCTCTAGTAACAGCACTTAGCTGGATACGCCAGCAGACGATGAATTCTTGTCCTGGGATCCGGTAAGATCAGGAGACCATAAGAAAGATATACTATAACATAGCTAACTGGTCAATTAGTAAGAGGAAAAGTAGTGTTATAACTTCATCACTAACAGAACCATTGAGAGGAAAAGGGGAGCTTTAATGGAATATTCGAATATCTATGTATATCATATAGAGATAAGGAGTGAGCCCCGAGAAAAGACCCCTTGATTTCTGAGAACTTATACTGAAGTAAAATCAAACTAAAAAGTGTAAGACATGGTAACAGATTTGTGTATTTATTCATGCGTAAATCTGATGTCCAAATATCCGAAACATAGCATAAATATACACAAAATAAAACAAAGCCAAATTATGCATGATAGAGTCAGAATGCAATATATGCATAGTTTTTGTTCACTAAAAACATCTTCTTTTGCTGTGGAGAAATAGATTGAGGATAAAGATTGTTTTTATATGCAAACATGAAGAACAAAAAATGTCAACAAACGCTGAATTCAAGGAGGAAAGTTACACCGTTATGGGGTTGAGTCGAAAAGTTAGAACGGACATTGGAAAAATGTAATTCTATATTATTATTTGTAGATAAGGGGATTTGTGAACACTGCTATTTAAAAGGGCTTTTTACTGTATTTCCTTGAAACTATAACGTTCATCATTTATCAGACTTTCGTTATGTTTTTCTTTCAAAATGGTGTTTGTCTTTCCAGAAAATACTCCAATAATTATGTAGTTTCCAAAAAAAATGATTGAAGCTAATTTTTATCATTTTAAACTTGGCTTCACCTTCTGATGAGAAGAATGTTTTTCTTGGAAAAATCTCGATTTAAAGTACACACATGGATTGACTCTCTGCTTTTTCCTGCATGTTAAAAATATATGATAATAAATGTAAGTATGTAACGATATATTTGTTTGTTTTCGCTCTAATTTAACTGTAGTAATGCTCTGTTACAAAATATTAAGCATAATTTATCGTATTAGAAACTATTTTATAACATTGAAAATATACTTATGAACATGTTTTTATAATATCCTTGAATAATATATATATATATATATATATATATATATATATATATATATATATATATATATAACTTCTTTGTAATATAGCAGGAAAAATCCCAGCAGAGTACTCGATTAATTGCGAATTAAAATTAAAAATTAAGAGCATAATATTTATTTATTTTGGTACAGAAAAATTAGTACAACATTCGTACCGTCGGTTTCAAGAACAGAAGAACGGAAGCTGAAGAGAGCCGGATGGCTAAGCCCTTCTGTGCTTGAAACGCACGGTACGAATGTTGTACTAATTTTTCTGTACCAAAATATATATATATACATATATATATATATATATATATATATATATATATATATATATATATATATATATATATATATATTAGGGTACATGAAATGAATACAACATCAGTACCATTGGTTTCAAGCTCAGAAGGCGTTAACCAACCGGCTCTCAGGCTGAAGAGAGCCGGATGATTAACGCCTTCTGAGTTTGAAACCAACGGTACTGATGTCGTACTCATTTTCTGTACCAAAACATAAATAAATATTACGCTCTTAATTTTGCTTCTCAATTAATCGAGCACTCTGCTGGGATTTTTTCCACCATCTTACAAAAGAAGGTATATATATATATATATATATATATATATATATATATATATATATATATATATATATATATATATATATATATAGTGTGTGTGTGTGTGTGTTGTGTTTAACACATCACTCAATAAATCTAGGGCCTGACATGTAGATGGCGTCACTAATTAAAAAAATCCATATAATTTTATAAAGTACTCACCATCAAATGGCACGTATAAAAATTTGAGTCCAATTACTTTACAATTTACACTTATTTAAGTAAACCTGCTGTTGCAAATTTTCAAAATAATAGAAAAATCTGAATTTTGTGTGTTTATAAATCATTGTATTCTGACGGGAAAATTACTGTTCAAGTCAAGTAATGACTTGAGTAATTTTCGAACTCTGCTCCGTCAGTTAAAAAATGGAATTGCTTATTTGTTTAAAATTTGCAAACACAAATTATGCTGAATGCTCAGATTACCCAAATTCAGTAGTTGTCCCGGAAAACATTAAAAAATGTCCACAAATTCGTATTGAAGAATCGTAAATTAAAATTGCGTGAAATAGCATAAGAGTTGAAAATATCAGATAGCAGTGCATTCACGATTTTGCATAAACATTTGTAAATGTGAAAGCTATGTTCTAAGTGTGTGCCGCGTTTGCTCACATTCGATCAAAAACAACACGCGTCGATGTAAAGAGTATTTGCGTGCATATGTGACAATAGATGGCACATGGATCCACCATTTTATTCCGAAGTCAAATAAACTGTCAGCTGAGTGGAGAGCAGCAGGTGAAAACCGTCCAAAGCGACTAAAGATGCAAACATCAGCGGATATTATATAGCATTATTGGCGCGTTTGAAAGAAGAAATCGCCGAGAAACGGACACAAATGAAGAAGATGAAAGTGTTCTTTCGCCATAACAATGAAAGGTGTCACAAGTCGATCGTAACGATGGAAAAACTATATAAATTGTTTTCGCACCCAACCTATTCTTCAGATCTGACCATCAGCGACTATTGATTGTTTGCAGACATCAAAAGAATGGTCTAAACGAAGAGATTTGTCTCGAAAGAAGAAGTGATATCCGAAACTGAGGAGTATTTTGAGGCCAAAGGCAAATCTTTCTACAAAAAAAGCATCAAATTGTTAGAGAAGCGTTGGAATCAGTGTTTCAGCTTGTGATGAGACTATGTTGTTGAATAAAGTTGAATTTTCTCCAACGTTGTTGCTTTAGTAGTTAGGTCCGAGACTGATTAAGTGTTAAATGTCCCATGCATATATATATATATATATATATATATATATATATATATATATATATATATACATATATATACATATACATATATATATATATATATATATATATATATATATATATATATATATATATATATATATATATATAATTAACTTGTTACAAATATCCAGGGGGTATGAATCCGAAGGAAGTTGAAACCGGGTTTATGAGAGTGCTCAATGAAAATTCAGAGCAAAATATATATTTTTTGATTTTATTCCATTAGTTGCGACAAAACAAGTTTTGTTTCATTGGTGCTAACAGCGACCAACTCATCGGGCCGGCGAATTGAATTCCTTTCGCCGGCCCGATGAGTTGGTCGCTATTAGCACCAATGAAACAAAACTTGTTTTGTCGCAACTAATGGAATAAAATCAAAATATATATATATATATATATATATATATATATATATATATATATATATATATATATATATATATATATATATATAATTAAGTTCATAAGATAAACTTAAAACCAATATTTTTTGCAAAAAAGCTCAATGCAAAATAGAGCTTAATAAAATGTACTTAAATAAACATTAGAACAGCCTACGGGAGTTAAACAGCGTTTCAATGTTAACACATCTTCTCGGATGGAGATGTGTTGACATTGAAACGCTGGCTAACTCTCGTAAGTGTTCTAATGTTTATACATATATATATTTGGGAAAACATTATTAAATAAAAATGAGTGTTTTTACTTGATAAGACTTTTTCCCCCAATTTTCCGATTGGTCCATTTAGTGTTTCGGTCAAATTGCTGTATGTAAGTTCTATAGGTTTCGTGTTCCCTTTTCGTTCCTATTTTGCGAGTACTTTCGATTTAGTTCGTCAGATTATCTTTTTTATTATTATTATTATTATTATTATTATTATTATTATTATTATTATTATTATTATTATTATTATAACGGCCAGTAATTTACAACTTAAAAGGAGCGTGATGTTATTTGAAAAAAACTCAACAGTAAAGACATATTTTTTAAGAAACCAAAACTAACACCGCCTGAAGATGCTTCGACGAATCAACTCGAAAGTACATGAAAAAAGAAAAGAAAATGGAACAAGAAACTCATGGAACTTACATACAGTAATTTGACCGAAACACTAAACGGACCATTCCTAAAATTGAAACAATTAAACAAAATGTCTTATCAGGCAAAAACACTCCGTGTTATTTAATCATGTTTGCCTAAGTGAAAATATGCTGCATATATATATATATATATATATATATATATATATATATATATATATATATGTATGTATATATATATATATATGTATATATATGTATATATATATGTATATGTATATATATATATATATGTATATATATATGTATATGTATATATATATATATATATATATATATATATATATATATAGTCATCCACAGACCTATTGTTTCGCTGTATCACAGCTCTTCTGGAATCGTACCTACAACCATCTAGTTGATAGTCGGCAGTTCTACTTAGTGAGATCCGGGAACGGCACTCGTAAATGATATCTACAATGTCTTTATATAAACATTGACCGCCACTTTACAGTGCTCCATTTGTTTATTTACAAAGACCTTTGCATTAAGCTAAGTAAGCAGCAAGCGATATCATTTAACGACATTTCTCTAAACGAGAAGAGGAGAGGCTTATAATATTGACACGTTTGCTATAATATTAATATACAGATAAAATATTGTTAAATATTTCATCCGACAGCTTCCAAAAGTCCTCTCTTAATTCTTCATTGTTTACCCTTGTTTCTGAATTCATCCAATTCTATTTTTAAATGCTATACGTCATTGCTGTGCTTCATCTGATCTGGCAATTTGTTCTTAAATCTTGTTTATTACATGCAATCTAAACCTATCGCTCCACACCCCACACTAACTTTCCCTCCCTCCTCGTATATATATTTTATTTTTGTCTCCTCTAGTTTATTTCTATTTTCTTCCGCCTTTCTCTCACACATATCAAATTTCGACCGTTTAACGAATATAATCATTACAGTGCCTTTGCTTCGTATTTTCGACCATTGCATCTCATCATCTTATCTCTCTCTCTCAATTTCTCTCTCTCTCTCTCTCGCTCTCTCTCTTTCTTTCTCTCTCTCTCTTTCTCTTCTCTTAAATTTGCGTTCTATGCCGACATGATTGTTTGTAAATTAATATCCTTCCACGTCAGCAGGACACCCGTCGCAAGATTGTCAATAAAGCCGATTATGCACTCAACATTAGAGCTCGTCGCCATTGCGATGCACGTTATGACGATGTGTGTCATAAATTTGCACAGATGCGGACGTGGGAGTCACAAATACACGCGTAAATATGCATATGTACTTCTACGAGAACTGGTCAGTATAAAGGGTTATAGCAGGTGATAAAAAAGGGTAAAGAATAGAGCTAAATAATTGAGCATATAGTTTTCAGATAGAAGTGAGAGAGAGCGACAGAGAAAGAGAGTAGGGGTAGAGATATACATGGATTCAAAGAACTGCAGGCTTGTGAAACTCTCTTCTTGCTAACTGTTTTCCTCCTACCTGTAGTCTTGGGCTTTTCAAGACTAAGGCAAATAGGCATCTCCTGTCTTTGTGACAATCATTTCGTTCTTGTTAGCTCCTTACATAAAGTGGCTTCATGCCTTGTCTGGAGCGATTTCCATGAAAGAAGATAAAATAAAAGATAGAATTAACATGAGATAGATAGACAAATATATATATATATACTAGAAAAAATGTTCTTCATCAGGTCACCCATAGAGCTTGGATTAGATTCTTTTAATCAGGAAAATATGAGTTTTACAAGCCAGTTTAATTTCAAACGAATAAAACGACAAAATTTGTCTATTTCTCCTCTCTCTCTCTCTCTCTCTCTCTCTCTCTCTCTCTCTCTCTCTCTCTCTCTCTCTCTCTCTCTCTTTGCATCTCTCTCTACCTCTTTTTCTCTATTTCTCTCTTCTTCTTCTGTCTGTCTGTCTGTCTCTCTGTATTTCTCTGTCTCTCTCGCTCTCTCTCTCTATATATATACATATATATATTTATATATATATATATATTTATATATATATATATATATATTTATATATGTTTATATATATAAATATATATATACATATTTATTTATATATATATATATATATATATATATATATATAAATATACATATTTATTTATATATATATATATATATATATATATATATATATATATATATATATATATATATATATATAAGGAAAAAGAAAGAAACAATGTTTCTGTTGTTTGTTGCATGTGACTATTTCTTCCAATCGCATTCTTTGTATAAATTTGAAAACTTTTCCGTTTTTAATTAAAGTTCACCAACCGATTGAGAATGGTCGTATTTTAAACGACTGAAATATTTCGGCAGAACTATACAACATGAGTTTTTGAGTTTATTTTTGATAGTTGTGTAATTGCTTATCCTTTATTCCATTTTTATTTTTACATATATATATATATATATATATATATATATATATATATATATATATGGGGGGGGCTACGGGTTAAATAGTTTTATTACATTTTATTCTTTATTTTTCTTCATTGGATTCCACTGTTAATCAACAGGGAGAATATACCTTCTCCTTGTCAAAGAGTGTTTAAACACTCTTTGACAAGGAGAAGTATATTCTCGAAAGATAAGATTGAAATAAATGTTATTTATTTTACACCACCATTGTTATGGTTTTTTCAAAAAAAAAATATAATACTATTACGAAACAATGGTTTAAAAAATATGTCTAAATACCCTTTCTTATTCAAACCGGCGCCACCTCGCCTGCAGACATAACGTGATTTTCTGACCAAAAAGTTCATTTCCATCGGACGATTAAAAAAAGAAGAAAAGAAAAACATTCTTTGACAAGGAGAAGTATGTTCTCGAAAGCTAGGATTAAAATAAATTTTATTTATTTTATACCACCATTGTTATGGGTTTTTTTTTTAAATATAATACTATTACGAAACAATGGTTTAAAGAATATGTCTAAATACCCTTTCTTTATATATATATATATATATATATATATATATATATATATATATATATATATATATATATATATATATATATATTGATATATTCATGGCGATTTTGACTATTGTTTTTCAAAAGCGTTATATAAGATCTTTAACGTCGTTATGATTGATATGTAGGCACCACTTGCAGCGTGGTAAACAACCAATTACGTCTCACTCACAAAAAGCAGTACATCTTATTTGTCAGCCATTTATGATTATAAACTCAGGAAATAATGTTAGTCCTCCCAAACACTGAATAATGATTGAATTGCATCAATGTTATGTAACTGCTCTCATAAACAACCAACGTTTTTTCGTATGATAGTGTTTTGCGTTTGGGTTATAAAAAGAAACAATGTTCACATAATGTTTAGGTGTATTCGTTATCAAGGGCAAGAAATAGTTAATTGGTATACGGATGAATCCTTCGCAAAATGTACAGTTTGAAACGACTTGATTTAGGTTGAATGTGCATAGGAAGATTGAGCATTAATAACAGAAGTAACGAAAGGGAAAAGCATCTATTTTGAATAACACAAGAATGGTAAGAAAGAACAGAAAAGATATAAAATAAAACTGAAATACAGCAATAAACTTTGAGAAAAGATAAGAAAAGAACACAGAAAGAAAGACAGAGAAGAAGAAGAAGAAGAAGAAGAAGAAGAAGAAGAAGAAGAAGAAGAAGAAGAAGAAGAAGAAGAAGAAGAAGAAGAAGAAGAAGAAGAAGAAGAACGAACGAACGAACGAACGAACGAACGAACAAACGAACAAACAGACGAAATCGAATCGGGGGTAAAAGAAGGATGAATAGAGTGTAAAAAAGAAGAGAAAAGAGAAGAGGAAAAACAAAAAGAAGATGAGGGAAACGGGATAAATGAAATAGAGGAATAAGAAAAAGAAAAGGAGGTAGAAGGTAAAGAAGAAGAAGAAGAAGAAGAAGAAGAAGAAGAAGAATAAGAAGAAGAAAAAGAAGCAGAAGAAGAAGAAGAAGAAGAAGAAGAAGAAAGGTCGAAGAATTGAAAAGACGAGTAGAAGAAGAGAAGAAGAGCAAGAAGAA
Source organism: Sepiola atlantica (assembly GCA_963556195.1). Classification (NCBI taxonomy): domain Eukaryota; kingdom Metazoa; phylum Mollusca; class Cephalopoda; order Sepiida; family Sepiolidae; genus Sepiola; species Sepiola atlantica. Next base: position 47,625,563 of record OY744536.1, on the reverse strand, counting down.
GAAAGGACGAAGAGGTAAAAGAAGAAGAACAAGAACAAGAACAAGGATAAGAAGAAATGAAGAAGGAAAAGAGGTGTAAAAGAAGAGGAGAAAGAAAAGAATAAAAGAAGAAGAAGAAGAAAAGGAAAAAGAAAAAGAATAAAGGACGAAGAATGAAAAGAGGAGAGAAGAAGAAGAAGAAGAAGAAGAAGAAGAAGAAGAAGAAGAAGAAGAAGAAGAAGAAGAAGAAGAAGAAAAAGAAGAAGAAGAAGAAGAAGAAGAAGAGGGAAGAAGACAGAGGGGAAAAAGAAGATTAAGAAAGAAGGAATTACAGACATAAGAAAAACGATGAAAGAACAATAAAGAATATAAAAAGAAGAAAGAAAAGAATGTTAAGCAAAATGAAAGAAGAAAATATGGAAGATAAGAAAGAAGAGAAAAGAGGAAAACTAAAAGAAGTGATAGAAAGAGGAAAGAAAAAAAGGAAGACATGAATAATAAAAAGGACAAGAAAGTTAAGTTGAAGAAGACAACATTTTAAAAAGTCGAAGACCAAACGAAATAAAAGGCGAAGGAGAAAGAAAGGAGAAGAAAAGGAAAAGGTGTATGAAAGACAAAAAGCACGACAATGAAAGTAGAAGAAACTTAGATCAAAAGATGAAATACTGGAAATAAAGAGATGAGAAGAAGGAAGAAAGATATGAATAAACAGAAAAATGAAAAAAGAAAGAAAGATGAAAAAAGAAAGAAACTGGAAACAAACTGAAAGAACGAAAAAATGGCGAATAAAGAGTAAAATAAGAAAAAAAACGAAGTAGAAAGAAAGAAGGAAAGAAAGAAAGAAAGAAGGAAGATAGAAAGAAACGGAGGAATGAAAGGAATAAGGATAAAATCAACGGAAGACAAAAAATGGAAGGAGAACGAAAAAAAAGAAAGAAAACAAAAAGTGGAAAAAGAAGAAAAGAAGAAGAGAAAGACAAACAGACAGAAAAGAAGATAAAAGATGAATAAAAAGGGAAAGAACAATATATAACAAAAGAAGAAAAGAGATGATAAAGAAGAAGAACAAAGTAGATGATGATGATGATGATGATGATGATGATGATGATGATGATGATGATGATGATGACGACAACGACGACGACGACAAAACAAGAAAAGAAGAAAGAAAAGAAGAAAGAAAAGACACGAATACCTTTTGGAAATAGAAAATTAAATAAAATAGAAAAAGGTGAAAAATGGAGAAATGTACAAAAGGTAAGAAATAAAGAAATAAAAAGGTTAGAGAATCTACATAAAATCTAAACATGTATTCTCATGTAATATTTAACGGGTAAAAACAATGGAAGTGTTCCCGAATCTCTAAATACACCCCTAAATAGGCTATCATAGAATAAGCCTCCTAGAACTTTAAATTCATCCTATTTTTTTGTATTTAAATCATGTTTACAAAAGAAAGTTACTGTGCACGATGTTCCAGAGTGACAGCCATCAATCAGAAACATCTTTCACGAGTATGGCGTGCCAAAATGTCATCACTGCAATAAAACAAATCCATGCAAACTCCAAACAGAAGATTGTTTCAGAGACTTCGTTGTGATAATCACTGGAGTCCGCTAAGGATATTTGCTATCGCCATTACTCTTTGCCATAGCCATTGATTGGGTGCTTAAAAACGCAAGCAAAAATAAGCATATAACGTAGGTCGAAGATCGTAAACTTTCTAATGTAGACGTTGCAGACGATATTGCTACACTAGCAAAGAATACCACTGACCTACAAAGAATTATTGAAAATGCCGAAGTTGAGGCAGGGAGCATTGGTCTAACTACCAGTGCCAAGAAAACTCAAAAACATTCTCTCTAGGGCACACCAACCACCTACAAACGTTTTTGTCGACCAAACATAAATATTTATAGATACAACTTCACCTACTTAGGAAGCTTCATAAACAAGGAAGTCAATATGTACTATGAGTTGCAATGCAGGAGAGGAAAAGCCTCAGCAGCATTCAATCAGCTTTGCAAGGTCTGAGAAACCAAGACATTCACTATCAGAACTAAATTAAGATTTGATAACAGTTACGTTTTGTCACCATTGCTATATGAAAGTGAAATTCGGCATCTTAAAATCAGTCAAGAGAGGAAGTTAGACGCGTTTGATTCCAAATGCCTTAGAAAGAGTCTAGGGACCAAATAGAGCGATCGAATTACCAACCATAGTCATAGAACGCACCAACCAACAGCTTGTATTATCAATAATCTGCAAACAACATCTAGGTTGGCTAGGGCATGACCTAGGATTGATCCCACACAGAGAATTGCGAACCAAGTACCTCGAGTGAACCCCTGATGAGAAAAAGAAAAAAGAAAGGCCAAAAAGGAATTCAAAGCAAACAAACGAGAGAGAGTTACAAGCAACAGCAGAAGCTGGAGAGACGCTTCGAATCTTGATACAGACCAAATACGATGGATCATTTTGACTGCCTCACGTGGGAGTTCCTAAGATTTAGTCTAAGTATAAAATTTTCTGGAGAAGACAATAGAAGTGCCTTCCTAACCTAAGTGAGCTATGGAGCCGAACCTTCTTTAAAATTTCAAATACATCCTATTTTGATGAAATTTATATCATATGTATTAAACTCTACGGGGGAAGCAATTGAAATGTTCTAGAATCTCTTCATTAACCTCTATGTGCTAAATATCTACGTGTGGCCACCTCTTAGTGACCCATTTGTACAAAAAAAAACTTTAAAACTTCAAATACGTATTCCCGATTTAAGTAAAATTTATACGATATGTATAAGACACTAATTTAGTCAGATCTTCCGGCTATATTAGAAGGCGAAACAGGAGGAGGGGTAGTAAAAGCAACAAAGTAATATGGTGTTATGAGAATAGTCAGATCTTTCTGCTAGTATACATACAAAACTCAATATGTGTGTGGTATGTTTGTGGGTTCCTTATAGAAAGAAAGGTAAGAGAAGATTCATAAAATCTAAAAGTGTTTTCTCATGTAAAATTTACCGGAAAGAAACTGGAAGCGTTCCCGAATCTCGAAGTGCACTCTTACGGGGGCTAAGAAAGCATAACCCTCTTAAAATTTCAAATGTATTCTATTTTTGTGAAATTTAAATCATCTGTATAAAAGTTTCTGGGGAAGACAATGTAAGTTGTCTCCAATCTCTAAGTGTCCTTCTAGCCTACCGAAGCTATAGGGCCGAACCTCCTTTAAAATTTCGAATATATCCTATTTTGATAAAATGTATATCATATGTATAAAATTCTCCGATAGTAATGCCGAATATATACGTTACCCTCTATGTGCCGAATATATACGTTACTCTCTATGTACCGAATATCTACGTTACCCTCTATGTATCGAATATCTACGTTACCCTCTATGTGCCGAATATCTACATTACCCTCTATGTGCCGAATATCTGCGTTACCCTCTATGTGCCGAATATCTGCGTTACCCTCTATGTGCCGAATATCTACGTTACCCTCTATGTGCCGAATATCTACGTTACCCTCTATGTGCCGAATATCTACGTTAACCTCTATGTGCCGAATATCTACGTTAACCTCTATGTGCCGAATATCTACGTTACCCTCTATGTGCCGAATATCTACGTTACCCTCTATGTGCCGAATATCTACGTTACCCTCTATGTGCCGAATATCTACGTTACCCTCTATGTGCCGAATATCTACGTTACCCTCTATGTGCCGAATATCTACGTTACCCTCTATGTGCCGAATATCTACGTTACCCTCTATGTGCCGAATATCTACGTTACCCTCTATGTGCCGAATATATACGTTACCCTCTATGTGCCGAATATCTACGTTACCCTCTATGTGCCGAATATCTACATTACCCTCTATGTGCCGAATATCTACGTTACCCTCTATGTGCCGAATATCTACGTTACCCTCTATGTGCCGAATATCTACGTTACCCTCTATGTGCCGAATATATACGTTACCCTCTATGTGCCGAATATCTACATTACCCTCTATGTGCCGAATATATACGTTACCCTCTATGTGCCGAATATCTACGTTACCCTCTATGTACCGAATATCTACGTTACCCTCTATGTGCCGAATATCTACGTTACCCTCTATGTGCCGAATATCTACGTTACCCTCTATGTACCGAATATCTACGTTACCCTCTATGTGCCGAATATCTACGTTACCCTCTATGTGCCGAATATCTACGTTACCCTCTATGTGCCGAATATCTACGTTACCCTCTATGTGCCGAATATCTACGTTACCCTCTATGTGCCGAATATATACGTTACCCTCTATGTGCCGAATATCTACGTTACCCTCTATGTGCCGAATATCTACATTACCCTCTATGTGCCGAATATCTACGTTACCCTCTATGTGCCGAATATCTACGTTACCCTCTATGTGCCGAATATCTACGTTACCCTCTATGTGCCGAATATCTACGTTACCCTCTATGTGCCGAATATCTACGTTACCCTCTATGTACCGAATATCTACGTTACCCTCTATGTGCCGAATATCTACGTTACCCTCTATGTGCCGAATATCTACGTTACCCTCTATGTGCCGAATATCTACGTTACCCTCTATGTGCCGAATATCTACGTTACCCTCTATGTGCCGAATATCTACGTTACCCTCTATGTGCCGAATATATACGTTACCCTCTATGTGCCGAATATCTACGTTACCCTCTATGTGCCGAATATCTACATTACCCTCTATGTGCCGAATATCTACGTTACCCTCTATGTACCGAATATCTACGTTACCCTCTATGTGCCGAATATCTACGTTACCCTCTATGTGCCGAATATCTACGTTACCCTCTATGTGCCGAATATCTACGTTACCCTCTATGTACCGAATATCTACGTTACCCTCTATGTGCCGAATATCTACGTTACCCTCTATGTGCCGAATATCTACGTTACCCTCTATGTACCGAATATCTACGTTACCCTCTATGTCCCGAATATCTACGTTACCCTCTATGTGCCGAATATCTACGTTACCCTCTATGTGCCGAATATCTACGTTACCCTCTATGTGCCGAATATATACGTGCCTAACATTTAAGTGGCCCATTTGGACTAACTCCTTAAACACTTCAAATACGTATATCTGATGTTAATGAAATTTAAACCATATATATACGAAACTAATTCAGAGAGTTTTCCAACATTTAAGCTTCGTCTGACTATATTAGGGGGCGAAACAGGAGTAAAAACAGAGAAAGTAATATGGTGTTATGAGTAGAGTGAAAAGATACATAGTAGTGATCCTCATTCGATCACGAGCAACGGAGAGTCTTCCTGTTAGTATGACTAGCTTACTGTGTATGTCCGTCGACTCGACATCATATAGAATGTAATTCTCTTCGGTCCCATGGTAATTTATGGTGGTCGAGGAGTTGAATACCAGGCTGCAGAGTCAAAAGTGACTTTGTGACTAGGTTCGAATCATCCCACCGGCAGTAATTATCATCTGCACTGAAGATTGCGTAAGCATGAAATACGTATCTGTAGGTAAACATTTTTTTAAATACTCATATAAAAAATATTGTTCAGCTCCCTTTAAACAATAGTCGATGCCGCTTTATGAGAATTAATAATAAGCTGTCAATTTAAGCGTAATCGAAAGTACCGGATTCAGCCGTAGAACACTGTTATGACTAGCTTACTGTATATGTCCGCCGACTCGACATTAGAAATAATGTAATTCTCTCCTTTCCCAAGTTAATTTATGGTGGCCGAGGGGTTGAATACCAGACTGCAGAGTAAAAGGTGACTAGTTTCGAATCTTTCGACCAGTAGTAATTATTATCTCCTACACTGAAGATTGAGTAAGCATAAAACAATGTCTGTAGGTAAAAATATTTATATAAAAAATGTTATATATATATATATATATATATATATATATATATATATTATTTATCTGGAAATATTTTACAAAAAAATGTCAGAGTAAAGCAAATTCTCTTTATAAATAAGATGTCGCACAAGGCCGAAATTGGGTAAGGTAGGGTGAGAGTCGGCTGTCGGTCTCTTGGTCTATTCTCTAAACTAGTTTAAGTCACCAAAATACCACACTGACTCTGTAGGTGAAACCTACTTAACATTATCTCCGATGATTTGGCATTTTTTATTTACAAAAAAATATATGTACAAATTCATCGGTTGTGGGTGGGGGGGGGCTAAAAGACAAAAGAAATTGCTGAAAAATATGGTGCTGAGTGCGGTGGTTAGTAGGACCCTCCCGAATTAATCTCAGTATGAGCTGCACACTGTTTTTCGGGTTGTTTCAACAAGCGAAAACAAGCAAGACAGTTTCTAAGTGGGGAATAAAGAGGGGCAGAGCTCATTTGTACAACTAGTTGGGAGACTTGGCTAACTGGGATAAGGTCTTATAATACGTCAGGTCGATGGGAATCATGCCTAGGTAGGTAACACGTACTCACACTTGGTTCGTTCAAACACAAATAAACTAACGCTGCCTATCCACCTTCTTTTAAACAGCGAACTGTGTAGTCTCCTCTTAACACATCTAATCTTGACTTTAAGCTGATGTTTTAAGTGAGAAATCAGATCGTAATCAGCGTGGGGTCTACAATACAAGTCTAGCTACGGTTAGGATCGTGCGAAACACAATTCGTTTCTCTCTGAGCCACGAAGGCATCATAGCGTGCACTACAGATGTTACATTTAAAGGTACCAACTGCTCCGGGAAAATGCGAGCCGTCATCTCGTTGATATACTTCTAAAACTCGTGCAGCTTGCTGCAATTGAAGAAGGCGTGCTCGAATGTTCTTTCCTCAATATCCGTGCAGTGCAGGCAAAAATGGTTCAGGCTGGTTTTAGCTTTGAATAGTTTGTCATTAATGGGGCAGCGCACCCCGAACCCCAATCGTCAGGTCAGGTCATAGAAAACTCAAAGTTGTTGATATATCTCTGGCCTTGCGCCCAACTCCACTGAGAGCAAATCTCTTCCTCTGACCATCACAGGCGCTTTCCAAGCGGATCCGAAACGGTCCCCGCCACTATCACCCGATAGTGCAAGGTCACTGGACTCCGGCAGTGATCTGAGCACACCTCGGAATCCGTTGAAGAACTACGATTCCCACCTTGGTCTACGTCGGTCTTCAACCAAGTGGTCGAAGAATAAGTTGGGAAAGGCCTTCTAAACCTCAACGCTTCACGCAGACTCCTCAATCAAGTTCAGCTAAGGAATGAGAGTCTCTCAGCATGTCGATTATTTGCCATTATTGTTATTAGACGTTGTTTACAGACTTGTCTACGGAGAAGCGGCTTCTTACCCTGCCACATAAGTGGGAATAGCTGACGCGTAACCGCCGCCAAGCGGTTAGCAGTTAGAGATAGTACAGCCATCGGTAAAAGAAAAGAGGAAAGACGTTAGAGGTGCACGCCTCAGCTCTACCTTTAAGGGAAAGCCCCCTTCGAAGCCAAATCTTCACTGACGCTTCAACTTTCGACTGTACTTCCAACCAGATATTTTCAAGCTGCAGGCCTGGTTCAAACCATACGCTAAGGATCCGAACGCGGCTTCCAACCAGTTGAAAAGGTCCGGCCGTGCAGCCGCTCTGCTCCAGGCAGACAACTTCAGGCTATTGGATTTTCTAATGTTGACTACGGCCCCTGTGACTTTTTCGTACCGTTTGAGTGCCTTAGTCATCGCGATAATTTCTTCAAAGCTCGACACGCACACGGTGACACTATCGGCATCCGCGGAGACCCGAGCTTGCGTACCACTAGGTAGAGAAATACCGTGTCTCGCCGCCCTGTCCCTTAATTATCGCAGGAAAGGCTCCAACGCAAGAACATAAAGTAGGGGCGCAGTGGACAACCTTGTATGTAGCGACCGAGAAACGACGCACGATCCCGACCACAATCCGTTTACCTGCAACTCTGCCGTCGGATGGCGATACAGAATGTAGATCCATTTGCAGAAGTCCGGATTAAATCCGGCAGCTTCTAAAGTAGATCCCAGGAAATGATGGTCGACCCTGTCAAAAGCTTTGGACTGATCTAAATTGATCAGCGCAGTTTCGGTGTCATCTTCTAATCTCTCTATGATCGTCCGAATCAGATGCAGATTGTTCTGAATTGATCTCCCCTCCACAATATAGTTCTGATCGGGTTCAACCTGCAAATCGTTCGCAAGAAAAAATAAAAACATAAAAAGAATAAAAGGGTTTTGTTTGTCGGAAGGATTAAGAAAGAAAACAGACATTCGCTGAAATATGAAAATAACGAAAATTGAAGTGAATATGAAAATTATAGTTTTCGATTTAATTTTCTTGTAGTCATTGATATGCAACTACAAAGTATATATATATATATATATATATATATATAGAGAGAGAGAGAGAGAGAGAGAGAGAGAGAGAGAGAGAGACAGACAGACAGACAGACAGACAGACAGACAGACAGACAGACAAAATTCATATATACATCGTAGTTGTCGGCACTATAATTTATTTCGACCCCCATGGCCTCTTGAAAATGCTAACGGGACAACTACATACTGTTTTCTACATTGAGATCTCATACTCGGATTTCTTACCGAAATTATTTACTTTAACACTATATATATATATATATATATATATATATATATATATATATATATATATATAATTATTGTCTACATAGATGACCCATGATCCTTCAGAACACGGATCATCTATGTTCTCTGTTTTATAGTTAAACATTTACGACGTTATAAAAGTCTTCTTTCCGGTGTCTTTATACTGTATTTGTGGATGACGTCATCTTTTTATCTTAATTTTGTAAAATTGTAAAAGTTTTGCCTGGGAGTTTTCAACTCTGTTTAAATGGATGACGGCATCGCCTTAGACGGTATACCTTTGTGATGTTACACAGTGTGTACGAAGACATAAAAAAAGAATAACAAACAAGCAACGTTCACAGAGGTTTAGTAGTACATAGAGAAAGATCGCCTTTTGTGACGTTATCTTGTGTGCACGATGAGAAATACAAGTGTAGTATCTGTTCCAATGGATACTCGTCTTGATTCCGCCGGTCTTAAAGTTTTTTTTCTGTGCAGTTCTAGGAGGTCCACCCCACCAGGCTTTACTTTCTCTCTTTGAGAAGGGGTTAGTTTATTGCTAATCGCCTGAGGCGCCCCAACCGTGGAATGCCGACGGGGCTGCTCAGGCATTTTTGTATGCCAGAGTGCTCATCCTCGAGGGCGCTGGCTTCTCAGTCCCACTTTCCGACCTTGTGTCACATCTTACCACTGTGGGAAGGAAGATAAAATAAATAAATAAAACCAGAATACACTGAGTTTTAGAAATATAGAGATAAATTCTTATTATTATTAGTAGTAGCAATAGTATAGTAGTAGTAGTAGTAGTAGTAGTAGTAGTAGTAGTAGTAGTAGTAGTAGTAGCCGTGTACATCATACGTCAAAAATAACGGAAAAAATTTTCTTCGTCAGTGTTTGCGCTCGTTATTTATCGAGATATATTACTAAAATATATTACTAAACTATTTATATGAAATAATAGAATTACGTCTGTGGTTAATTTTTTCATATATAAATTATTATTATTATTATTATTATTATTATTATTATTATTATTATTATTATTATTATTATTATTATTATCATTATCATTTTTTATGGAAAAAACAAAACAAAAATTACCCATCGTTGACTTTTTATTATAGAGTTGAGGGTTTTTTTCTGAATTCATTTTATGTGACCGGGTAAGCTTGAAGTTGTTGCCTCACTTGCTTTTATCTTTCTCCCTTCCCCTCACCACTTGGAATGGTTTCGTGCGGGGCTAAAAAAAACATGGTTTTACTCGCTAACTTTTGCGTGACGGAATGGAAGAACATATATTTATGTACAAATAAATACACATTGGTCGTTATTATAGAGTGGGGATAATTATTATTATTATTATTATTGTTATTATTATTGCTTTTATTATTATTATTATTATTATTATTATTATTATTATTATTATTATTATTATTATTATTTCTTCTTTCAGTATTATATTATTATTATTATTATTATTATTATTATTATTATTATTATTACTACTAATATTATCCATTATTATATTACTATTATTATCATTATTATTATTATTATCTGATCGATATTATGATGATATGGAACGCAATTATTATTTTTCATAAAGTGAAGAGATTGTTTGACGGAAGATAAAAACGATATTAGGAAATGTTGAGGGTGGTGTGCATGAAGGCGGGTGGGGGAGCGAAAGACGCGAGGGTAATTTTGTCAGGCAAACGTTATCTCATGGTGGGGTGGTGCGTGCGCATGGGAAGAAAGGTTAATTGGAAATGGATTCGGTTCCACAGATTGGTGGGATAAGGAAAATATTAAAATATCAAGTAAAGTGAAAAAGAAACGAAACGAAATCCCGAATTCAAAAATAAAGAAAACGGAAAGAAGAAAGAAAGAAAGAAAGAAGAAAGAAAGAAAGAAAGAAAGAAAGCGACAAAGGAAAGCTAGAAGAAAAAATAAAGAAAGAATGGCAAAACGAAAAGTAATAAAGAAAGAAAAGAAGAAAGAAAAAAGAAGAAGAAAAGGAAGCGAGGAAATAAATCGAGGAAGAAAGACATAAAGAATGTTAAATGGAATCCCGAATTAAATAATGAAGAAAACGGAAAGAATGAAAGAAAGGTAGAAAGAAGCTGTAAAAGTAAGTAATAAAGAAAGTGAAGAGAGAGATGAGAAAGAAAGAAAGAAAAAAAGAAAGAAAGAAAGAAAGAAAAAAAGGAGAGATGTGAAGCAGAAAGAAAAAAAGAAAGATGCTAAAGCGTAAAATATTGTAAAAGGTAAGTAATAAAGAAAAGGGAAAGCGAGATGTGGGGAAAGAATAAAGAAAGAAAGAAAAGTAAAAAAATATGCAATAAAGCGACAAAGTAAAGTGAGAAGAAACGAAAGAACAAAAAAATAGTAAAATGTAATTAATAAAGAAAGAGAAGAGGTGTGAGGATAAAATTAAGAAAAAAGAAAACAAACGACAAATTAAAGCTAGCAGAAAAAAGAAAGAAAGAAAGACAAATGCTAGAACGAAAAGAATTGTAAAAAGTACGTAATAAAAGAAGGAGAGGGGGTATAGAAAGAAAGAAAGAAAGAAAGAAAGACGAAATAAAAGAAAGATAAAACTAAACAAAATAGAGACATATAAAACTGCATTAATAAAAGAGAATCAAAGTTTAAAGAACGAAATAAAGCAATAAAAAAGAAAGAAAGAAAGAAAGAAAGAAAGAAAGGGAGTTAGTGGAAGGAAGAACGGATGAAGTATTAGAACAGGAGTAAAAGAAGTAAAACATGAAAAAGTTGTGAAAAGGCGAAAACGAAAAAAAAATTAAATTAATAAAAAAAAAGGGTAAAGAAAGAAAAAGAAAATGATGGGAAAAAGAGAAAGAAAATCGAATGACGGCGTCGGAGTAAAGAATGAAAAAAAAAGAAAGAAAGAATGAAAAAAGAAAGAAAGAAAGAAAGAAAAGAGAAGGTGATAAAAAGAAATATTTGGAAGAATAAAAATTCAATACATAAGAGCTAGAAAGAAACAAAAAAAGAAACAAGCAAATTAAAACAAATCAAAATGTGTGTTAAAAATGGGGTGGCGGGCGGGAGATCGTGGAATCTGAGTCGAGACATCATTATCGGCGAGATAAAGGCATCGAAAATAATACGGGAAAGAAATGAAGCTTGGGTATGTACAAAAAAAAGATGGACGTCGGGAATTGGAAATGGCGGCTAAAGAATGTGGATACTTTGGGGGAGGGAAAAATCAGCGGTGAAGAAAACAAAAGGTCAAATAAAGATGAAGAAGACCAAAGAAATATGGATAAGTGCGGTGTGTAGTTATAAACACGGTTAACACAAATAAGTAGTACAAGAAGCTATAGAAATGGTATGGGAAGTAAAGGTATGAGATTTGGGTTTGGTTTGTTTTACGGCATATCAAACATCTATGGGTTATTCAATGCCGAATAAAGTTATAAAATATAATTCTATAGGTAGGATAATTATTTATATTCCAATAATACATTGCTCTCAGAATACATTACTCTTAGAATGCATTGCTTCTTGAAAACATTACTCTTTGAGAATACCCACACGCAAGCCAGGGAAAGACTGCAACACTCCCCAAATCATATACCAATAGAATTTGTTTGATGTGGTTTGGTTTGTTTTACGGCATACCAACCATCCATGTGTGATTTAATGCAGAATAAAGTTTTCAAATATAATTCTATAGGTAGGATAATTACTTTATTCCTAGAATACATTGCTCTTAAATAACCAGGATACATTGCTCTTAGATAACCAGAATACATTGCTCTTAGTTAACCAGAATACATTGCTCTTAGATAATATTATTACATTGCTCTTAGATAACCAGAATAAATTGCTCTTTGTCAACTAAAATACATTGCTCTCAGAAAACCAGACTACATTGCTCTTAGATAACCACAATACATAGCTCTTAGTTAACCAGAATATATTGCTCTCAGAATACATTGCTCTTAGAATATATTGATCTTAGTATACATTGCTCTTAAGATACGTTGCTCGTAAAGGGAGATTTCACAGAGAAAGTGGGAACATTACTCCTAGAAAAATAATTCTACGGAGAGAGAGAGAGAGAGAGAGAGAGAGAGAGAGAGAGAGAGAGAGAGAGGTGGCATTGCTCTCAGAAACACCATTCTAACAAAATCATAACTCACAGAAAAACATTTTTTTTTAATTTAAGATTTTTTTAATTTCTATAAGTTTTATTTTTTATTTCTTTAAGTTTATTTTTTTCATTTCCATAATTTTTATTTTTTATTTCTATAAGTTTTATTTTTTTTCATTTCTATAAGTTGTATTTTTTTCATTTCTATGAGTTTTATTTTTTATTTCTATAAGTTTTATTTTTTATTTCTTTAAGTTTTATTTTTTATTTCTTTAAGTTTATTTTTTTTCATTTCCATAATTTTTATTTTTTATTTCTATAAGTTTTATTTTTTTTCATTTCTATAAGTTTTATTTTTTTCATTTCTATGAGTTTTATTTTTTATTTCTATAAGTTTTATTTTTTATTTCTTTAAGTTTATTTTTTTCATTTCCATAATTTTTATTTTTTATTTCTATAAGTTTTATTTTTTTTCATTTCTATAAGTTTTATTTTTTTCATTTCTATGAGTTTTATTTTTTATTTCTATAAGTTTTATTTTTTATTTCTTTAAGTTTATTTTTTTCATTTCCATAATTTTTATTTTTTATTTCTATAAGTTTTATTTTTTTTCATTTCTATAAGTTTTATTTTTTTCATTTCTATGAGTTTTATTTTTTATTTCTATAAGTTTTATTTTTTATTTCTTTAAGTTTATTTTTTTCATTTCCATAATTTTTATTTTTTATTTCTATAAGTTTTATTTTTTTTCATTTCTATAAGTTTTATTTTTTTCATTTCTATGAGTTTTATTTTTTATTTCTATAAGTTTTATTTTTTTTCATTTCTATAAGTTGTATTTTTTTCATTTCTATGAGTTTTATTTTTTATTTCTATAAGTTTTATTTTTTATTTCTTTAAGTTTTATTTTTTATTTCTTTAAGTTTATTTTTTTTCATTTCCATAATTTTTATTTTTTATTTCTATAAGTTTTATTTTTTTTCATTTCTATAAGTTTTATTTTTTTCATTTCTATGAGTTTTATTTTTTATTTCTTTAAGTTTTATTTTTTATTTCTTTAAGTTTATTTTTTTCATTTCCATAATTTTTATTTTTTATTTCTATAAGTTTTATTTTTTTTCATTTCTATAAGTTTTATTTTTTTCATTTCTATGAGTTTTATTTTTTATTTCTATAAGTTTTATTTTTTATTTCTTTAAGTTTTATTTTTGTATTTCTATAAGTTTTAAAATAAACAAAATAAAGTAAAAAGCCGAATTTCATTTTTATGGATGCCCGGCGCAAAGATACCACAATAATATTATACCCCCTTTAATTAGAAATGAAATGTTCTTATCCTAGTACACTTGGTAATGTAGTTTACGAATATATATGCTTATAGTGCGTCTATATCCAAAACCCAACGAGAACTTTGTGAAATGTTTCCTTTTCATGGACGTTCGGCGTGGAAGCAAACACTTACAATATTATTGTACACTATTCGATCAAAATGAAATATACTTATCTAAGTAATCTAATTAATGTAGTTAATATATATGCATATATATATATATATATATATATATATATATATATATAAATGGTTATTGATCTATCTCCAAAATTTTAGAAAGAGTTTGTGACATATTTTATAGACGTTGGATGCGAACGCAGACCTCACACTACTATTATACTCCCTTTGATCTAACAGAAACAATCAACAACGTAGCATACAATTATAGAAATTATGAGTTCTTTTACTTCTATATAAGTATAATAAATAATAATACTTGTATAAAAGAATAAGAATAGCTGTAGAAGAAGAAGAAGAAGAAGAAGAAGAAGAAGAAGAAGAAGAAGAAGAAGAAGAAGAAGAAGAAGAAGAAGAAGAAACTGATTAAATAGTGTCCCTAGTAATATATTCTAAACTCTTCATAAGCTGGGCAAAAGAACTTAATAATCTGGACCAGAATACTAGGAGACTAATGATCATGCACAATGCAGTAAACCTTCTGGATGAGCTTGACCGACTCTACGTAAAAATGATCGACGGGAGAAGAGGATTTGTAAGTGTGGAAGACACAAAAAGGAATTGGAGACATACATTATCCAGAGCAGAGTAAGACTAATTATCGCATCAAAATGGACAATACAGAGAACAGCGAAACGAGAAACA
>OY744536.1:47535685-47608185 GCA_963556195.1 Sepiola atlantica | reverse complement strand
GACTTCCTCGGGATGATAATTTTAAGAAAAATGTCATGCAAGTACATCGAAATATTGGATTGACATGATGGGTTGATAAGGAAAAGTAGTAGCCGTAGCTACTAAGAGCGCTGGACGAGAGTCTGGGCTGCGAGAAGTCAGTAGTGGAAAAGAGTGAAATGAATATGGAAAGCTTTGAGTAGGTACATTACCTCACAACGACAAAAACCTCAGCACCCCCTCCCTTCTCTCCCACCCTAAGACAAATTCACTAACACTCTCGCCCCTCCCCTTTTTCACCTTAATGTACCCACTCAAAGCTTTCCATATTCATTTAACTCTTTGCTACTGACTAACTTCTCGCAGCCTGGACCCTCGTCCAGCGCTCTTAGTAGCCACGGCTACTACTTTCCTTATCAACCCAGCATGTCAATCAAATATTTCGATGTACTTGCATGACATTTTTCTTAAAATGATCATCCTGAGGAAGTCTTACAATAAAGACGAAACGTTGATGAATATATAAAAAATATCTCTTGGTTTTTCCTTTTTCATTTCCCATATATATATATATATATATATATATATATATATATATATATATATATATATATATATATATATATATATCACAAGTAGCGAAATTATTGGGTGTTATATATATATATATATATCCACACGAAGAGTGACGATCTTTACTGAACTTTTTTTTTTAGATATGTTTGTTGTTGTTATTGTAATCGACGCTCACAAGTCTTGAAATAACTAACACGTGTTTCTAACGGAAACTAAAGTATAAAGATACATGGATGCATCCACAGTCCAAGCAACGACATTTGATCAATTACGTCATCAACCGTAGACGCGATCTACAGGACGTCTGCAAGGTTCGAGTCAAGAGGAATGCTGAGTGCTGGACAGATCATCGTCTGGTGTGTGCTGACATGAGGTTCGTAATTAGGCCGAAGAGGCGATTCGGCAGTGCAAATCAAAGGGTTGATTGACAACATCTGGTTTGACGGCATGTTTACAAAGATTGGCGTGACTCCATAATGATCTCTTTGTACAAGGGCAAACGGAGGGAAGGTGGGTTTGAGAACTGTCGAGGCATCTTGAGCCGGAAAGGTATTTACCAGAATCCTGTTGAATAGCCTGAATGCCTACTTTTTGTGCTTTCTGAGAGTCAGTGTAGATTTAGAAAAAATAGGAGTACCACTGATAGGATGTTTACAGCACGTCAAATGCAGGAATAGTGTTCTGAACATCGTCTAGACCTATATTTGGTCTTTGTTGATTTGACGAAAGCGTTCGATACAGTTAATCAGGATGCGCTGTGGAAGGTATTGGGTAAGTTGGGATGTCCTCCTAACTTTGTTAGACTCGTTCGTGAGCTGCACGATAATATGAAAGCATGTGTCAACTTCAATGGTTGTCTCTCTGAACCCGTTGCAGTTGGCAATGGTGTTAAACAGGGTAATATACCTGCACCTACTTTGTTTTTTATCTATTTTGCTGTAACTCTGTCATTGGTTTTCACTAACTGTGTGTATCTTCGATTTCGCACATCGGGTCGGCTGTATAACTTACAGCGTTTTAAGACTTTGTCAAGGACATTCTCCACTGTTGTTCGAGATTTGCTCTATGCAGATGACATGGATATCGTAGCTCACTCACAGAATGGTATGCAGGATATCATAGATCGTTTTGCATGGGCGTGTAGAAGCATGTGTCTCACAATAAGCCTAGTCAAGGCAAAGGCTATGTTTATCTCGGCTCCTGGCAACCCGAATAAGAAACCGGATATATTTGTTGATTGTAACAGACTATCTGTCGTGGATCGTTTTATGTATCTGAGTAGTGCTATTTCGAGGAACGGGTCATTTTATGCTGAGATACGTATACATATTAAATAGGTTGGTGTATTTTGATCATTCGAAAAAGCAGATGTGGGAACCAAGTGATGTCAAGCAGGAACTTAAGATATCTGTGTATAAGGCCCGTTTTGTATCAACTTTGGTATATGCTTATAGGACATGTACCACTTACAGTGTTCATATTCGCCTGCTAGGGCGTTTCCACCAGAATTACCTTAGGCACTTGCTTAACATCTGTTGGGATAGCTTTACACCTGACACCGAAGTGTTGGAACGAGCTGCTGTTCCAAGCATTGAGTCTCGTATAAGTAAACGCAGACATCGTTAAGCTGGTCATCTTGTTCGTCTTATTGATGACAGACTGCCCAAGCAGGTGATTTATGAGGAACTAACTGGGAATACTCGCCCATAGCACAAACCGCGTAAGCAGTTCAAAGATTGTCTCAAAGACGATTTCAAGTGCTTTGGAACTGATGTTAGAGGATGGAAGAGGATGTGGCTGTAGATAGGTCAAGGTGGAGGAAGTCGATTTTTTAAGGCAGCAATCTTTTTGAAAAGAATAGGATGAAACACCAACAGCAGAAGAGAGCAGCGATGAAGAGACGGGGCGTGACGCCTCCAGCACATGGACGAAATATGGAATACCTAAGATGGCAAACTTGCAATTTGGTAACTATGTTATGTGCAGGTTTGTTTAATCACCAACGAGTGCATGTCTTGCAACATTAAGAATGGGCAAGGGGTGGCTTCATTTATAGCATCCCCGCAGATCATCACAACACATGCCACTTCTGTGGTATGGTCTGTAAAAGTCTAGCAGGTCTAAAGAGCCATATCCCCGCCGATCACTGGGAATTTTTACACTAATATCACACAGATACACGAAAAGTGGTCATATTCGAAATCGAATAGACAGCTGCCGATAATATATATATATATATATATATATATATATACAGGGTGGGCCAAAATAAGGGTCCTATCTTTAAATTTGAATAACTTGAATTTGAATAACTTCCACAAAATAAAAGTTAAACTCACCAAACTTTATGTGTGTGTAGACCGACCCTTCCGAGATATTTTGAAATAAACAAAACAAATTTTAGCCGAAAAACACTTCTTAAAACTTACAAAAACTAAAGTATTGTTTTTTTCACTGTTTTGAGTTTTTTAAGCAAAAATAATGTTTTCTAAATGAGGGTACGTTCCTTAGGGCTAATACGGTTCATGCTTGCTTCGGAAGGGGTCCTTTACTTATTCAAAAAAAAATATTTTTTTTAAATCAATAAATAAAAAAGTTATGAATTTTTAAAAATAGGACCCTTATTTTTGCCCACCCTGTATATATATATATATATATATATATATATATATATATATATATATATATATATATATATATATATATATATATATATATAGAGAGAGAGAGAGAGAGAGAGAGAGAGAGAGAGAGAGATAATAAAGATAAAAAATTCTTTAACATGTAACCTATTTTGAAAAGCCAATGGTCAATATACAAAATAGAGCAATACTATAAAGAAAATGAGTGATGAGAATAAAAATTGGAAAATTGATAATATTTATCAAATAATAAAATAGTTCAATTGTTGATTTTTTTACTGATTCTCTGGGGGTTTATTCACTGGTATTCCCTCTGGTGAGTGACTGTTCTACCAATGATATTTGACCTCGGGCTTAAATTCACTTTATTTTGCTAAACGAAACTTTTCACTATTCAGATTTTTTAAAGAAATAATTCCGCTATTCACCCTATTTTGCTCAACTTTTATGCTTTCCAGGATTTACTCTTTTGAACATGTATGCATTCTTTCATAGAAGATGATTATCTTTGCTCAAAAACTCTGTATATATTTTATATCTTTTATATTTTCAAATCTATGCTAAACAGTAATATAATTTGACTGTTTTTGTCCTATTTTATCCTCTGATGATAAAAGCATACATTTTTGCTTAGACTTAGATAGTATTTAACTAAACAAAGAAATCAACACCTCAAAGTTAAATAGATTAAAGATGAAGTAAATGAAGTCCATCAGATACCCATAAAATCAGTTGCATATAAAATCTATGTATAACATAGTATAATAAAACATTGTATATAACATATATAACATAATATATAACATATAATACACATATACTACAATATAATGTTATAATACATATATGTATCTATATGTATGTATATATGTGTATGTATCTATATGTATGTATATATTTGTATGTATATATTTGTATGTATTTATTTGTATGTATCTATATGTATGTATATATTTGTATATATCTATCTGTATGTATATATATGTATATCTATATATATATATATATATATATATATTTGTATGTATATATTTGTATCTATATATTTGTATGTATCTATATGTATGTATATATTTGTATATATCTATTTGTATGTATATATATGTATATTTATATATATATATATATATTTGTATGTATATATTTGTATGTATATATTTGTATGTATCTATATGTATGTATATATTTGTATATATCTATATGTATGTATATATATATATATGTATCATACATATATGTTATAATACATATATAACATAATATAACATTGTATAATAAAATCCATGTACAGGGTAGGCCAAAATAAGGGTCCTATCTTTAAATTTGAATAACTTGAATTTGAATAACTTCCACAAAATAAAAGCTAAACTCACCAAACTTTATGTGTGTGTAGACTGACCCTTCCGAGATTTTTTGAAATAAACAAAACAAATTTTAGCCGAAAAACACTTCTTAAAACTTACAAAAACTAAAGTATTGTTTTTTACACTGTTTTGAGTTTTTTAAGCAAAAATAATGTTTTCTAAATGAGGGTACGTTCCTTAGGGCTAATACGGCTCATGCTTGCTTCGGAAGGGGTCCTTTACTTATTCTAAAAAGAAAATTTTTTTTTAATCAATAAATAAAAAAGTTATGAATTTTTAAAAATAGGACCCTTATTTTTGCCCACCCTGTATAACAAGTTAGCTACACAGAAACAGTTATGTTTCATTCCCGAGGAAAATCATCAAGGTAACTTGCCATAAATATATGTTCATACTACTACTAAGCTCTACTCACGTATTAAGCACTGTTGAAATAAATACTGAAAATATATATACGTAATAGTATATTAGTTTCATATTATATATCTATATACATTACATTTTAAGAGTGTATAATCTCCATAAAAATGAGAGGAAAAATAATGCTTCCCCGATGTTCACACGCTCTATTTGTCTTGCTTGCTATTTGCTTTCTCGCTTCCCCTAACCACTGGAAATTATTTCATGCCAGATGGTTTATTTATATATTAATAAACATACATTGATCTTTATTATAGAGTGGACGATAAGATAATATTAGATCTTTAGAATTTCATCATTTCATTCATTTGAATTTCTTACGACTGCGTCGCCTTTCAAAAATAGTTTAATAGATTATTTTTCCATTGTACATTTTCTTAGGCAGGTTTTCCAGAGTGAATACCTTAATTTCGTTCTTAGAATCATAATATGTGTTGGCACTTCTCCATGTGTCGAATTTCGCTAGTCATATCCGGTATAATCTTATTACAGAGTTATCGGTCTTCTAATTCTAATTCTAACTAATATTTAATATTTTGGTGAATTTTAATGGAACAAGAGTAGTAATTCTTGTTATTAATAGAATAGTTATCTCCCTTTGATCTAAAGATGTAACTGTCAATCCAGTTTCATGCTATTACGGTTGTAAGATTTTGCATTGTAGAGTACGATACCTAAATTGTATTTTTATTTATTAATCTGCTAAAATTATGGCTTTTTGTGAAGTTTTTATCTATTATTTTGTGGAAATTTTGGTTATATTAGTGTGCTCGTTAAATGGGGGTATAAACCAAGTGGTACTTCTACGTTTATTTTTTGTTTCCATTGTGATTACTATCTCTGTTTGTGTTATTGGTTCCGCTATCTAAACTAATGTCTACATTGTTCGCATTGTTTCCTATTATTATCTATAGATCTATTGTCGTTATTATGGGTAGTAGTCCTCTGAAGTCCGTTTTTGTTTTTTCTACTCATAGATCTATTTAAGGCAACATCATAGGATATAACAATTCCATTATTTTGTTTATTAGTAAAATTAACTATTCAATGCATCATCGTAATATTCCTTATTTTCTATGAATGTATTTTAGTTGAGCGATAATCTAGAGAGTATCTTAGATACTTTAGCATATCTAAGAAAATCTCTAGATTAACGTCCACCGAAATTCATAGAAAATAAACAATATTACTTCGAATTAAGTCGGATAAAAGGGTAAAGTAAATGTTATTAATTAATAAAATGTTACAGCGCATGACAATAACTTGTTGACTAAAATACTAGAAGTGTTATAACGTATAATATAGCTTTAAATAGATGTTCAATAAAAACTGCCACATTTCTTCGCTCCTTTATTCAAAGGCAAGTAAATCGTAAGCTGGCCAGGTCCTATTACTTAGAAAAAAAACAATAAGTTCCTTTAAAATAAATCTATATTAAATTAAGCTTTTAGTATTCTTTTAAATCTTAAAGTACAATGTTATTTCATACCTACAGTTCGAATGTCTTATCTTCAACTAACTAAAATTGGTAAGTCAGTAGAATCGTCCAACTTCAGTTTGTTATTCTTGATTACCAGTCATTCCGATTTTCTGTTATTCGATAAAAAGAATCAACATGTCGTCACATTATGTTATAGACAGCTTTAATATCAACACTATTTTCTTTCCGTGCTATTAATTAAACAAAAAATAAATCTCAAAAGAAAATCCTTTTTGCACTATTTTTCTTCCGTGTTACTATAAAACAAAAATAAATTTCACAATAAAATAGTTTTCATTCAGCGTACCGAAGACAAACCGAGTTTAAGAACAATACATTGTAATTGAAAATTCATTATACTTACATTTTACTCGCAATAATTTAGGTGACTTAAATGGAATTTGACCAAAATTACTTTTAAGTCGGAGCTTGTGTTGGCAAAACAGCAAAGAAAACATCCAACTTGCTTATACTTATAACTTGAAAATATATGTATTATTTGGATTATTCAGACTACTGTTCAAGAAATTAAAACCGTAATACTTTTCTTTTGTCTACTCCCTCCTCGATCGATCCGGGGTGGGACGACGACTTCCCTGTGTGTTGTCGGCTGGAATGCAGAAGAGAAAAGAGAGAGATTAGCCTTGTTGCTCCTTTTATTGGATCCGAAATCTCGCGTTGGTCACTGATATGTCGTTTCCTGATTGGCTGAAGTTTTCAGCCAGCGTGTTTCCCACGAGATTCCCCCTTTTTTAGTCAGTAACAAAGAAAGGGTATCAATCAACGCCGAGAAAGAAAAGGAGTTGAAATAACGCCATTTGCTTGCTGATGTCTGTTTGGCGCCTTTATAGCTCCTGCTACACAATTACGAACTATTTAAGACTTCTACCTGGTTATGGCTAACGCAGCAAGGGTAAGCTACTCTGTGGGTTAAATAAAAGGTTTCGTTCAAAATTCTATACAGATTCCCGAGTTCAACAAGATGCACCTATAGAAGGTCAGAGGTAACATCGGCCGAAACGTTGTAAGAATAACATCCAAGATGAGAACAGTAGTCCAAATAATCCAAATCATACAAATCATCCATCTTCATCTTAAAAAATTTGAAAATATATTATAATAGAAAGTAAAATCTAAGAATACAAAATAGTAATAGGGGGTTAAGGGGTGCAGGAGTTTCTTGGGTTCCTGAATTTCCACAGGCAATGTTGAGACATGGTTTCCGCTACTTATTATATATACATATATAACTTATGCATTAAGCTGTTTTGTGTTGATGCTTTAGTTTACGCGGGTAGTATTATTAAACAAACAATCATTTAGTCCGCGGGGCTGGGTGCAAACAAAGAATACAATAAAGTGAAACATAAGACTTGTATTTTGTGGTATTATTTGTCTGCGTCCAGCCCCGCGGACTAAATAATCGCTTATTTAATAATATTACCCGCCCAAACAATAGCATCAACATAAAAAGCAGCTTAATACATAACATAGTCTATACTGTCAGAAATAAATTTCCAATATTAAAAACATGGGTGTGTGTGGGGGGGGGGTAGGTGGGGGGGGGTGACGAAAACAATAACATAGAAGAATTTGTAACTGGCGACTTTGTTATTTGTTAATAGTCTGCTTACCAGCCATTCATTGGACATTTGGGAAGTAAATTAATATTATTATTTTTGTAAATGATGTGAAAATGTACGAGGAACATTTCCTCTGCTTCAGTCAAGAAAGAAATGAAATGTCGACGGGATAATTAGATTTGTGGGGATGGGGGTGGGGTCAGCTTGTCTAGTTCATTTCCGGTTTAAATGTATTTGCGTGTGCTATCTTATATATAACAAAAAATGGCGATTTTTTTTTTTTTTTTTTTGCAAATATCAAAGTTGTTTTCATTAGTTTTGCTCAAAATCTATATATACGAAGGCGAATGCACACATATACAACCATATACGCATTTTATCCTTATAAATACTTTGTAATAGAGGGAACTGTGCTTCTAAGACCATCTGTCCGTATTTCTTTAAGACGTGAACTTCCTGCGCTACTTTCAATTAACCTATCAGAACATTTTCCAGTTAAACAATCTGCTAAATTAAAGGGGCGTTACCCTTTCCCAAAATAATGGTAATTTCACATTTTTATTGTCTATGCTAGGGAAACTCGCCTTTATTTGGGGCAAATTCATTTTATTTCTCCGTTAAATTATCTACAAAATGTCTTACAGTTGAGTTATAAGCCAGTAGTGTTGATCTATTGATCGCTTTGTTTTACGGCGTATCAACCCTTTGAGTTATTTAATGCCGACTCATTAAAATTACTTCAAGACAGCTATGTAAAGAAATCATATAAAAAAGATTTAATTGGAAAAAAGATCAATTGCAATACAGCTTTCTATTTCAGTAGCTTCTTTCCAAGAACCGCAGGCTTGTGGAACTCTCTTCCTGCTGACTGTTTTCCTCCTACCTATAGTCTTGGTATTTTCAAGACTAAGGCCAATAGGCATCTCCTGTCTTTACAATAATTATCTTTCATTTTTGTTAGCTCCTTACATCAAGTGGCTTCATGCCTTGTCTGGAGCGATTTCCATAAAAAATAGGACGATCACTAAAGAGACGCGACTGGTATGCCGCTCCTCACAGCTGAAAGATCGTGATATTACGGAATCTGGTTCTCAATGATGTGATGAAGCTCTTTGGAGCATGCACATTGTACATTAGGGTATCTATTTAGTATTTTCTTTTTTTCTTTATTCACATCATCTATTTATTTACGTTATCGTCTTACTCTCCTTCTATTACGTTGTTGCTGCTACTCCTACTACTTCTAATCCGTTGTCCCTATCCCCGTCTCCTATTTCTTCCTTTGTTGACTTCTACCATTCAATGTGCAAGCAAACAAGCCAAGCACCGAAGCAAGCTAGGATGATTACATTATCTACAAAATGTATAAGCGGTATTAATGTCTGACAGCTCTAAGAAAGATGTGATGAGAGAGAAAGACAAATAAGTTTCAGAGTCGATTTCTCCTCAAGAGCAGAGCCATCCATGAGAATCTTAGGAAGAAAAGGGGCACACCTACGATTGAAAGACACGAGCTGAGTCTTAACTGGATTAAACGAAACAATCCATTTCGTACCCCAATCTACAACTGAACCCAGGTCAACTTCTAGATCAGCTACATATTTTGACTGATCCACGGGAGATGGGTGAAAAGCAACACCAGAATAGAGAGTGGTATCATCAACATAGATGTTAATTTTCTCAACAACATTTATATAGAGAAGAAACAGTGTTGGACATAGAATAAAGCCATGAGGAACACCAGGAAAAGAGAAAGAAGAGACATGGTCCAAAGTTACTCGCAAGCTTCGATCAGAAAGAAAAGACCTAATAATGTCAAAAACCTCACCACCAATACCATAACCCTGAAGTTTGTGTTGGAGACCAGAATGTCACACTCTGTCAAACGCCTTCGAAATGTCAAGCACAATGGCTCTACCCCCTCCTGAATTATCCATAAACTGACAGATCCGCTCAGTTACAACAGTTAAAAGATCAGCAGTTGAACGAAAACCACGAAAGCCATACTCAACATCACTAAAGAGGCCCAGACTTTCAGAAAATGAACAAGCTTGCCGTTGACCAACCTTTCAAGAACTTTTCTAATAATGGAGAGGAGACTAACCGGACGATACTTGGGGGGGGGTCAGACCGATCACCAGCATTTTTTAAGATAGGGACAACAGAGGACTCCTACCAATAAGAAGGAAAACAGGACTTAGACAAACAGAGATTGAATAATTTAGAGAGGATAGAAGAAAATTCAGGAGCAGAACGCTTGAAAACAACAACAGGAATTGAATCAGGACTGGAAGCCTTAGACTGGTCAAGATCAGAAAGAACCCTAGCAACCATCTTTGGAGTGATAATAACAGAATCAAGAAACTGATCAGTTTAAAAAGGAAAATTAGGAAGAACAGCATCAGAATCATCAAGAGAAAAATTGTCAGCAAAAAGACAAGCAAGGAGATCAGCTTTATCCTTAGAAGATGAAATAACCTGAAGACCATTAAAAAGAGGAGGAATAGCAGACTTGCCATTATTAATAATACTATTGTAGATTCTCCACAAATCCCGAGAGCCAACCCTTTGAGATGAGATAGAGTTACAAATCCTTTGAGAGTAGCTAGACTTAGCCTCAGAGATTGCTCTCTTGCAGGCATTGCTATCTCTTCTGTAGGATTGTCTAGAATGCTCAGAACCATCCTGACGATACTGATTAAAGTAATTGTTATGATGGGCAATGGCAGAAGCACAAACAGATGAAAACCAGGGATGAGAATGAGGTTTGGTTTGAAACTTACGATGAGAAATGAAGGTGTCAATTCCAACAATAAGCCAGTCAGTAACCTCCCTAGTAGCATCATTCAGAGACATACCAAAGATAGAACACAATGGAACGTCACATAGGAAGCTGTGAAGCCCATCCCAATCAACCCTCCTGTAGTTGAACGTCTTCCTATGGAAGAGATGATCAATAAAAGACTTAACTGAAAAATTAACCTCAAGATCAACAACCGCATGATCAGAAGAAACCAATGAAGGAGAAGAGGAAATATAACATGAGTCAGGAACAGAAGTGAGAACTCCAAGGATAGTTTTAGAACATTACATTTCAAAGACATTGAGCCTTCTCTCATAACCTGTCAGTATAGTTCATGTTTCACTTGCATGTACAGCAATAGGAACTATCAATGCATTGTAAAGTCTTAACTTCACAGGTGTTGATATGTCCTTCCTACTTTATATCTTTTTTTTTAGACATTCAAATGCAGAAGTTGCTATTTCTATTCTTCTGCTAATGTCAGATGAGGATCCTAGAACCACTTAACCAAGAAACACAAATTCTTCGGTGTTTTGTTTTTTTCAACAATTTTGTTGTCTATTGAGAAGAGGGAAATGAGTTTACATTTGCCTGGGCCTTTCATCCCCCATTTTTCGCAAGAGGCTTTAAGCTAAGGAATAGAGGGCTTCAACCTATCAAAGACAACAGCAACGAACGTGATATCATCAGCATAACGAATATTAGTAGATAGCTCATTTCTAAGCATAAGTGTTGATTGAAGACGTTCTAGTTCTTTCATCACAAATTTAAAAAAAAACGTTGAAAAGGGCAGAAAATAAGAGACAACCTTGGCTTACACCTACAAATACTTCAAACCAGCTATGGTAAAGAAATCATATAAAGAAGATTTAGCACAGAGAATAGGAAGAGCAACTTCTGCATTTGGATGACTAAAAGAAAAGATATGGAGCAGGAAGGACATATTAACACATCTGACGCTATTACAAGCAGAAACTACACCCTAGATGTCGCTGTAAAATGAGTATACTTTTGTAAATATGTGTATGTACTCTTATGTACGTAAATGCGTGAGTGTGTTTAGGTGGCATCTTTTAATTCAATTAAGCCAGTTAAGCATATGGGCTGCGTGGAGAGAAATGATATCAGAATGATACGATGGTTGTGTAATGTGAGTCTTAAAGACAGGAAAACCCTGATTATCTCAGAGGAAGATTAAATCTGGACAGTATAGGGAGATGTGTGCAGAACAAAAGACTTTGGTGGTTTGGTCACATTGAAAAAACGGATGAGAGTTATTGGGTTAGTAGATGCATAACAGTTAATTTAGCAGGGTCAGTTGGCTGGGAAAGGTCAAGGAAAACATGGGAGGAAGTAATAAGGATAGATTTGAGAGAATGGGGGATAAATAAAAACCTGGTCCGAGATAAGTTAGTTTGGAAGTCAATTTCTAAAAGCCATTCAAAACGTGCCAGTAGTTAAAACAGACGTTAAACCGATGACGATGATAATGACGACGATAACGATGACGACGACGATGACGATGACGACAATGATAGTGATGATGATGATGATGATGATGATGATGATGATGGTGATGATCCATGAACTAGGAGTTCTCACACAGGTCATCATCAGATAATAACCGGTGGTGTTACCTGGAGTCTGCCCAAATTTCCAGTACTCTCCACCTCTTTCGATAATCATTGCAAATGACTTTGCGTTATCGCAACAGCTGCTTACCATTGACTTCTCCCTGACAACGACCATCGGTCTTCTCTGGGATTTTGGGTGGTAATAAGCCTCCCCAAGATGGTGGTATTATTATTATTATTATTATTATTATTATTATTATTATTATTACTACTACTACTACTACTACTACTGTTGCTACTACTACTATCCCTATGATACACTCTGTAGACAAATGGTTCCTTATGACAAATCTGTTGCAATTATTCTACTTAAGAGTTTAATGTTTTTAGTATTAACAACAGCGGCAGTAGTAGTAGTAGTAGTAGTAGTAGTAGTAGTACTAGCAGTAGTTGCAGTAGTAGCAGTAGTAGCAGTAGTAGTAGAAGAAGCATTTAACTCCCTTCCTGTGTGTCATATGAAGGGGGTTATGAGAAGGATTCTTCATACTAAATTCTGTTTTCATTTTTCAAGTAAATAAAATTTAATGATAATTTATCGCTTATTATTTCTTACACGCTTGTCGTTACCAGTAATCTCTCGCTGGTAATAACAAGCGGTTTTCCATAGTTTCTGACTGACAGCAACTTTCTACAATGTTCGCGTAATTTAAGCATTTCAAAGTAAAAGCAACGCAAAAACGAACTATATTCATTATGGTTTCGATATTCCAGGGAGGTAACTTTTGTTTACAAGGGAGATAACTCGGGGTTCTTTATAGGAATTACAACCCGTTGGTATTTTTTTAGCTTGTAAAATTTTTAGATTTTCAAATTTTTTTTTTTTTTTTAGTTCGGAATTTGTATTTTATCTGCGTCTCCGCGTCTCTATACAAGGCTTTGTTCGTCGGTCAGTTACGCTTCTTGTTCTAAATAGTATTTTTATCGCCACAGTAGTAGCAATATTGCATTATATAGTTAACACAAAAAGGGGTGAAAAAAATGATTTACCAAACGTCAGAAAATTTGATTTTCTATCGACTTCAGTTTTGACACTTTTTTCAGTGTTTATTTTTTAAGATTTTGTATCGTTTCCTCGGAGGATTGTAAAAATTGGGATTAGATGGCGCCGTATTTTACTCGATGTGAACATTCTATGTCATATATTTAACAATTGAAAAATCTAAAATTAAACAAAAATACAACTAATAACTGTCACCAATCGCTCGAAAATTTAATTTTCGAGCGATATGTTAAGTTCTTCTTTATTTCAAAATATTGTGCACTATACCGAAGATTTTCATCTCACGTGGTCGCGTCATCTTGAATCTGTTTTTTCAGCCTTCTAGGTAACGATACAAAATCTTTAAAAAAAACACTTACAAAAAATGTCAAAATTGAAAAGCTATGCAAGTTGATAGAAAATTAAATATTTTGCATTTGTAAAAGTTATTAAATTTTCTTGCGTTTGGTAAAAGTTATTTGTCCTAAAATTTTTTTCATCCTTTTTTTTGTTGTTTACTATAATGCACAATTGCCGCAGATTTTAGATGAGTGAGTCCGAGTATCTGTATAAGAGGTTCTGTCCGTCGGGCATTTGGTCACGTTTAAGTTTGAAATAATATTTTCGTTGGTCTGTCATGCTCATGTTTGAAATAGCATGTTTGTTGTCGGTCTCTCACATTTAAATGGACGCACCTTAAGAAAATCCGTTCTTGTTCGTTTGTCTGGATGGTGCTATCCCTTTTAGGTATTGCTATCCTCCACGGCAACTCTTTGTGATAACAACCCATGTTAATATTATCATATAAGAGCTAATCTTCACATTGACTGTATGACAAACTCCTAGAAAATTTTTCTAATAAAAGGGGTCGTAAAACAGAAGGAAAACAAATCCCTTCTATAAACAACAACGATACGTATTTAAGTGACCTACACCATGTAGGTTGCTGAAAGTTCAGACAGTGTCACAGTGAAGAAGTAATAATAAAGAAAGAAAGTTCCATTGGCTGCCAAAAATCTTCTTGGAGCAATATATCTTTAAGTGAAGATAGCTTTGCTCGCTGTCTAGGTGACGGAGGGAAGAGAGAGGACGTCTTTTTTCGTTGATGCCAGTGTCTGTCTGACCTGCAAATCCCAAAGGGTCTGCAAGTAGTTCTTCAAAGGTTTGGTTTAAATTTATAGACCCGTGGTATTCTAGAATCCTACTCCTCATTGGCTTAAAAGGCACCAGAAAGATGAGAAAATGGGGATCTAACAAAGTGAAAAGATTGTGTACTTGTCTACATGATGATGGACGTTTTGTTGCACCCTCCACTTTCTGTGTCCTCAGCCGTTGCTGATGACCGAGAGTTACCAGTTACCAATAATTACAAAAAGTTGCAACAATATTTATCCAAAGGACCTCTGTTCCCCTAAGTCCGTCTTCAAATGATTTATCTATAACTCTTTCTCAGCCTTTTGGCTAAGAAGAAGTGTAGTATCTGTTCCGATGGATACTGCACCCCATAGACTGGTATTGTCTTGGCCTTCGGGGCTTGATTTACGTGGGTCTATGGGTCTGTCCTGTGCAGTTCTAGGAGGTGCACCCTCCCAGGCTTTGCCTCTCCTCTTTGGGGAGGAGTAAGTTTATTGCTTACTGCCTGAGGCGCCCTTACCAGGGAATGCCGACGGGGCTGCCCAGGCAATTTTTAATGGCCAGAGTGCTCACCTCTCGAGCGCTGGCTTATCTAATCCCACTTTCCCGACTTTGTGTCATATCTTACCTTGTGGGAGGTAGATAAATATAAGAAAGTGTAGTATCTGTTCCGATGGATACTGCACCCCATAGACTGGTATTGTCGTGGCCTTCGGGGCTTGATTTACGCCTGTCTATGGGTCTGTCCTGTGCAGTTCTAGGAGGCCCACCCTCCCAGGCTTTGCTTCTCCTCTTTGGGGAGGAGTAAGTTTATTGCTTACTACCTGAGGCGCCCCTACCGGGGAATGCCGACGGAGCTGCCCAGGCAATATTTAATGGCCAGAGTGCTCACCTTCCGACCTGGCCAGAGTGCTCACCTTCCGACCTTGTGTCACATATTCCTATTGTGGGTAGGAGTTGGATAACTCTTATTTTAACCTACCTGTGGTTGGTCAGTATCACCTGATTATGTTGGGTGGTTTTCTGCATGCCAGCTGTTTTAAGAGTGTTAATAATTCCAGATTCCAATTTTCCATAGTTTTTTTTTTTATGTTTGTCAGTTTTGGTACTAGTACTCTTGCAATTATTGGTATTACCGTATTTGTCCTGTTCCATATTCCCTTCTGACAAGTTCCATGTATTTAATTAGTTTTTTTGTTTTGTTTTGTTTTGCCCTTTTCAGCTTCTCTCTTTGATCTGCTGGGAACGTCAAATCTATTATTCTCATTATTCATGATTGACTATTATCCTTTCTGGTCTTCTAGCTTGGATGATTTTCTTTCTTTGTATTCTAATTTCCAAAGGATGTTTTTTTTGTTTTGTTTATGGCTTTTTTCTACAAAAGAATCACAGCTTATTAAGGCCCACAGGAAACTCGAGGATAACGTTTATTGAGTTTGACAGATATACAGTGAAACATCGAGGGGATTAGTAACGATGGTTGTAACTGGTCAGAATATGATTATTTAAAAGGATGGCTCAACAAGAATTTTTTTACATTGCATTTGAAAACGGCAATGTTATAGTCAGCCGGGAAGCAGCCCCATGGTACTGTGTTCCACAGACGGGCAGTTCTAGGAAAGAAACTTTGCTCATGATTGAAAATGTTTTCATATTACCACTTGTCCTGGCTTAACTATATATTGCTTTAAATAAACTGTAGCAAAGTATGTTATTATACTGCCAATAACATGGTAAAACCATAACAAATGAAAATTGGCTAGTCAGAATCAAAGTTTGATATGTCAGCTTAAATGCTATTTAGGTCCAACTTTTAAAATCTCACAAGATAACTTGATATGTTAGATAAATACAACATTTTTTTAAATAGATATGCAAAACAGAATAAAATTTAAAAATTTTTTAGAAATAATGTGTATTTGTGTAATTATAGAGTATGAGTACTCCATATACTACTGGCAGTACATACCACATGTTACAATTGAATTCTTAAAACCCACATACTCTTGCTGAAAACAGAATCCCCTTGATTGTGCAAACCCAGGGTCTCTATGCACCAAATTAAACCCTGCGTCATTCTTTTTCTATTTACAAGTGAAGAAAATAATTACTTGGAAAGAGGACGCTAACATGAGTTAATCATAGATTGTCTCTATCTAAAATTCAGGGGACATAACTCTACCCTCAAAATCTCTTTGAGGCCAGCCAGATCACAAAGTTACTTTCCTTTTTATATGTTCTCTAGATGAAAATCTGTTTCATCTAACACATGCATTGCTTATTTTTGTCCTCTTCTTTTTTCTTATTCATTTTATTACTAAAATAGTTGTCTGCGTTTTTTTACTTTTTTACGTTTTATTACAAGTTCACTTTCCTCTCATTTTCTTCATGCACTCCATGGCTTCAGTTTTGCACCCTATCTAAAGGCCAATCTCATGTGGTTTTGTTGTTTGTTGTACTCGAAGCTTGATGAACGATTTAATACCGTAATTTATTGCAAACAAATCACTAAAAACATTTCATTAAACATTGCTATAGGGGGAGGGGATATTCATACCTTTGCCAATGATATTGATGCATTTAGTAAATGCAACAAATCTGGCCGATGGGGTAAATCACTCAATAATATCACATATATTAAAAAATCGCAAAATAAGCTAACTATAGTAAGCAGCAGCAGCAGCAGCGAATGTTGTTTTTAAGTATCAACTCTCGATTGGACAAAATCTCCAATCAGCCGTTCCTTTAAGTCAACCGCAGGTTCTAAGAACATTCACCTCCTAATTTTGATAAGGGTTAATGAGTTTGTCAGGTACGCGGCGAGACAATACCGTGATTTATGGTAATGGTTGAAATTCGGCAGCATTTGATTATTTAAGAGGACGGCTGAACAAGAATTTGTTTGCATTTGACTTGAAAACGACTATGTTGTAGTCAGCTGGGAAACAGACCCGCGGCATTGTGTTCCACAGACGGTTAGTTCTAGCAAAGAAACTCTCATGGAAGCTCCGCTTAGTTTTAGGTACACAGAAAGAGAAAGGGAAATCATTGACAGTGGCTGTAGATAGACGAGTTTTAGTTGTGAATGATTTACAGGGGAGGGGAACCATAGATTGGAGCTCAGTCGAGCAACTACTATGAAAATAACGATAGAGCAGAGAAAGACTAGCAACATTTATTCTGTGAGAAAGTGGGTGTAGAGAAGAGTGCACCCCCTACAATATTTCAAAGTCTTTCTCTCCTTGCAGTTTTTCCTTTCAGACTTGGTACACGTAAGTACGTCACAAGTCCAGACAGGCCCTGATTCCAAAGGCCCTCGGCAGATGCAACCTGTGACATTCACTAACTACTGTACCCACAGCAACAGCATACACACTCTCTCTCTCTCTCTCTCTCTCTCTCTCTCTCTCTCTCTCTCTCTCTCTCTCTCTCTCTCTCTCTGGTTGACAAAACAGTGGAAAGCTAATACACACACTTACAATACCTACCAAATTTACACACACTGTGACATGCAAACTCACATGGCACCAGCCGAAACTAACATGGCTACTCACTTTCTTTTTACACATTAAACAATTCCTTCTTCATTTAAAACGTTCCTGGCCCACTGAACTCTCATTTACCAACTTTTTACTTTTGGTTTTCCTCACAAGTTGTCAATAAAATTGATATATTTATGTATGAATAGACTTTGTCTTTCTTTTGATTGCCTACACTAAACCATCAAAAAGTCACAAAAAATTAAAAAGTTACAAAATATGGCAAAAAGTTAAGTAATTGCAAAATATCCAAAAATATTTTTTTTTAACTAAAATGTTATAAAAAGTAAAATATCCAAAAAATATTAAGTAGTGAAAAAAAAAAAACTGACTACAAAATAAAAAATGTCACAAAGAAACAAATCACCATAGCAATATATTCCTGTATGTTTGTTGACTTTTTTTTTCAGATAAATGGATGAGAGTTATTTAGTTAGTGGATGTAGAACAGTTGAGGTAGCAGTGTCAGGTTTGGGGAAGATAAAGGAAAACATGGGAAGAAGTGATAAGGATAGACTTGTGAGAAAGAGGGATAAATAAAAACCTGGACAGAGATAGGTTATTTTGGAAATCAATTTCTACAAGGTCTTCAGATTTGATTCTATTTGAACTTAATCATCATCTTTGGTTTAACGTCCGTTTTATATGCTGGCATGTGTTTGACAGCTTTAAAAAATTGATTTCAAAACTAACCTATCTCTGAACAGGTTTTTATTTATTCCTCTTTCTCCCACGTCCATGTTTATGACTTTCTCCCATGTTTTTCTATAACTTCCTAAAAACTAACACTGCTACCTCAACTGTTCTACATTTACTAACCTAAGAACTCTAATCCATTCTTTCAACATGGCCATATCATCGAAGTCTCCTGTTTTGCACACATCTGCCTATAATGCCAAGATTTAATCTTCTTCTGAGGTCATCAGATCTAAGTATGTGTTTAAGAATCACATTACGCATCCATCGTATCATTCTCATATAATTTCCTTTCATGCAACGCATGTCCTCAACTCTCACTGGCCAGGTTTCACTTCCATACATCATCACACTGCATACACATATTTGATAAACTCTTCTTTTGGTCGACAGTGATAATGCTCTACTGGTTAATAATGGCAAAATTTCCCTGAATTTGCTGCATCCACTCATAATTCTTGTAATCATGCTAGCACCTGCTCTTCCCTGTGCTCCAATGGTACCATCAAAATAACAAAACTACTGAACAATCTCAATAGCTTTGCCATCGAAATATACTTTCTACACATCTGAGTTCTCATCCATCTTCATTGTCTTACACTTCTTGACCTGCCGATTGCATAGTCATAGTAACGCATGACCTTCTTCTATACTGAAAAGTTATGACATCAATAGACAAACATTCTGTATAAAAAGAAAAGAATAAATTGCTTAAAAGAATTTTATTTATGTTTGTACCGTTACTATCGTCTACAGGATAGGAAGCACAATTTTTCAAGAGTTTTGGTAAGCATCCTTTGGTTCTGAGATTAAGAGAATCTAAGTCGAAGTGTTGCACTCGGGGTGAGACCGCAATCCTGAAGTGTGGCGTTATCATCATCTAGCACTCTATGAGGGAAGGTCGACAAAATTTGATAAGCAGAAAAATGGTCAGAATTCCTACAACGAGAAAAAAAACATATCATAGACATCATTCGTACCTTCCAATTTCAAGCGAAAAGCAGCAGCCAGTGTTGACAGACAGGGGGCACTTTGATCTTTTAAAAGATGTGTGTAAATAGAAACATTACAGAACTTCAAACACGAGTTAAAGAAAAATTGGGTTACAAAACATTGGTCTAAAAAAAATGAGATAAATGTTTTTCTTCTCGTAATTCTGGTCCATCTCAAATAGCAAATGTCAGTTATAAAAGTTGTTTAAATACAGTTTCTCAAAAAAGTTGTTTAAATACAGTGTCTCAAAAAAGTTGTTTAAATACAGTGTCTCAAAAAAGTTGTTTAAATACAGTGTCTCAAAAAAGTTGTTCAAATACAGTGTCTCAAAAAAGTTGTTCAAATACAGTGTCTCAAAAAAGTTGTTTAAATACAGTGTCTCAAAAAAGTTGTGTAAATACAGTGTCTCAAAAAAGTTGTTTAAATACAGTGTCTCAAAAAAGTTGTTTAAATACAGTGTCTCAAAAAAGTTGTGTAAATACAGTGTCTCAAAAAAGTTGTTTAAATACAGTGTCTCAAAAAAGTTGTTTAAATACAGTGTCTCAAAAAAGTTGTGTAAATACAGTGTCTCAAAAAAGTTGTTCAAATACAGTGTCTCAAAAAAGTTGTTTAAATACAGTGTCTCAAAAAAGTTGTTCAAATACAGTGTCTCAAAAAAGTTGTTTAAATACAGTGTCTCAAAAAAGTTGTTTAAATACAGTGTCTCAAAAAAGTTGTTCAAATACAGTGTCTCAAAAAAGTTGTTTAAATACAGTGTCTCAAAAAAGTTGTTTAAATACAGTGTCTCAAAAAAGTTGTGTAAATACAGTGTCTCAAAAAAGTTGTTTAAATACAGTGTCTCAAAAAAGTTGTTTAAATACAGTGTCTCAAAAAAATTGTGTAAATACAGTGTCTCAAAAAAGTTGTTTAAATACAGTGTCTCAAAAAAGTTGTTTAAATACAGTGTCTCAAAAAAGTTGTTTAAATACAGTGTCTCAAAAAAGTTGTTTAAATACAGTGTCTCAAAAAAGTTGTGTAAATACAGTGTCTCAAAAAAGTTGTTTAAATACAGTGTCTCAAAAAAGTTGTTTAAATACAGTGTCTCAAAAAAGTTGTGTAAATACAGTGTCTCAAAAAAGTTGTTTAAATACAGTGTCTCAAAAAAGTTGTTTAAATACAGTGTCTCAAAAAAGTTGTTTAAATACAGTGTCTCAAAAAAGTTGTTTAAATACAGTGTCTCAAAACAGTTGTGTAAATACAGTGTCTCAAAAAAGTTGTGTAAATACAGTGTCTCAAAAAAGTTGTTTAAATACAGTGTCTCAAAAAGTTGTTTAAATACAGTGTCTCATAAAAATTGTTTAAATACAGTGTCTCAAAAAAGTTGTATACACACTTTGAATTGTTGTAAAGTCGGTGTTTGAAAAAATTATTTTAATTTTAAAAAAGTATTATAACTTATAAACATCAAATTATTATATTGTTACCTTATGTTCTCAAAATGATGTTCATTTTGGTCCAAGACAATACAAAGACTTTGATGAAACTCTTTTTCCTTTTAAAGGCTTGTCGATGTCTGTGGTCTTCCCGAGTGCTTTGGTTGATTTTCTGAACATTTCCACCAGCTGGAAACTGGTCCCGAATTCGATTGTAACTCACGTTAATGTATTTTTTTTTTTTTTTTTTTTTTGTAATTTACTCATCAATTGCTGTTGCACCTCCATTGCCTTTAAATAATCCCAGTATTCAAATTATTGTTTATCACCTCATATTCTTAAAATGACGTCCGTTTTAGTCCAGGAACTGCTGACAACGCGAAGCCATTGCACTTCATTTGCATTTTCATGCTTCCAGTAGCATTTTATAATGAAGTTCCTTCCTTCAAAGTTTAGTCGCACTGCCATCATTATTAAAACCAGGATTAATATTATTCCCCTAAAAATTAATTACCTTGACTGTAACAGTGTTTTAACAAAATAATATTTTTTTTATTATTGTACAGGGTGTTTCATAAGTCTTGAGAACATAACGATTTTTAATAACTCAAAAACTATTAGGAGTTGAAAAATGAAATTGGTACCGTTGGAAAGGTTAAAGTTTCAAGTTTTGTGGGGAATCTTCAAAGTTGCTCAATATGAGCACCATTCGTCACACGGCAGACATCTAGTCGATAGTCCATTTCCTGCCAAACGCGTTCCAGCATCTTGACGTCAATGGTTCCCACAACTGCCGTTACTCGAGCCTTTAGTTCGTCAATATCTCTTGGAACATAGACTTGTTGCTTGACAAAGCCCCAAAGGAAAAAGTCACACGGGGTAAGATCTGGAGACCTAGGAGGCCAGGGCATGAGAACGTCATCACCTCGCCCAGATCTCCCAATCCATCTACCAGGCAGCCTTGTGTTAAGAAACTGCCTTACTCTAAGACTCCAGTGTGGTGGTGCACCATCTTGTTGAAAAATGAAGTCATCAGATTCTGCTTGTTCCAACTGAGCCATTAACCAGTCTTCCAGCATGTTGAGATAGGATTCACCAGTGATAGTTGCCTCTTCAAAGAAGAACGGTCCATAGACACCTTTCTTGGAAATTGCACAAAACACGTTCACTTTTGGTGAATCTCGCTCGTGCTCAAGAAGTTCATGAGGATTCTCAGTACCCCATATGCGAGTGTTATGCTTGTTAACTTTGCCATTCAGATGGAAGGTCGCCTCATCGCTAAAAACAAGCCGGTCATCAAAGCCGTTATCTTCCAACTTCTCTTGCATTGCAATGCAAAAGTCACGGCGAAGTGGCTTATCAGTGTCCTTCAACTTTTGGACCAACTTGAGCTTGTAAGGTACCATTTGCAGTCGTTTCCTTAAGACACGCCAGACAGTTGCTGGAGCAAGCTGAAGTTCCCTGCTGGCTCTTCTCACTGATTTACGGGGGCTCCGCTGAAAGGCTGTCCGAACTTGCTCAACTGCATCTTCTGAAGTTGAAGGGCGACCTGTTCGCTTACTTGGGCACAAACACCCATCTTTCACAAATTTAGCATGCCATCTGACAACGGATTTCCTTTCAGGGGCTTCTTTTTTAAATTTCCTGCGAAATGCACGCTGAACACATGTCCACGATTCAGTCTTTGCAAATTGGAGGACGCAAAATGCCTTGTCTTGTTTAGAGAACGCCATTACTGCACCTGGAAAGATAACACGAAAATCATTAGTATGACCAAAAACTTGATTAAGCAAGCTTTAAAATGGCACCAGTTTCATTTTTCTACCTGGAATAGTTCATGAGATATACGCATTTGTAATGTTCCCAAGACTTTTGAAACACCCTGTATAATTGTAAGTAAAGTGGTCAACCGTAGTCGAGGGCGACCCAAAGGTTCCCTTTTCATTAGCTACTAGAATCAGGCGTAGAGGAGGGCGCCACTCCTTTCCGGGGATCACTCCACTTACCCTTGAGTGTCACTTTATAATACTGAGTGTTTAGCAAGGATTGAATCAAGTACCATTTTTGAGCCATTGGTATGACTCGACTTAGGATTATGTCAAATGGGCCGGTTGTACCATTGTACAAATATTCAAAGTGTTTTTTTAAGATACTCGGTATATTAAAATCTCTGAATTTCAAAGTACAGATTTTGGCTATTTCCATTGTTGATTTCATAAATTTAATTCACATTTTAAAATTATTATTTTAATAGATCGATAATTTCAAAATTTCTGAATTTTAAATAAATTTTTAAAATACGTAGAACATTTTTAGCTAATGCAAACGATTAAATATATTTTTTATTTCCAAATGTATATTTTTTTATATATGAGTTCAGTAAGAATTGCGGGCATATACTGTCTTTAGCTTTATTTATTTTAATTCTGTTAGTTCGAAGAAATCAAAAGGCTTCCTCCTGGAGCTAACACTTGATTTTGCTACCTGTTAAATCTATATCCGAGGGCTCTTTTAATCTGTACTTCACTATAGCTTTGTCTTCCGAGGATTGTGTATAAGTATTTTTAAAGATTTCTTTTCGTTAGGCTAGTTGCCCCTTGCACAACTGGTATAATGTTTATTTCTTTCAGAGACCATGTTGTTTTTAAGTCATTCTTGCGACCATGATATTTTATTATATTTTCGAATTCAGCTTTATTGAGGCCATCGTCATTCGGGACGGTTTTAATGTAGTCCAGTATTCGGATCCCAGAAAGGAATTTTGATGTGAAGCGAGGATAAATAATCATTTGACACCCATTTTCTCAATTTTATATTTTTCTCGCTTGGAACTGTAGCAGTAGTAGTCTGTACTAAAACGGCATGAAGGGAAGATGAATTTTCTCGTTCATGATTAAAAGTTATAAAAGGTTTTTTTTTAAGCCAGACGACCGCTTTCGCCCCCTCTTAACAAAGACTGTATCGAGGGATTTAAAAAAAAGAGGGGGGGGGAGAGGAAAAAACAACAACTGTATATATTTAAAATAAAACAGTGTTATGGTATATGTACAATGGGGTATGTGTCTTAGAGACTGATAGGGACGTTGTAGACGAACGTGAATTGTCTCCAAGATTTTTAGATGATATAGTGAGTGAGCATGACTCAGGATCGTAAAGAAGTCAATGCTGAAATTCCAAGCGCACGGCGATTTTTTAAGTAAATGGTTCGTGATTGAAAACCCGTATGTGTTATTTAGAACGTTCGTTGAACGGAAAGTTCCATTCCTAATTTTACTAGGTATTTGTTGCTGAAAACGCTGAAGTCTCTGTGTAGCTTAATTGTCATATATATATATATATATATATATATATATATATATATATATATATATATGAGAAAGGAATGATGAGAGTAATCCTCAAAAAATTTCACACTTCACCACAACAAAAATCTCACTTCCCCCCCTTTCACCTCTCCCACCCTTTTGACCATTTCAATCATATTCTTACCACCCTATTTTCAAAGTTGTCTTCATTTCTTCAAATCTTTTTCTAAAACTATGATACTACCTACATACCAAACACACAGTGTTTCCACCCTCTCTCCTCTTTCCCCAACCTCTCAAAATCCATGCCACACCTCACCACAACAAAAATCTCAGCCCCTTTCACTTCTCACATCATAAGGCAATTTCAATTATATTCTCACTCCTCCCCATTTCATAGCTGCCTCAATCGTATCTACTCAAAGCTTTAAATATTCATTTCATCCTTTCACGACCATTGACTTCTCACAGCCTGGACTCTCTGGCGCTCATAATAGCCACGACTACTACATTCCTTCATCTCTCTACCATGTCAACCCAAAACTTTGATGTACTTGCATGACATTTTTCTTCAAATTATCATCCTGAGGAAGTCTTACAATTGATGAATATATAAAAAAAACTATCCCTTGGTTTTTCCTTTTTTATTTCATATATATATATATATATATATATATATATATATATATATATATATATATATATAGAAAAGAGGGTATATAAAAAAAATCTGCCTTTAGTTACATAAATACCCTGGGTTTCATGGGTCAATACTAACTCAGCTTTAATAGACGGAGTTCATATTGGTACCCATTTATTAGTTAAGTAACCAAGAAAAGAAGCAAATCTGTGAGCTCTCTAAAATTCAAAGCGAGAAATATTAACCGTAAAAATACAGAATAGTTAATACTCAAGAACTCATGAACTAAAGAAAATGGTGAAACCCGTGTAGTTTTAAGGTATGTAAACGATTTATGAGAATTTTTTAAACGGTATAAAAACACTTTAAAATATTTTCCACACATTAAAACTATTCGGGTTTCATAGAGAATTTCATTCTAATGTTTTTTATATAAATTATGTGACGCTTCTGAATAGATGGACATAACTCTAAATTTCTTACACACCACTATTCCGAATCCGTAGACGCTGAAACTTTGGAATGTTACGGTCTTTAACACAAGAAAGAAAATGCAACAGTAAGAAGGAGGCCATAAACGATAGTAGCAGCTTTCTCTGGGGGGAATCACATTTTCTTTTTTTCTTTGTGCTAAAGACCGAAACATTTTATTATTAATTGTTATAAAGTTTGTGACATATAAATAAAAGCGCTTAAAAGTTATCTTTGTGGCATTTAAAAACGGAGACTTTATTAAAATTTACTGTCGCATTTTCTTTATTGTTACATGCCAACGGTAATGTGTCAAAGTTTCAACGTCTACGAATTCGGAATAGCGGCGTGTCAGAAATTTAGAATTATACCCTCAGATCGGTTACGTTCTATCCAGGAGCGCCTATGTACTGAAAGCCTTCGAATGTTTTTGTAGGTTTGATGAATCGAATTAAATCGAATTGAACGCGGCTACGTGAAGTTTCTCCGTGTTTTTATTGTTATTTGATGCCGGCGCTCCTGTAGCGTACGTCACGAATGCAAGGGAGATAACTCTCATTGACTAAGAGATTTATCTCTTTTTTTAGAACATTTGGGACGCTAAAACCAACGCAACTTAGAAGAATTGGAATTGTTATTAAAGAAACTGTTATAAACTTTGTTACATTAAAAAAAAGAAGAAAGTTGTTGCAGTTTCTTTAATAACAATTCCAATTCCTCTAAGTTGCGTTGGTTTTAGCGTCCCAAATGTTCTAAAAAAAGAGATAAATCTCTTCGTCAATGAGAGTTATTTCCCTTACATTCGTGACGTACGCTACAAGAGCGCCTTGATGCCGAAGTGGTTAATTAATTACGATAACAGGAACTTTATTGTAGTTATTCATTTAAAAGCTTCCTTTTATTTTAGTTCTTAAATCTCCCTTTAAGAAAAGTAAACCAAGGGAGGTTACTTAATAATCAAGAGTTGCGTCCCTTGTATTTCAATTTATTTCAGGGAGTTAGCATAAATATATATTTTTTAATTTAATGTAATAAATTTAATTTATAAGTAGTTAGAGTGAAGACACGTGACCAAGTAAACACCTTAGCTTCCTCCGGATACAATTATGGTTATGATAACGATATATTTATATAGTCTAATGCATTATAATTATTTAACTGATTTTTTTTAAAACAGAGGTGTTGTATACTGCGGTGTGTACTCCTTTCTTAATTTTTATTTTTAGCTTATACATATTCTTATTAACACATAGATACGATCGCGACTGACCATTTGGAGCACTATGCGCCTCATCAGTTTGTAACGAACTGCTAATCGAGGATGTCTGAAGATATCAAATGGTGTTTCTACAGAACAGACTCATATCGATACGAATGTTTCCGATTGCAATTTACGAAACAGACCGAAAATAGATTTGAAAGTCGTAAAGCAATGTAAAAATGCAGACGACAGTGGAGCATATAAACGCAAAACCGGGTTTTGTTAGGGTTAAAAAAATATATATATCCCCCTCTCAAAATATGAATAAAGTTGATTTGAAATAAATTATTAAATCCATTCTTAACATGAAGAGGAAGGAGAGGTAATTGAACCTAACCTTAAGTCATGTAAAAATAATAAAGTTGTTTCATTTAATGTCGGTACTAATTGACTGTTTAATTGATAAATATGTTAGACTCTTACCCCGGTAATTGAACACCCTGCTCAATTTTTCTTTCAAAAAATTGTGTACAATCTTTATACATGTTTACAGGCTTTTTTTTGCTGCAGCCAAGGAGCAGAGAGCTCATTTTTTATTCAGCAGTGGAAATATTCGAAAATAATATTGGAAATCTGTTGAATTTTTCAACAGGTTATTTAAAGGTGCCGATAAAGTGGGGAAAGGAGAGGGTCCTTTATTTTTTTAGGAGAGGGAGCTGCCCCCAAACAAGTGGAGCTGGTAAAGCACTGTATATTTATACACACACACACACATATATATATATATATATATATATATATATATATATATATATATATATATATATATATATATATATATAATCCAGGTAAAACATCCACAGGGTAGTAATCCAAAGAATTTCAACCGGGTTTATAAAAAGTGCTCAATATCAAATAGAGCTTTTATATATGATTATTTTTATTCATACGGACATGTACAAAATCTGCGACACTAGCATGTCGATGTTATCGATCAACAGTTATTATAAACTGAGATCTCATCAGGCAGAGTTAGAATCCGATCTTAACCTTAGATCATATTTTGGAAAGAACCTTCAGTGTCGCAGATTTTGTACATGTCTGTGTAAATAAAAATAATCATATATATATATATATATATATATATATATATATGAACAAAAGAATTTAGGAAATAAACTACTAAATTATATATATATATATATATATATATATATATATATATATATATATATATATATATATATATATATATATATATAATCAGTCATAAAGATATAATGATATGTCTTACTTCTGTCCATCTAAATATTTCCGTAGGTCCCCAATTGTTTCTTGCGGCTTCATCTTCAGCACAAACGTATGATCTCCATTGGCAGACTTCACTCTCAAAGTTGTCATACGCACCGGACTCCCTCGTCTTTGTTGAGTGGCACTTTGAATTCTGCAATTAAAAGCATAAAATAATGTCGACGCCATTAGCATTTATGCATCCAATCAAAATCCTCGTTACATTCAGTCCCATCGCTAGTCACCACAGTATGTTTTTTTTTTGTTTTTGCAATGTTAGAATCAGATAAAATTGTGTCTGTTGTTGTTTTGGGCTGAGAAATGAGTTCTTAATAATGCTTCTCAGCATCGTGTCCAGTGTCCGAGAGTTATGAACGCAAATAACAACGCAATAAGAAGTGAATAAGCAAAATTTGCAAAGTTTTCATATCCAAAAGATCTTTGTCGTTGTGTAATTAATCATCATATTCAGTTTAACGTCCGTTTTACATGCTGGCATGTGTTGGACGGCTTTTAGAAACTGACTTCCAAACTAACTTATTTCTGGCCAAGTGTGTATTTATCCCTCTCAAATCCATCCTTATCACTTCCTCCTATGATTTCCTTGGCCTGATCCTGATACCTCAACGATTCTACATCTACTAACCCAAGAACTCTTATTCATTCTTTCTTCTTCGTCTTCTTCTTCGTCATCATCATCCCCACCCACAGGGTCACTCTAAATTCTAAAATAATAATCTTGGTCTTATGTGTGTCCAGATAAAGCAAATAAGGTAACACTGTAATAATAGGAGGCAATACAAAACCCCAAATTAACCGAAACGAAATTGCTTTAGCCAAGAAAGTTCAAAAGTACCAATTTTTTTCAACTAGGGAAATTCATTTTTTGGTTAAAAAACAAATTACTTTCAATTTCATTGTCCGTCCATAGTAAAAGTAAAAAAGAATAAGGAAACAAATTTTTTTTTTTAAATATGAAAATTTTATTTAGCATTTAATTTGTTTTGTTTTTTAATACATAGAGGTTCTTTTTTTTACCGAGATACTTATGAACGTAGAAATAAATAACATAATATAGGCACTATGAAACTTTCAATTATAATAAGTCAGCTAACCAAAGAATGATTCCCAATGATGATTGACGGACTACACAATTCGACGCAAAATAAAATTCAATTGTAGATCATGTAGCGCCGATCACAGTGAAGAATTTCTTGCTGACTTAGAAGTGGAAATTACGGATCTTTTTAAGAAGCTCACCGGCAAAAAATAAAGCCCCGCTATTCAAGGGAGACAACTTTTCAGCCACTTTGGCTTAAACAATTAACAAAATAAGAATGTATAACTTATTATATACGATTTTAGTATTAATGGATTTTATTTCTTTTTGTAATTAAATTGTTCATAAATTAACAAAATAAGAATGTATAACTTATTATATACGATTTTAGTATTAATGGATTTTATTTCTTTTTGTAATTAAATTTTTCATAAATTAACAAAATAAGAATGTATAACTTATTATATACGATTTTAGTATTAATGGATTTTATTTCTTTTTGTAATTAAATTTTTCATAAATTAACAAAATAAGAATGTATAACTTATTATATACGATTTTAGTATTAATGGATTTTATTTCTTTTTGTAATTAAATTTTTCATAAATTAACAAAATTAGAATGTTTTATTATTTCGGAGAGTAACTTCTGTCCGACATTGACGTAAATTACATCGCCATCTGGACCAATTGCTCAATAAAACCATTTGATGGCCATTGTTGCAGAGACGC
This sequence comes from Sepiola atlantica, assembly GCA_963556195.1. Lineage (NCBI taxonomy): Eukaryota > Metazoa > Mollusca > Cephalopoda > Sepiida > Sepiolidae > Sepiola > Sepiola atlantica. The sequence goes on along the minus strand of OY744536.1, from coordinate 47,578,253 downwards.
TGCTGATGTTGTACTCCGTGGTTTTGAAAAAAAAAACTACAGCAGACTCCTTGTCGTGGACCAGGGTTGTGAGTCTTAGAAAATTCATGAGCAAAGAAAACTTTAAGGAAAGGTGCACTCAAACACGTGTGAAACGGGTTAACGCGTAAAGAATTTAGCAAGGCGAAAAGTTGTCTCCCTTGGCAGCGGGGTTATTCTTAGAGGCTGACTAACTTTAGCACTAGAGGCGGGGAGCTTCTTAAAAAGATCCGAAATTACTAATGTTGTTATATCCCGCAGTATTATTGTCAGTCCTAATATGAATACGAAAAAATAATATCAAGGGAAGTAACTCGATTTAGCTACTTTTAAAGTTATCTCTCCTTTCACGGGAATATCTTGGTTCGCTTGTCTTTTAAAATAACATAATCAGCACGACGTGTAGAGTGAAGTTAACGGATTGTATTAGAATAAGCGATCTTTTAGTAAAGACTAAACGTGTGCCCGTATCCCATATAGTTAAATGGAAAGTGTTAGAACTATAAGAACATAAACTGATCAAGGTATGTCTATAAGGAATGGTGGAAGGGTGCATATAGGTGCAGAAAAAGGGGGAAAGCATCGACAAGATGAAGTAATAACGTATGTTCCTGGACTTCCAGATCAACCCGTCAGCTAAAGAAAATAGTGATGGGCAGGGCGTCTTGGACACAAGGAATAATGAGATCAGCAGAATGCAATAAAACAAAGACTGTTGGACATTCATGACTGAAACTTGGTGGACAAGTCAGTCATAGAAGATGCTGCTAAGTCTGCCGCAAATAAAGTAGGTTCGCTCTACCGGGCTAAAAAAACTTCTCTCACCTGTCAGTATCCTATATTGCTATATAGCCACCATTCACCTGTGCATGGAGTATTGTTGCCACATCTGGGTTGGTGTACCAACTATTAGCCTTTCCCTCTTGAACAGGGTACAAAAAATATTTTTTAACCTAATAGGTTTCACACTGGCTGCCAAGCTCCAGCCCCTGTCGCATCACCACAGTGTTGCATCCCTGTGATTGTTCTACAAGTACTTCCACAGAATGTGCTCCGATGAACTTACTGCACTTGTTGTATCCCATCAATGTAAATACCTCTGACCCAACCGACTAGCAGCAAAATCCCACCCCTTCTTTGTAGAAGGCCCTAAGATTTTCTACTCTGGTAGCTTCTTTCATAAGACTGCTTGCCTTTGGGATCCCTCCATGTTCCCGGTTTCCCTGACCATACCAACATGCAGAAATTTAAATGTAATGTGAACAAACATCTTGCTGCCCAACTCACTACCCAGGTTGTCCCTATAAATCTGGCCGCTATCACAGTAGCCCCTGATGTTTTAGTGGCAATGTGCTTTGTTTGGAGTAAGCAAAAGTATTTTTTTTAATAGACTGAAGTTTCTTTGTACCAACTATGGTTGGATTGCCGATAAGATTGTAAATTTTATTAATGATTCCAAGGGTGGAATATTTGGGGAAGGGGATGAACTTACCCTGTACAAATATACCCACACAGTTTCAGTTCCTTAGTAGTAGTAGTAGTAGTAGTAGTAGTAGTAGTAGTAGTAGTAGTAGTATCATTTTGATCTCCAATAACACATTCTATCCAAGGGCTTTCAATGCCAGATTTGTTGTAATTTGTCCAATCTTTTTGAAGCCTATAACTGTTTATTGCTCTTCGTATCAAAAACAATAATAACAGCAGTGTTGTTAGCAATCTTTAGCTATGTTAATTTGATCTGATATGCAAACAAGCTGTTTAATTAAATGAATAGAGAGAAAAATATGATGAATAGTTTTCCCTGTTCATAGAGAATTTGTACATCACTGGTGTTATCTTTTTTTATAATACACAGGTAATGTCGAGTAGCCTTGTTAGTATGAATATATGAAGAGTTCGCATGATAAACGCGATAAACGCTATTTTGAAAATCACGAAACTGTCCCTACAAAAAGTGCTGCATTTCAACACTCTACGACACCCCAAAACTATGTGTTATATAATATGATACCGAAATAATTTCGTTTTGATTTCAATTAAAATCACCTTTCATTCGAAGTCTAGATTTAATATATTCGTGTTTTTATTGTTTAAGTTTTCAATTTAAACGAATTGGATTTATCGCGTTTTGCGTTCGAACTCTTCATATATATATAATAAAAGTTTTATTCATACAAACACTTGGCTACGTATAAAGGAACGTTTTAACCGAAGCTTTTGCAAGCTCAGTATCCTCAGACTGAAAAAAAAATGTCTGCGCATTACATTTTCATATGAATATTCATATTTTTTTCGGCCTTAGGATACTGAGCTTACAACAGTTTCTGTTGCAACGTGTCAAATGTTTGTATAAATAAAACTTTTATCATATATAAATAGCTCTATTTATTATTGAGCACCGTTATATGAACACAGTAAAGATTCTCCGGATTTTAACCTGTGGATTCAAACCTTACCTGGATGTTAACATGTGGATTGAAACCATACCTGGATTACTATATATATATATATATATATATATATATATATATATATATATATAGCTATTGACTTTTGAGAGAAATAAAAAGCAAATTAATCACAGAAAATTGCAACTTACTGCTTTTTTTTTTAGTTTTAAACTCTGTTCGGCATTTTTTTTTTGTGGGGGGGGGAGTATGAATATACATTTTTAGTTTTTAATGAGTATATATTTTGGAGAATCATTGTCGTTTAGCAGACACTAACGGTTGAGATCCGTATATTTATAAACACATGTAATTATTTTTAAATGAAAGCATTTTAAACCAACGAAAGAATTTCAACAGATTTTGATTTTCGCATTTCCTTAGTGACCGCTGAAGGACAAAGACTGTCTGAAATATATCACTCACCAAAACAAGAAAAAACAAAAGATTTATTCGTGCTTCCAATTGTCAAAAAAATGCCAGACGAAGTTTGAAAAGTAAAAACCAGTGAGTTGCAGTTTTTTGTGACTAATTTGTTTTTCATTTTTATTTCTCTCAAAATCCAATACTTATCTAATAAGAGGAAAAAAATGGAACATACATGTATGTGGATAATAATTCAAAATAATATTTATTATAATATTATTTAATAGCCTCCTTATGGCTGGGCCCTTTAAGAGAATTAAAATAAGCTGCCAAGTTGATGCGCAAATGCAAGTTCCGTCCATTGGGGATGTCACACACTGTGGGGCAGTTTAATATATGTTCGCTTATAAAAACATAAATAGACTTTAATTGTCCTCTTTCTGCATAGCTGTTAGGTTTCCTGCATGGACAAAGGGGGTCAGACTTGAGTCAAAGGATGAACCATGCGACCAGCAGATCAGTTATCTCCACACTGACGATTCACGAAAAGGATGAAACATATATGTATGTGGATAATTATTCCAAAAAATATTTATAATAATATATATATATATATATATATAAATTATGTAAAATCTTAGTTATTCATTTATTCCATATATCCTTTGAAAAACAAATTTATTGGCAAACAATTGTTCCTGCCCATTTATAAATAAAAGTGTTTTTGAAGGATATGTAGTATGTTGTTAAAATAACATAATCAGCACGACGTGTAGAGTGAAGTTAACTGATTGTATTAGAATAAGCGATCTTTTAGTAAAGACTAAACGTGTGCCCGTATTATATGTAGTAGTTTGGATTTTTCTCCCAAGTACTTTCAGACCCATCCGGGTCCATCTTCAACACATGGTCTCTACCTGATTAACCTCATTCCCCCGAAGATGGACCCGGATGGGTCTGAAAGTACTTGGGAGAAAAATCCAAACTATGGCAAATTCATCAGTCAATTCCCCTCCGAAACTAAGATCCTGATTCGGACTATTGAAAGGATCTACTAAAGGATATCTAGACATGAGTTGTCTCTTATATTCAACAATACTTGCCCGCAAGAGAAGATGCTGCCTAGATATTCATATATATATATATATATATATATATATATATATACATTAGTTTTAGTTCAGTAACTTAAACTTTTCATTTTATATATATATATTTAAACAATGTAAATAATAAGTAAGCTAATGACAACTAACGCTGCAATCACCTATAAAAATAATTAGATAGAAATACATCGTATATTTGGGTGATAAAAATCGCACATATTTCTACACAGAGCGTCGTGGGACAGTGGTAGAACGCTGGACTATAGACATCAACATCGAGGGTTCGATCTCTGTGTAAGTTAGCCATGCTGATGACGGCTGTGAGCCAGAAACACGTGTCCATGGATTAATTTTATGTGCGTATTAAATTAAATTATATATATATTAACGTAAAAAAAAAAATATGTCCTATAAGTTTAGGGCGACTAGTAGTGCTGTTTTTTGCATCTTAATCACTTAGGAAGTGAAACAATTGAAATAATAAGTAAGCTAATAACAACTAACCCTGTAATCACCTATGAAAATAATTACATAGAAATACATTATATATATATATATATATATATATATATATATATATATATATATATATATATATATATAAATAGTTATGTCATACTGTGATTTATTGTTAATTTATATGTCTATCACAAATTTTGAAAGAACTATTTAAAGGTTTTAATGTTGAGTTTCACTTTTGCTCTGGAATTTGATAATCAATCTGATCTATATAAAGAAACTGTTTTTTTATATCATCATTCATATATATATATATATATATATATATATATATATATATATATATATACTAGTAGGTTTATTACTTACCTTTCTTTTATTTCTTGTGTAGCTTCAGTGTTAACAACGCTAATCTGAGTTTGACTGTCATCATCCTGCAAGAAATCGATAAGAACATTTTTGTAAAATATACAACATAATAAATTGTTAATGACATCAACTAGGAAATTCTCAAGACGCCTTTCTGAAGACTTTATAACTTTTACGGCATATCCACCCTTTTTTGGTTTGTTGAATACTGAAACGCAAGACATTTATTGGTTTGGTTCATCTGTATCGTGGCATATCAACCATTTCGAGGTCATTTAACGTTATGCTTATTTCAAACGAAACATTGAAAACAAGCAGCTATTTTGCCTATTGATGAGAGGGAGGTATTCCTTTTCTAACAGGATTAGTGTGCAACTGAATGCAGTAGATTTTATGGGATTTCAACTAAGCTTAATAACTTACAATTTATTCATCATTATTTCTTACTCATTAGGAGTTCTTGCACGAATCTTTACACATGATCACTTACTGGCAAAAACAATTGGAGTCTGAGTGACAACAAGTCTCCCCAGGTTTCCTGTACTCTCCGCTTCTTTCAATCACTGCATTCTCACAATTGCAATTCATCATTGAATTCTCACTGATAATGGCCGATGGCTTTCTATGGAATTTGAGTGATCGTAAGCCTCCTCCAGTACTCTTGATAGCCTTCCAGTAGAGACCTGGATGGTGCCTAACCTCCTCATTATTATTATTATAGTCATCATTATTATATTAATACATGTAATTACTATCATATAAGAGTGCTGTTCAAAACATTTTAAGCTTCACATAGAAATAGCCAGAGATAAACAAGTTTATAGTTGCAGCACTACCACTTCTTATAAAACTAGAAAATCTAATTCAAGAGTCTGTCTCATTTTCTTTGCCGATTGAGGTCGATTACAAATGTTACTGGTGTGCAGCTCAAACTGATAAATGGATGGAGGCCCAAGCAATCATAAAGTATCCAAAAATGAAAGGTATGACATGCAAGGAAATCCATGAGGACATGGTACAAATACTTTCCAAGGAAACCCTCTCCTATGCAACTGTGAAGGTGGGGGAGGCAGAATTGAAGCAGAGATGAAGCAGCACAGAATGTGACTCATAGTAAGGTTGTGCAAAAACCTTTACCACTCATGAACAAGTTTATGCGTTTCACTTGATGGTTTTGGGGATGACAGACATCTTACTATCCAGCAAATAACTAAACCCATGAGCATTAGTTCTGGTTTGGTCCATATAGTTTGAACTGAGATCTTGGAGATGAGCAAGCTGTCTACAAGATGAGGCTTAAGAATTTTTTTTTTTTTTTGCTAATGGGTAACCGCTTATCAAGGCCCGGGGGGAATTCGAGGATAAAGGTTAAAGAGATTGCCAGTTGGAAAATGAACACCACCATGAGAGGACCGAAAACCTGGGTGGTATGGGCAGAAAATTATTTAAGAGGAATTGATTATTCCAGAGGACGGTTCAACAAATATTTGTTTACATAAGAGTTGAAGACGACCATGCTGCAGTCGGTTGGGAAGTAAACTCGTGGTGTCTTGTTCTACAGATGAGATGTTCTAGGAAAGAAACTTTGTTCATGGAAGATTCATTTGGTTTTTGGTAAAGAGAGAGAGAGGAAAGTTCTTTGGTGTGGTTTAACTAGATGAGTTCTTGCTGTGAATGTTTTACAGGAGGGGACTATGAACATAACAATACAGTAGAGAGAGGCTAGCAACATCTTTTCTGTGTGAATTAGGTTTTAAGGAAAAGAAAAGGTGATCCCCCACCAGATTGCGGAGTCGATTTTGTACTCTGTTGAGACAGGAACGAGTGCTTCGAGCGGCACCTTCCTCAGATATGACAGCAGTACTCCATCTTGGTTCGTATCTGGCTCTGATACAGGTAGAGTGTTGCATCAGGGGTGAGATACTTTCTGAAGTGGTAGAATGATCCAACCATTTTTTTAGCAACGCCAGGGCACAAGCTGAAAATGGTTGACATTTCCAAGACACTTCTGACTTGCTTCTAGCAAACCCTAAGAATTCCCTCCACAGACTGGTATTTCAAAATAAAAACTGTGTTCACCACTTCAAAGCTGAAGAATGAAATATTCAAAGTAAATAGTGGAAATACTCTAGTTGTCTGCCTCGAAAAAGTTAAAGCAGGCAGCATCTGTTGGCAAGGTGATTGTTCCTGTTTTCTCAGATTCCGAAGGCATAATTATGATAGGTTATCTGGGAAAGGAAAAACGGAATTAATGTATATGCATCTGAATTTAGAGAACCGAAGGAAGCAATCGAGTCGAAATGCAGAAGGAAATTGAGAGCAAGTGTCATTATTGTTAGAGTTGTAATGAATGAATAGAGTGAGCGAGAGTCGAAGAGGTTTGGAGTGCAAAACCAGAAATTGATGAGAGACAAAAACTATGCAAATTTCATGCACGGCACAGGCTATTTTTTGTAATTTATGTCAGAGGGATTGGCTCAGTCCATTATACTACCCCCCCCCCCTCCCTGTTCTCGTAATCACATATGCAGCAGCTGGGAGGCGGTCTCCTTAGTCTTAGTCTATGGCCTCTTCTGAGATGTAGCACAGCTAATTCAGTCGCTTCTTCAGGTGGTTCTACTGAGACATGTTGATCTTCGCTATTGTCATTGTAACTGTCATTCTCACTGTCGTTCAACCGATTAAACCATCATCGACCGAACTATCGGCTTGTCCATTACAATAATTTCAAGGTTGAGACAAGGATTAAAGTATAAACGGTTTATTGTTTGTCTTTTGAAGTATGTCGATTTGAGGAATATGTTAAAAAATGATTTTCAGAGTTACATCACCGATCGAAAGAGAATCAGAAAAAAGATCAGAGCGAGACAAGCAGTCGAAGTGAGCTGGCATTCAGCCTTTTGCTCCCTCCAAAAAGCGCTGGGGAGTTGACTGTGTATGTAACGCAGGAGTGTATTAAAAAAATGCTGGCATTCTACTATAATAAAGTGTAAACAATGAAATATTTTTTCTTGTTTTCAATCTTTAATTTTTGTTTCAACACCTTTCGCATTTAGAACTAGTAAAGAACGGGGCATAACAGGATCTCATGCCAGTTGCTTTTTATTATGTAGAAAAAGTTTTCTAACTTTTTATTTATCTACCTCCCACAGCGGTAAGATGTGACACAAGGTCGGAAAGTGGGATTTGAAAAGCCAGCGCCCGAGAATTTGAGCACTCTGGCCGTTAAAAATTGCCTGGGCAGCCCCGTCGGCATTCCCCGGTAGGGGCGCCTCAGGTAGTAAGCAATAAACTTACTCCAACCCAAAGAGGGGAGGCAAAGCCTGGGAGGGTGGACCTCCTAGAACTGCACAGGACAAACCCACAGACCGGCGTCATCAAGCCTCGAAGGCCAAGACGGTACAGATACTACACTTTGATCTTGGCCAAAAGTTTTCTAACTTGTTCGATGATCAAAACGAAGGCATAACGCCATAACATAATCGATCACTAACAGGCACACCCATTACATAAGTTATTTATACTGCATGACATAAGTAACTGCGTAGTTGCATCACTGCATGGTGTGTGACGTGGCTGTTCTTAGAAATTGTTCAAAGAAAGACAATGTAGGTAACGCTTATTACTCATCTCACAAATTCAGAAAAAATATCACGGACATGTTTAATAACACATTGACCTCAATGTGCAATAATAACTTCGTATTTCAAAGACATTCTTCAATATTTGTTCATTTTCTCAGGGAAAACAAAATCGCCTTCTTGTTTGTTTGTATAGATGTGTAAATATTTAAAATTGATACTAACGTCAACAAACATGTTTATGGATAATCCATAATTGATTGATATTGATCTCATATCGATTGTGTTACAAAACGGTCAAACTGTTGGTCACCACACACATAAACACATAAACACATAAACACGTAAACACATAAAAAGAAAGTGGCGGATGAGAAAAACGGATAAACATGCACATTATGAATGGTAGAGAATGAGTCACCATTTAGCAAGTGCTAAATTCACCAACATGGTGTTGTGAGTTAAAAAAGAGAAAACATAGGTTTACGCACAAAACACATTCATTTCACAGTGATGCGAAAGACATTTTGCGTAATTGTTCGTTTAGAAAAGTTTAAAGTTCTCGTGTTTGTTAGAATGTTCCCATGTATAAGAAGTCCCAAATGTTAGAAGTGTGTATGTCTATGCATTTGCTTTTGTTTTATCATTTTAATTTAGTTTATCAAAGGGCCCTCTCTTGAGGCTAACACTTGATTTCCCTATGAGTATAATTTATATCCGAGGGCTCTCTTAAGGATAGATGTTGTTCCTTTTAGGGCTGCTATCTGTACTTCCCTACAGTTTGGTCTTCCCGGAATTGTTTCTAAGTATTTTCTTAGATTTTTTTCACTAGACCAGTTTCCCCCACTACAACCGGTATGATGTTTATTTCATCGAGGGACCATGTTATTTTTAAGTCATTTTTGAGGTCTTGGTATTTTGTTATTTTTTCCCGTTCGGCTCTATTGAGACCATAGTCGTTTGGGACGGTTACATCAATGATGAGAGCAGTTTTTTTCTGGTTTGTTCCAGATGACAATGTCTGGTTTGATGGCCTTGTCTTTTATGTATCTGCCCGCCTGTATGTCTTTATCATAGAACACTGTCACTTTTCCATTCGATGTTATGGGTGAGGGTTCATGTTCCCAGATGTTCAGTGATCTTTCAAGCTGCATCTCTCCACAGATCTTCCAATGTAGGTATTTACATACTTTGTTGTGGCGGGCAGTGTAATGGCCATCAGCCAAAAGGATCTTGCATTGTAGATGGTGAAAATGAAAGGGTAAGCTAAACAAACGAAGAAAGAAAGAGAGTAGCCTATATAAGTTAGTACCATTTTATGTTTGTTCACATCGCATTTCTAGCTCCCCACAATCTTATATATTAATTTGAGAATATATTTTTAGTTCAGTTAACTCTCAGAGATCAGGGGCTAACACTTGATTTTTTATGAGTTAAATAAATATCCGAGTTTCATTTAAGGATTTTCCCTACTTTTCATTCCTAGAGTCAGTAAATCAGTTAAGAATAATAATTTTCTTTTCCCCAATGGACCACTTAGCTGTTTTATAGTTTATTTTTCTTGTGTGTTTTTGCTTAGTTTGCCGGATTCCAGGACAAGAATTTATCTGGTCTGGTGGAGTGTCCAACTTAGTGTTATTACTTGTGGTAACATCACTAGGAGAAGATGCACTGTAACTTTCCTCATATCAGTCAATTTATATCCATGCCAAGCGAATCTTGTTATTATGTTATTTTTAATTGAATATTTGGTCAGAGTTTCCTGTTAAGGGGAAGTATCTTCATGTCAGAATGTCCTGACAAACCCCTGTACAGAGAGATCGAAGGCACTCAAGGGTGGTGTTCAGTAGGAATTCAAACTCTCTCCAAGAATTCAAACTCTCTCCCTTTTTTGTTTTAGTTCAGTTAGTTTTAATACATCAAGGACTCCCCTCTTGGGGATAACACTTGATTTCTTTATGACTTGTATTTATATCCGAAGGCTCTTTTAAGGACTGACATGGGCGGCTATCTGTACTCAGCTACAGCTTGGTCTCCCAGGGATTGTGTCTAGATATTTTCTAAAGATTTTGTTTGATTAAACCTACACTGGTTGTAGTAAGGGCAACTGGTTTAATGTTTATTTCTTTCAGGGACAATGTTCTTTTCAAGTCATTCTTGAGTTCCTGATATTTTGTGATGTTTTGTAATGTTCGGCTCTATTGAGGCCATAATCATTTGTGACAGTTACATTGATGTGTGTTAGTGAACCCTGTATAAAAAAATTAACTGGACGTTCATTTCAAGTAATTTTTGGTAGATAAAATGTAAATTTACTTCAATATTGGTTATAGCAACATAATAGATTCATACTGCCGCCATAATTTTGTATAATATTGAATCTAGGAATATTATTTCATGTACGCTTACTTAAGTTAAACCATGTACAATGTTCTATCATTTAGATACTTATCGTCCTGTCAGCGGGACTACAAATTCGCCGACTGCAACGCCATGTAGATGGGTAAAAGCCACCCGAGAACAGGGCCACTTGTAGGCCGTGGGTGGTTATCTGTGATGCCTTAGGACAGGGTCCTGGTGTCTGAGCTATTCTTCCACTTCGGCCCTTACTTTGGCTAGACGGGAGGTTGGAGAGACCCGATCCGATCAATCGGCTGGTCATGTTATGCCCTAGTGTCTATAAGTTCATCCCCAACCGTATTATTCCATCTGATTCTTCAAAAACGTCAAAACCTTATTTCTCCTTTTATTTTACTCCCCAAACAGTTCCTAGAAGGTGGTGGCTGAGGGTCAATCATGTTGAGAACAAAGAAAATTATCAATGCCAAAGAGAAATATATTCTAGAAATATAAATAATTATCCTACCTATACAATTATATTTGACAACTTTTTTCAGCATTAAATAACCCATAGATGGTTGATATGCTGTAAACCAAACCAAACGTAAGGCCCTTAGTTACAGGAGAATTTTAACAAATCCTTCTGTGGCTGACTCAGAGGGTTTTACACTAACAACATCAACATCATGAGTTGCAGTCAGACAGATTTTTTTTAATAAACTTAAATTAAAACAGAAAGTCAAAGAAATCTACCAAAAATCAAATAATTATTAGATTTTACTAAAACTATCGTTATGTATCTAATAATAGACATACGGTTTTTGTTTTTTAAAATTTTTTTTAAAATAAGTTTAAATAATATTTCGGAATTTTTTAGATAACAATTGATAATTTGGATTATTTGGATTATTCGGACTACTGTTCTGATCTTGGATGTTCCTCTCACAACGTTTTGTTTAATATGACCTTCGACTTTCTTCAGATGCATCTTGTCGAAAGTTCTAACTGAACCCTTTATTTAATCCACGGGGGTAGATTATTCTTGTTCAATCAGCCATGACCGAATAGAAGTCTAAACTAATTGTTAATGTTATTCTTAGTATCGTCTGTAGTGAAGATTGAACCTTCAACCCCCAGAAGACTGTCACTTAGAACTGATTATTACTTATCACTTAATCCATTGTGCCATGGGACTATGTGGATAAATCTACCCTCGTGGATTAAATGAAAGGTTCAGTTACAGATTCTATACAGATTTCCGAGTTTGGCATAAAGATTACCGAGTTCGACAAGATGCACCTTAAAAGGTTGCAGATTACATCGACTGAAACGTTGTGAGAATCATATCCAAAATAAGAAAAGTAGTCACAATAATTTAAATAAGCTTAAAAAAACATTGATGAATGATCAATCGAAAATAGTATACTCAAGAGAAGTAATAACAAGGCTTCTAACCTTGTCACTACAATGTAGTGAAGATCACTACACAATATGTACGCCCACACAACATATATGATCATGTGATATGTATGAACAAGTTCCATGTGTTCGTTTTGGCATGTAATACGCCGTTTCTTTAATCCCTGCCATAAAGTTGTCGTAAACGCACATGTTTTTATATTTCTCCCATATTTTCAGTCTTTGTCTCTCTATAACTCACCTTCTTGTGTCATTATCTACCATTATGAATCGTCCAAGCTATTCCACTTTAACAGGTTATGGGCCCAGATGAACGAATCATAGAATAATGTTTCAGGGAAATGAGAGAAAATACGAATTCTGAGAGATTAACCTTTTAAGCGTTGAATTGCTTTTTTTTTGTAGAAAAATTATTTATTACACCTATTTACACCTATTTGCACCTATTTTTAAGAAGACTGTAAGCTTAACCTTTCATTGTATGCCCAAACAATGCATATGACATTAGTAGCATATAAGTAGGACTAGCAAGAAAAATTGTAAAATTTGACTAATTTGCATATTGTAATGGAGGCCATCTTGAATTTATAATGAGGTTGACCATCCGCTCATAGAAAATTATCATTTTCTCATGCACATATTAGTCAAGTTGTTCCCTTGCACTACCCCTAGCCCTTCCTCTAGTACGGGCTCCACTTCTTTGCCTCTAGCGCTATTAAAGGTGGTAAACTTGTCGAAATTTTGTGACAGCCGCGCTAAGAGGGTAAATTTTCTTGGTTACAGAATTGTACGACTCGGTAGTGGAAAGATGTTCTCAAAGATCGACTTGAGCAACGTATACTTGCAAATACCAAGGAATGAAAGCTGTGCAGAACTCTTAACAATTAATACCCATAAGGATAGTTATAAGTATGAGAGATTGCTTATCAGGGTAAAAGTCGCTCCAGCAATCTTCCTGCAAACCATGGACACCATGCTAAGTGGACTTGATTTTGTGGTGACACAGAAACACTTTCATCAAAACCCACACCTGACCTTGTGTCTAACCTCCTGGAGAGGAGGTAAATAAAATACCTGGACGATATTTGAATACACAGTGAGAATATTGAACAACACAAAAACACATACCTGAAAGTTTTAGGAGAATCAAAGATTATGGGTTTAAATTAAAAGAGAGGAAGTGTGATTTCTTCACGAAGGAAATTAAGTATTAAGGCCAGATCATTGACAAGGGTCACAGGAGATCGGATCTAGAACGTGCTATTGCAATAAAAAAAAAAACATGCCGGCTTTTATAAATGTAAGTTCACTTTAAAGTTTTCTCAGTTTGGCTCTCTATTATAATGGTTTTGCGCCAAACATGTGCAACTTAACTACTGAAAAAAAGAAAAAAATGGGCTTCAACAGCAGAGTGCCAGAAAGAATTCAAGAAAATAAATAAGTTCACACATCGAATTTATTCCTGAACCATTACAACCAAAACAAGAGATTATTGTAGCTAGTGATGCTAGCTCCTATGGTATTTGAGCCTGCAATCTACATAAGCTTGATGAAGGATCTATCAAATCAGTTGCTCATGTGTCTAGAACGCTACTACCAGCAGAAAGAAATTACTCTCAGATTAAGAAAGAATCACTCAGAATTATATTTGCAGTTACAAAATTCCATAAATTTATTCATGGAAGACATTTAACACTGCAGACAGACCACAAACCATTGCTCACTATTTATAGTTCAAAAAAAAGGTTTGCCAGCTCATAGCAAATAGTCTGCAAAGATAGGGAACCATTAGTCTTGACTACAACTTCAAAATGGAGTTTCTTTCATCAGCAAAATTGGGTCATGTCGATGGACCATAGAAGCTGATTTCAAAATACAAAGAATCATTAGAAGACACTGTAATTGCCCCCCAATTGGAAAAAGTAAATATAAAAAATACCCTATGCAACACTGTACAGGAACGTCCAATTACTCTTGATGAAATCAGGAGTAAAGTATCAGACGAGAGATTTATAAAAGATATGATAGACAAAATAAAACACAAAAATCAACAAAAAACAGACATGTACTCGATCTATAACAATATATTAATGCATAAAAAACGAGTTGTTATAACCATATCACTCAAGAAGGGAATCCGCAAAGAATTATATGTAGGACATCAGAGAATTGCATGGATGAAGGGCCTGGTGAGGAGCAATGTTAACTGGACAAAGATTGAAACGGACAGAAAACTTGGTAAAGTCCTGTAGTAAATGCTATGGCATCAAAAGAACCATTGATAAAATTTATTCCTTGGCCAAAAGCTCACCGTGGCCGTGACTCCATGTAGATTACACTGGCCCACTTGATGGCTATTACTTAATCATGGTGAATTTTTTGAAGAGACCAAATATTTTGAAACGTGAAAGACTGACTAGGGAAACAGTAGTTAAATTTTTCCATGAATGATTTGCTCAGTTCAATGTGGCAATTCACGTTCAAAGTCATGATCGCCCCATATCATCCAAGAAGTAATGGTCAGGAAGAGCGTTTTCATAGATACATTCAAGAGAGTGCTAAAGAAAAGCAATGAAACACCCACAGACACAGCTATGAAACAATCCTTCAGATGTCTTTCTCGTATGCTCTTCATAATCCTCCGAACCATTAGGATATGCACAGACGTTGATCTATTTTTGCGAAAGCCATTTTCATTTCGTCTAAGGACTTTCTCAATTTGAGGTCTGATTCGGTTCAACAACATTGCAATGTATATTTTGGCAGAAATGGCTGTTATAGTTATTCCTTGATAATTTGAGGCAATACTCAAGTCCCCTTTTTGGGGGAATGGAAGTATGTACACTTTTGTCCATTTATCTATGCATTGCTGATTATATACAGTGTTACAGAATTCAAGCAGGATGTCAATCTAATTTTTTGGTTTTCCAGACTTCAGAAGGAAGTTTATTCAACCTAGCTGCTTTACCATTTTTTCATTTTCGTATAAATGTTTCGAGCTCATCTATGGTAACGTTCCCAGTTTTAATATTGAGTTGTCCATCGATGACTTTTTCAATCGGTAAGGCATTGACTGTTGGTACTTTTCCCAGAAGATTGCTGAAGTGATTTCTCCATAGTGTAAGCTTTTCTTTCTCACTTGAGGCTTTAAGATTCGATTTTGCAAAGCTTTTTCTTAGCCTTACTTTATTTACTGCTTTCCATGCCACTGCCGATTGTCTATTTTCCAGTGTAGACCGGATCAGATCAATCTTCCTTTGGACATATACGCCTTGCTCCTTTTGATAGGTGTTCATAAGATCTTTTGGAGCCTTTAACAATTCAAAATGATTAATTGCAATTGGATTGCTCCTCTTCAGTTTAGAGGTCTGCTTTAGGATTTCTCTCTTTTCTGAAACTGCAGCTGTTTCCCAACGTACTTTCCATATCCTTTTCAGCTTCAATGGGAGTGTATCTATCTGTGGCTTCTTTGTGAATGATAACAAGTTGCTTAAATTTGTCGTTTGCAGAGGTGACCACTTCTTGAAGTACACTGAATCTGTTTCTTAGTGTGATAGCATATTGATTGCAGATATTGTGGTCTGACAATCTTGACCATCTGCATCTTTTTAAAATACTTTATTCTTCTTTCTTATACTGAAGCACATCTTAGCCGATACTATCTGAAGAGACAGTATCAAATGTGTCATATGCTTCACAGTGGAGGGCACTGTTCAGCCATTTTTTTTTTAATGAATATATAATCCAATTTAGCCTTTTCACCATTTGAATATGTAAATATTCAAAGCTTACCAGGTCATTTTTATATCTAGTGTTCAGACATATGAGACCATTTTCAGTGTTGAAGTCATGAAAGAGCTCACCATTTCTGTTTGTTACATCATGATAGCTATCTATGTAAAAAATCGTTTTTATCTATTTAAGCATTCATGTTCACTCTTAGAATCAAGGCATGTTTTGGCACTTGTTTTATTACCAAAGATAGATTGTGGTAGAATATGATGACATCGTTTTCATTGGGCATATTTGTGGAGCAGTGGCAAGAAATTGCTGTTACTTCAGGGTTTCCATTGAAGGTAGCACCTATCATTTTGGGCTGAATTTTTTCGATACTGTTTAATACCTTATGAGAACTTCCCAGGTTGCTAATAGGGGAATAGCCTCTAGATATAGAGGTCAGCTGTGAATACACAAAATAAGCAGTGTCAGACAAAATTACGAGCTGCCTCTGGCAAAATAGCATCCAAAAGCCACCCTACCAGGGTTACGATGAAGCCAAGGGAAGCAGCTTGGGGCATGTGTACTCCCAACAGATTAACTCGCCAGTTAAAGTAAATGTTGAAGCACTCTAATTCAACAAATAATTATTGCTATCGAAAGATCTGTCATGACTCATACACAAATTAAACGCTGAAACCGTAGGTATTCGTCACCAATTAATAATAATCTCTGAATTATAGTTTTTTTGAAGCATTTAAAAATGGTTTTAGAGTGCATAATATAGGCACTAGACATAAGACACCAATTAAGCAAGATTCCCTGAATTTTAATTTCTTCTTTAGATCCCTTAAGCTTAAGCTTTAAATTTGAGACATTTTCTAGAATCAAAATCATGCAATGGATTTTGATCAAAATTGGAATAAGGATTTTAGACATAAAATTATTAGTAGCATTATAAGTTTTTTAATCTTCGTAATGGGACATAAAAGTGGTGCAAAGTTGTTCAGGAAATTAATTGTACCTTTCCTGGGACGGGTATTCTTCTCGTATACATACAAAAATAAGACAATGGTTGATACCTAAGAAGTAAACACTATTTGTACATACAAATTTTGGTTTGAACATAAGGCAAATCAAGCTGTCAATAACATCAACAAAACATTTAGAAAAACCACAACTATACTATGAACTGTTCAGTATTATTTCACTAAGTTTAAATCTGACATTCGGACCAATATCAATACTGAACTCGAATGAAGGTCCCAACAGATGTTTGATGATGATAATGAATTATTGGAAGAAATGACCAATAATCAACGAACTTCAGTGTTTCAGCAAGGACGAAATAATGGATTATCATGGTGCCTTCGGAAAATGATTTGGGTCGAAAAAGAGCGCTTACCTTCAATTTACTCCATATCGATTGTCGGATGTCGATGACTTTTCCATTTTTAATAACACACGATGGGAGTTTGTCGACAAATTGTTTCACTGTCAATGCCGGCCCTGGGGGAAGAGAACAACAAAGAGGCCCAAAATGTCAATGAACAGTTTATTCGAGAATGACCACTCTGGCCGAAATGGTGACCAATAATCTGTGCATTCAAACACTTAGCTGATCAAATTAGTTGCACTTTTTTCTCTTTCTCGAAGACGAAAATATAAAGAGATCAAGAAAGAGAGAGAGGAGGGGAAGAGAAAGAGAAAGTAACAGACACAGAAAGAGAGAGAGGGGGGGGGAAGAGAAAGAGAAAGTAACAGACACAGAAAGAGAGAGGGGGGGAGAGAAAGAGAAAGTAACAGACACAGAAAGAGAGAGAGGGGAAAGAGAAAGAGAAAGTAACAGACACAGAAAGAGAGGGGGGGGAGAGCAAGAAAAAGTAACAGACACAGAAAGAGAGAGAGGGGGAAGAGAAAGAGAAAGTAACAGACACAGAAAGAGATCAAGAGAGAGCAACAAAGAGGGGGAGAGAAAAAGATGAATCAAAGGTTATAAATTGATAACTATCATATTGAAACCAATGCTTTTTGTTATAACCTATGCACAAAAAAGAAAACAAGAACATACATTTTTAAAATGCGTCCATTAAACTCTGTGACAAACCGATGGACTGGTTGATGGACACACCAAGCTTCGGTTGATGCATCTGAATCTGATATTTCAAACTTAAGTTTGACATACCTATGGACTAACTGATAAACAGACCATGCCTGTATAAATGCATCTAAAATTGTTATTTGAAACAAGTGTGACAGACCAATAAACTGTCAAAACTTGTTAAATCCATTTAAAATTGCAATTTTGAACTAGTGTGACAGACCTATGGACTGACCTAGCCTATGCGGATAAATCTAAACTTGTAATTTCAAAGAAGTATAATAGACCAATGGATAAACCAATGTGAATACATATATGATTGCTAATTCAAACAAAGGGGACAAACCGATGGACTCACCGATGGACTCACCGAGCCTGTGTGCATACATCCGAAATTGTTTATCATACAATTGTAACATATCAAGGAACAGCCTGATCAACTAACTGAACCTGTGTGGATACATCTGAAATTGTTATTTCAAACAAATGTGTCAGACTAATGGGTTGACCAAGCCTGTGTTGATACATCATGAATTTCTATTTCATAGCAGCCTGACAGACCAATGGACTGAACAATATTGTGTGGATTCATCTAATATTGCTATTTCAAAGAAGTTTGATGAACCGATGGACTGACCTGTGAAATTACTAAACCTGTGTGGATACATATGAAATTGTAATTTCAAACAAACGTGACAGACCTATGGGCTGATCTATGGAATTAATAAGCCTGCGTGGATACATCTGAAATTGCTTTTTTAAACAAGTGTGACAAACCTACAGACTGAGCGATGGAATTAACAAGCCTATTTGGATAAATTTGAAATTGTAATTTAAAACAAGTGTGACAGACCTATGAACTGACCGATGGAATTACCAAGCCTGTGTGGGTACAGCTAAAATTGCTTATTACAACAAGTATGACAGACTTATGAACTGACCGATTGACTGTCCAAATCTGTGTGGGTACATCTAAAATTGCTTTTTTAAACAAATGTTACAGACCTATGGACTGACCAATGGAATTACCAAGCTTGTATGGGTACATCTAAAATTGCTTATTCAAACAAGTATGACAGACCTATGAACTGACCGATTGACTGACCAAACCTGTGTGGGTACATCTAAAATTGTTTTTTTAAACAAATGTTACAGACCTATTGACTGACCGATGGAATTACCAAGCCTGTGTGGGTACATCTAAAATTGCTTATTCAAACAAGTATGACAGACCTATGAACTGACCGATTGACTCACCAAATCTGTGTGGGTACATCTAAAATTGCTTTTTTAAACAAATGTTACAGACCTATGGACTGACCGATGGAATTACCAAGCCTGTGTGGGTACATTTAAAATTGCTTATTCAAACAAGTATGACAGACCTATGAACTGACCGATTGACTCACCAAATCTGTGTGGGTACATCTAAAATTGCTTTTTTAAATAAATGTTACAGACCTATGGACTGACCGATGGAATTACCAAGTCTGTGTGGGTACATCTAAAATTGCTTATTCAAACAAGTATGACAGACCTATGAACTGACCGATTGACTAACCAAATCTGTGTGGATACATCTAAAATTGCTTTTTTAAATAAATGTTACAGACCTATGGACTGACCAATGGAATTACCAAACCTGTGTGAGTACATTTAAAATTTCTTTTTCAAACAGATGTGACAGACCAGACCTATGGACTGACCGATGAACTCATTAAGCCTGTGTGGGTACATCTAAAATCCTACTGCATACAATTATGACAGACTGATGAACTGACTGACAGACCAAGCCTCTTATAGAGATGCATGGACGCGTCTAAAAACAAAAACTTATATTCTTAAGATGCATCCATTCAATCTGCACGTTTCGTTATGAAAATGCTATTTCAATCTTAAATGTGACAGAGAGACGGATGGACAGACTAATTAAGTCTTATTTACATGCGCACCTGCATCTAAAAATGATTTTTCTTTACTTAAGTGCGTCACACTGAAGAAAAATGCCATTTCAAACATGACAGAGCAACGCAAATGTAATTTCAAACATGAGTGTGACAGACCGACGAAAATATTATTTCTATGATACAAGAATAGAGATGCGTACAGTAAATCTGGGCATCTAGTTATGAAAATGGTCTTATAAACTTAAGTGTGACCGACAGACGAAATGACCGATTGACGTATGGAACCTCTTTTGAGATACTCGGAATCATCTTCAAAGAATAAATTATTCAGATAGTTAGCTGGTTATCTAAACGATGATATCAAAAGTTGGATTTATTAAACAGATATATTAAGACCTTC
Source organism: Sepiola atlantica (assembly GCA_963556195.1). Classification (NCBI taxonomy): domain Eukaryota; kingdom Metazoa; phylum Mollusca; class Cephalopoda; order Sepiida; family Sepiolidae; genus Sepiola; species Sepiola atlantica. The sequence goes on along the minus strand of OY744536.1, from coordinate 47,558,023 downwards.
ATTCAGCCTGAAAATTATATCCATACTAGCTGCATATATTCGGTGTTGCCTGGAAGTCATTTTAGATTTCACTTTTCTTTCACTTCTTTTTAACTATGCCGTTTTTTTAACAAATTATTATTTTTTTCTAAATTGGAGTTTTGCAAGTTAAATTTAATTACTACGGTCTCGTTTGGTCATTAAATCATTAAAAAAATAGATCGACTGTAGTTGAGGGCAATCTGAAGGCTTCCTTTTCATTGGCTTCTACATTGAGATGTAGGGGAGGGCGTCACTCCTTCCTTGAATTGGTCCGCTTACTCTTACCTTGACATTATAATGCTGAGTTTTAGCAAGAAGGCATCAAGTACAATTTTTTTAATGTTTGGTATGACTCGACCGAAGATTGAACGACGGTTTCCTTGCTCATTAGCGAATACTCTAACTATTAGGCTAAATGGACTGGTATAAATAGTGACTCTTAATAGTAACCCTAAACCTGATGTAGAATGATAACACCCCACATGACAATAATAGCCAGAAAGGGTTATAAATATGCTATATTTCAATTGTATTTGTTGTTTTATATGTAATATGAGAGCAAGAATAAAAAAAATATATAGATTATTTCTTAACTTTGTGTTCCAGTGTTATTCTATTAGCAACAGATTGCCAACAAACGAGGAGTTTTTTATTGACTCATACGGTATTAACAAAATTACGAACAACACGCAAAGAAGGTTCATCAAGACTTTAAAAAAGTATATATCTGGAGAACTTTTACATGTTTTATGTTGGAATTCTTAAACCAACAAGAATAACAGCATCGTCATAATATGGAAAGGCTCGAAGAAAGACTCAAAAAGCGTCACCGAGAAAACTTTGAACAACAAGGGAAATCGTTTTCAAGACCGTCAGAAAAGTTCTTCAGAGAAACTGACCAAGGTTACTCAAATTCTTTTTCTCATGATTCTTTAATCAATTCAATTGAAGAATTTAAATAGAGGTGAGAAGAAGAGCTTACATTTGCAGCCTATTTACGAAAATATGAAGAAAATTATTTTACAAGATTGTCAGACGAGAAAAATGTTCGACTCTTGCTTGGAAAATTTAGAGCTATTGTAACATGAAACGTATGCTAATTACATACTACCAAAATATCCAAGAGATATTTCGTTTCAGGAAACCATTCTGCTATTAATAAAAGATTTTTCGGCAATGCTTTAATCTAACTAAAAAGGATTCAGAAGAGTATATTACATTCGCAAGCGAGGAATGTGAAAAATTTAAACTCAGCGAACTTACTCCAGATTTGTTCAAATGTCTAATATTTGTGCAAGTCTCCGAGAAACTCTGAAATACGATCGCATCTACTATCAAAATTAGAACAAGATTCTGAATTAAGATTACAAAATATATCAGAAGAATGTCAACAGATATAGTCGAAAGAAAACAACAAGATAAGAAAGGATTTTCTTTCAAAACTAATCCGCATCGGTCAAATATACTTGGATAAACATTGTACATTTAAAAATAACGAATGTCATAATTGTGGCAATAAAGGACGCAAGTTTTCACATTGTAGAAAAGAACCTTGAAAGAAAAATGCCTTGAACCTGCTCTCGGCCTGCCAAGCTAGCAAAAAATTCATGAAACTTACTGATATTTGCATATTGGTTTTGAAAAAGGACATTTTATTAATTAACTATTACTTGTTGTTGTTGAAGAAATTTTAATTATTTTAAAAAGCAAAATAAAAATAAAACACATAATTTTAAAAATGTAGTTAACTCTACAAAAACAGAAAATGCATCTTTTTTTTCTTCTTTTCTTAATATTGGGTTACTACTTATCAAGGCTAAGAGCCACTCGAGGATAAGGATGAATGAGATGGAACGATTATCAGTCGAAATATAAGGAACACTATGGGATTAATAACGTTGATCAATAGTATGAACTGCATTTGATTGCTTATAGTGCGTTTTAGGACAAAAATTTGTTTACATTGGACTTTAAGACGATTAAGTTGTAATCAACAGAGAGGCAGTCCCACTTTGACACACCGGTTCTCATTAGATCATCGAAGTTAAGCAACGTCGAGCCTGGTCAGTACCAGATGGGTAACGATTTGGAAATACCAGGCACTGTATGTAGAAAAACGTTGACACCTCATTGCAAGAACTGCAAAAACCTAACGTCGTTATCTCCCCTGACCAGGATATACATGCGACTGGGAACCGCTTCTCAATTTGATACTCCCATGATACTCCCATGAAACTTCCTCCTTCAGCAAGAATTTCTTTCCTCATAAAAATTGTCTTGTTCTCGTCACATACGATTGCCATATGATATTTTCTATACAAGAATAGTTTGTTTCAACCAGTCCTTAGAAGATTTATAACTGGATGTTTATTCTAGGATAAAATTGCAGATACAGAATAATTATTAGCATTCGTAATGAACGTCATGTCCTTTTGAAAGTCAGAAACCTTTGCCGCAGAGTTTTTTGAGAGAGAGCTTCTTTTAACTTAATATGGAATGTCTGGTGTGTATTAGTCCAAATAAATGATGTGTTCTTTTTTCACAAGTTAGAAAATGCTTGAATTCTGTCAGATAGGTATTTGCTATAGAAATTAGCTAACCCAAGATATAATTCTAGTTCTTTTTTATTGTTTTCTTTCTGTTCTCACACTACCTGGCTGTTTCGTAACATTTTCGGCAACTCAATGAGGCAAGGGAAGTAATCTATAAACATAATATATTTTTTATTTTATATTTTCAAGATTATATTTATAATTTACCTGCGGTATTCACCCAGGCGTTGCCCATGTGGAGATATATTCATGGTCGGAAATAATTTCAAATATAGTCATGTTTACAATTTTTGCCTTGAAAGAAAAGTTTGAAATAACATTTGTAATATGAGGTCAAGTAATAAAAAAAACTATTAAACTATGTTTCTAACAGACAGCTGAAAAACGGCAAATGGCTGTAAAGAATTGAAAGAAATTCGAATTATTCTTTTTTAAAAGCGAATTATTTTAAATTTAAAAATACCAATAAAAATAATTATTTACATACTTAAACATTTTCTAAATAATTCTTCACTGAGATATTTTTTGTTTAATTTTATTTTTTATGAAACAAAGAAATCTATTTAAAAAAATGAATTTTGTTTCTTTACTTCTAATATATTTCAGTTATTTTATGGGCCTAACCGATAATTACCCCTAGTGACTCCAGATGGAATCGAAGGAAAATTTCAATGGTATCTTTAGATTTCTTGAAAAATTTAACCTTAATGAAACTTATTTGAATGTTCTAACTGTTAACCTATCGATTTCTATAACACACAAACCAACATTGCTGTAGGCAAGTGCATCAACTCGTCTCCAATAATACAATCTTGTGTGAATGGAAAAAATGACTGATGCTAGGAAATGATATTTCTTACCAGGGCGTTCGTCCACAACTACTTTTTGATGGTCTTGTTTATGTGAGGTCGATGTCTGTAAAGTAGTGTCCGAATCGGAGTTGACTTCCACGTCTGGATTGTTCAAGGTGTTTCCGATTCCAGGGAAGCACTCAGCATGACGTGTATCCTGATAAAAGACATCTCGCTTATCTGTCACCTGATTAGTAGTATAGAAACAAATACTTTCAGAAAGTTTAACAAAACAAAAACACAATGATGTCAAAGGTTCCATATTACTCCCCCTAAAAATCCTTTAAAATTCTGCAAAGAAGCTGAAATTTGGGTAATATGTCTTATACCTATTGTTAAAATTTCACAAAAGTCGGTTGTATCTGAATTTTCACGAATGATTCCCACTTCACTTTGCTCCCTCTTTGCAGAAAACTAAATTAAACTAAATATAGTCCACATTACACACACTTACGCATAGCAGCTGTTTTTCTAAATTCATAATGATTGGATAATAAGTTTAGGAGTGAATCCTATACATAGAAATATTTAAACATATATGCATACCTAATTTTATATAAATAAATATATATATATATGTTTACTTATAATATTATAGAAGTTAAGATCAACATGATACCTTAGGTTTCAAGTTGGGAGAGTAGACCCAGATGAAAGAATACAGTGTTTTCTTGAATTTTACTTATACTTATAGACCGCTCACCGGCTCTCTTATGACATAATATATATATATATATATATATATATATATATATATATATATATATATATGAATGATTTTTATTCAAACATGTACATAGTCTGCTACACTGGCATGTCGATGTTATCGATCTACAGCTATCAAGAGCTGAGGTCTCATCAGGCAGAGGTTTTTTTTGTGATCCAACCCTTTCGGTGAAGTCCAGGAAGAATGGAGCCAAGCAAAAGAAGAAGGAGGAATAATAGTCATGTGACCAATTTTTTTTTAAAATTGACTGTTGAAAATGTTTAATTTTACAATAATTCATATTTGTATTCAACACTACGCTGGGGCAGGAGGGGAGGGAAGACAAAGGAAAAAGGAAAAAAGAGAAAGGAAAAGAAAAAGAAAAAGAGAAGGGATTACTATATATATATATATATATATATATATATATATATATATATATATATATATATATGTGTGAAAAAAATGACAAACGGAAAACAAGTTAAAATGCAGGAGAAAAACAAAAACAAGAGATTTTTTTACCGGTTTCGTTCGTGGCGAACGTCTTCAGAAAATGAAGATATGGAAATAATTTTATTTTGAAGGCACACACATGGGAACGAACGAAACCGGTCAAAAAATCTCTTGATTTTGTTTTGTCCTGCATTTTAACTTGTTTTCCATTTGTCATATTTTTCACACATTTTGTCCATCACGACCTTTCATTTTCATGAATTATCGTGTACCTTACCCCATATATATATATATATATATATATATATATATATATATATATATATGAAAATAAAATACACGATATGCCATGAAATTAAATTTTGTGCATACAAGATGTAGTTAAAAACAAAATTGAGAGAAAAAATTAAATGCAGAAAAAACAATAAAACACAAGAAATTAACCAGTTTCGTTTGCTTCTACAAACGTCTTTAGAAAAATCGAAGATTTCAAATTTATTGAGAAAAACAGTAAAACAGGAAAATAAATCTCAATTGAGATGTGTACATCTGTTTATCCAACCAAAGCTTCATTCAATATATGAAGAGGTCGAACGCAAAACGCGATAAATCCAATTCGTTTAAATTGAGACCTTAAACAATAAAAACACGAATATATTAAATCTAGACTTCGAATGAAAGCTGATTTTAATTGAAATCAAAAAGAAATTATTTCGGTATCATATTATGTAACACATAGTTTTGGGGTGTTGTCGAGTGTTGAAATGCAACACTTTTTGTGGGGACAGTTTCGTGATTTTGAAAATGGCGTTTAACGCGTTTTGCATGTGAACTCTTCATATCCATACCACTATAGGCATTTTTAATCCAAAATAAATTCCAGTCTGGGCACCTTCAGCCTCAATAGCAGGGAATCAGAACTAACTTTGTTGTCAATATGCACACAAGTCCACGGAAACATAACCCTGCCATTGGTCTTCACCCTTAGAAAGACGTAGTTAGTCGGAACCCAGCATTAACTCGCATGTAACATGGCACTACATAGCTATTGTAAATTCGACTCCAAGCAACGAATGAAATGGAACGATAGGTTAAGATGGGAAGAAACTCATGAAACTTACCCCATGCAGTCGGTGCACACCAGATCGAACTTAATTAACATAGATCATATCACCAAGACAGCAGAATGAGTCCATAACTTCCAACTACTGCAGATCGTCCACAGAGAACTCAGTATAGGGTCTGCCTTTAATTGAACGAGCAGTACTAGCACAGCTTCCACTGAGATAGTTTAAATAGGAATTAATCTTCCTCACAGCTCAGTGCACTTCTTGTGAACCTCGTGATGACAGCGTGTGCAGAATACAGAGTTGCTGAAAACACAAGGAGACTTGCCAGAATCTTTCAGAGTATGCAGATTAGGGTCACTGATCATAACTTTTGTCTCCCCATATTGACTTAAACGCTCTTCAGCTAATGTTGGTTTTCCACAGGTTGAACTTTTTGCATGTAGTTATTCCTCTGATTCAGCAATAATTACCAGATAATCGGCAGACAACAGTTTCCAGGGAAATCCTGTACAGAATTTCTTGGATAATGCACTAAGCACAATGATGAATAGCAAAGGACTCAATACCGAACCCTGATGGACATCAACATTTACCTCAAACTGATCGCTAAAGGAGTCATTGACACAGACCCTGTTCCTAGTATTGCTATACATAAACTGGATAAGATGCAGAATCCACTCATCAACGCCAAGTTTTCTCATTACCAACCAAAGCACAGCTAGACGAACATTGTCGAAAGCTTTTTCTAGGTCAACAAAAGCAAGAATAACTTCTTGTTCTTGCTGAGATATTTTTCCTGCAATTGCCTCAGAATGAAAATATATCATCTGTTGTACCAGAAACAAAGTCAAACTGTATGCTATTAATTGCAATACTCTCTCCCGAATGTACTCCCTTATCACTCTCTCCACTACCTTCATAACCTGATCAAGCAGTTTTAGTCCACGATAGTTGTCCCTTTCCAATAAATCACCCTTTCTCTTATATAGATTGACAGCAATCATGTAGTATAGTTAACAGTCGAGAAATCGAAAACAAACAAAATATACAACAAATAATTTTTATTAAATGCAAGGAAATTTAATTTTCTACCGACCTGCATAGAACACTATTTGTGTTTTTTTTTAATTTCAGTATTTGTTTTCAAGCCTCGTATGCATTAAAAAAAATTGCTGACCATAAGCTTTGAGATGCTACAATTTATTTTGAAATAAAGAAAAACTTTCAGTAAGTTAAAAATATACAGATCGGTCGAAAATTAAATTTTAATGTGTTTTTTTTTTAATTTCGATTTTCTTATGGTGGCCATCTTGAAAAAAGGCAGGTAAAAGTTATTTGTTATATATTTTGTTTGTTTTCGATTCTCAGATGTTAACTATACTGCCTGAATGCCAGGTTTAATCCCATATCCTCGCAGTCAGATGGAATATTGTCATTTTTTATCTGCATGTTCGCAAGAACAGCCACCAAACCAGAACACCAGAAAAAATGCTCATCTATTTACTAAAAACTCACCTGAAATAGTGTTTACCTTTTATCTAATATTAACTCGATAAAACATAGATCAGAGCAAGTGAAGCGCTCTTTCGAGATGCTGTCTCGATAAAAATGTTAGTCCCCATCACCTCAGTGAGTTGGCGCCAGGAAAAGCATCCGGACTATCAAAATCTTACCTCAATTAAGGAAATAACTTCCAAAATAAACCTGACTAGAGATAACTTTGGAAGTCAATTTTCTAAAAACCGCCCAACACATGCCATCATGTAAAACGGACGTTAAACCGATGCTGCTGCTGCTGCTGCTGCTGCTGCTGCTGATGATGATGATGATGATGATGGTAGTGGTGGTGGTGGTGGTGGTGATGATGATGATGATGATGATGATTTATAGTTTACAGAAATCATTCTATAATTTGTAAAATCATATGTATCATTAATTAATGTGACTCCACCAACCTTGAACGGGACACCATCAGGATATTTGCTTTGGAGTTCTGATGGAAAATAGCCTTCCATAATGTCAGACAAGCACTGCTGTGTCATAGGGTCACTTAAAGGACGGAAGGGACCGTCAAACATAAGGATGCCGTTTTTATAGAGAGTCAGTTGGACTGGGTCAGGATACTGAAAAAGAAAATGTTATAAAAAAAAAGATTAAGATTATGTAATATATGGACTGAGGAAAGTGCTCACAAACCTTAGCCTTGCACAAGACTGGCGCAAGTGAAAGCAAAAAAATAAAATAATATGATTGAATTTTAAAACAGGATGCAAGTCACAGTGTATATGAGCGAACTAACGAATGGATGTAGATGTCAAGTTATCATAGTTGGTAAAGTTCTGTCTTAGAACTAATATATCTTGGAGTGTTAAGCATCTGGAAACATTTGGTCACTACTGCCTGCGTCTCATCCTCCATGTTTGTTGGCAGCACTTTGTCTGAAACAATTCAGTATTTTTTCACTGCAAAATTTGCTTCCTCCAACAAGTCATCCTCGTGATCTGTCTGCAATGGCTGAGTCATGCCCACCACCATTAACTGGAAGAGGTTGGAAAAAGCGATGTGGTTGAGAACAAAAAACCGAGCTGATGACGGTTAAAGCTGACCTGAGAACCAACCTAGACCCTCATGTCTATAGAGTTCGCTGTGTCTATAGAGATCACCGAATCGTTGACTTCAAATCGTTAGGCTTGGCCGGCCTTCGTGAGGAATGCAGTGGCAAGGATGGATGGAGCCGGTTCAGCCCACCCCAGATGAATGCTGTTTCAAGTACAAGTAAGTACATTGGAGTTTTATAGGCTTATTTATTCACGAAGCACTTATGCTATGACAATGAAATGTGGCATAAACATAGCACATTCATAGACAAACAATTTTAAATACAAAAATGTTTGTGAAATCAGTATTTTGATGACGTCTTCAGTTGTATGCAGATGCGTTAACAGTTTGTAATTGTATAGTGTCCAAACATTTTTTTAAACTAATAGTTAAAAAAATATTGGGTGACGTCACAATTTTCATGATGACATCATCAATTTTACTGATAAAGAAACCCCTAAAATTTTTAAATTGGAACTTATCAGGACACGTAATTTTAAACATTTTATCACAGAGAACGAAGGTCAGCTAGCATGGTTTTTATGGTTAAGAGCAAACTCGAGTATTGTGGCGGTGACAGGCATTTCAAAATATAAAATGGTTTTCACTATGTTGACGTGACTGTCACAATATCAATAAATGAAGAAGAAGAAAACAGACTGATACCACCCACTGAAAGAGAAAGACCAAAGCCTTCGGATAAGAAGAGAGAGAAACTAAGTCTTGACACTGTTTTATTTGTCACGTTTAAAAAAAAATGATATAAAATGTAATAATAACCAGAGACCCGAAAAGAACTTTCAGCAAGGTAGATGTACGAGAAAGTTGTCTCTCGGCTAACAGAAAACCCGGATTTTTGAAGACAGAGGAAAAATCTTGTATAAACAAAAAATAAAACAACTAAGAGAAACTTGTTTGTAGTTAAGAACTAACTAGAGAATTGTGGTAGTCATAGGCATGTCAAAATATGAAATGGTTCTCGCTGTGTTGACACGACTGTCCCAATATCAACAGACAGAAGAGGAAAGATATAGACTGATACTGTCTAACTGAAAGAAAAAGACTCGGATAAGAAAGCAGAGAAACTAAGTTTTGCAACTGTCTCTGTCTGCCATGCTAAAAAAAAACTTATATAAAATTTTATAAAAATCAAAGACCCGAAAAGAACTTCAGATGCGATAGATGTATGAGAAAGTTGCCTCTCGACGTGACCAAAAGAAAACCCGTCTTTTTAAAGACAGGAGAAAAATCTCGTAAAAACAAAATATTAAAAAATAAAAAAGATTTTTTTTTATATATTTATGAACTTTGACTAAGTTCTGAACCGACCATTACCATAGAAATTGATAGATAGTCAATTATTTTTTTAATGCTAAATAGATTATTTTTGTATTCTTGATTCGCCTTGTAATTTGCTCATTAAGACGTTGCCAATCACAGTCAACCATCAATCATAAGTACCAGCAGGTAACCAGGTGAGCAAATTCGTCCTGCGTCCTATGGTAATGACACAAAGGGGTTATCACAGCTGTCGGTAGAGATCTTCGGATTTCTTGTACAGAAACACAATCCATCTAGGATCCAGCCAAGACGTGTCACATTTGTTACTTTGACTTCTTCATTTGATATATAAGGACCATTTTCATTCCTGGGCAACACTATGTCTCTGCTAATGATAGCATTGTGGCCTTAAGCGGACAAAAAGAAATAAGAAAACAAGGAGGTAGTTAACAAGAGTATGTACTTACAGAAAGTACAAAAGTAACGGGTTGCCAGAGACTGCCTCTGAATTGGTTATAATGAATCTCTCTGTGACCACCACTATTCATAGTGTTGGGAAGAGTCCATGTAGTGAGGCATTAGGGTGGTTCACCATAACATATAGTTTTGTTTATCTCCTTCTCTCCTAGGAGGCAATGGATACTCCCAAAAAATGTGTCTGCATAGTATGTGATAACCATATTTAGTTAGGGCTGTACAACCTATAAACTATAAACTCCCCATCATGTCGGCATACTTTCAGGGGGTATCCATTGTCTTTTAAGACAGAACCTGGGTAAATTATAATGGTTAATTAAAAAGAATTGACCTTAGTTTTACTATTTGTATATACTTACTAGAGGTACCTGTGACCCGTTGGGTCACTACCACTAATGATTCTACTTTGATTTCATTTGAAAAAAATGTAACATATCTGTTAAGACATTCTTCTTGCATAACTAAAAATAATAAATCTCTTTACTTCTATATTATCCTAATTATTATTATTATTATTATTATTATTATTATTATTATTATTATTATTATTATTATTATTATTATTATTTTATAGAAGTATTAGTATTCTTTATTATTCCTCACACATAACTCAATAAGTCCTGAGCCTAACTAATAAAACAACAACTTTAAGGAAAAATGCGACTTTATTCATCAACATAGTCTCCTTCTAGAGTGATATGCTGATTTTCTAACAATTCGATTATTTTTTAATTATGAATTACTTAAGACTTTTACCCTGTCATGGCTGACAGAATGAGAACAAGCAACCCCCGAGTTCAACACAAAGATTCTGACTACCAATGCTCAAATCCTTATTTTTCCCAGTTGAATCACTCTCTCCTTCTTCGAGGACGAACTTTCACACCAGACCTGAAATGGAAGACTTACATCAAATCTGTCGCTAAGGTCGCTGGAAAGTTGGTTTGATCATTCTACCGTTCCAGAAAGTACATCACTCCTGACACAATCCTCTATCTGCATAAGAGCCAGATACGTTCTAAGATGGAATACTGCTGTCATATATGGGGAGGTGCTGCTCAGAGCACGCTTTCATGTCTTGACACAGTACAAAGTCGAGTTTGCAATCTAGTGGAGGATGATCTCTTCTCCTCCCTACAGGCTCTTTCACACAGAAGAGATATTTCAAGCCTCTCACTACTGTATTGTTATGTTCATTGTACATGTTCAACAATGCTCTAATTCCTGGTCCCCCCTTGAAAAACATTCACGTCAAGAATTCACCTAGCTACAATCACAACAATGAACTTTCCTTTCTCTTTCTCTGTACCAAAAACCAAACAGAACTTCCATGAACAAAGTTTCTTTCCTAGAACACCCCATCTGTGGAACAAAATACCACGTGGCTGCTTTCCAACCGACTACAACATGGTCGTTTTCAAGTCTAATGTAAACAAATATTTGTTGAGCCGTTCTCTTGGATGATAAATTCCTCTTAAGTATTCCTGCTAATCTTACCCATTTCATTCCAATCCTCTCATGATGGTGTTCATCGTCCAACTGAAAATCTATTTAACCCTTATCCTCGAGTGGCTCCCAGGCCTTGATAAGTGGTGCCCCTATTAGTAGAAAAAGAAAAAATAATAGAAGGTTGTTGCGTCATTATGGCTATTGATAAAATTTAGGATATGTGTGTACGTTTGGGTTAGCTTGTCTGTATGCGTGTTTGTGTCTGTATGCGTGTGTGGTTGTATGTGTATGTATGTTTTTTTGTTTCATTTTACTTTAGTCGAAGTTCTCAGAAATCAAGGTGCTCCTTACTGGGGCTAACCCTTGAACTCTATATGAGATACATAGGTATTCTATCAAAGTTTTCCCTAACGTCTCAAATGTTGAGTTAGAAAAGAAGTTAAGAACATTAATTTTCCTCTCACTAATTGACCAATAAACTATCTCATAGTATATCTTTCTTGTGGCCTCTTCGTTTTACCGGATTCCAGGGAAAGAATTCATCTAGTCTGGTGGAGTATCCAGCTAAGTGCTGTTACTTGAGGTAACATCACTAGGAGTCAGTGTGTAGCCGTGTCAAGGGATCTTATTTGGGCTTCGAATACTATGTTATTTTGAATATTTGGTCAGGGTTTACTTGTAGGGTGAAGTATCCTCATGTCAGGTTGTCCTGACAAACCCTTGTACAGAGAGACCGAAGACACTCGAGGATGGTGTATAGTAGGTAATTCAAACTTTCCATATATGAATATGTGTGTGTGTGTGTGTTTGGAAAAATCCATACAAAACTAAACTAACTAACAGTTGATCTGTCATGCTTAAGTTTGAAATAGCATTTTCCTTAGTCTGTCATGACAAAGTTAGAAATAGCATTTTCCTGGGTCTGTCATGACAAAGTTTGAAATACCATTTTCCTGGGTCTGTCATGACAAAGTTTGAAATACCATTTTCCTTGGTCTCTCATAACAAAGTTAGAAATACAATTTTCCTTGGTCTGTCATGACAAAGTTAGAAATAGCATTTTCCTGGATCTGTCATTACAAAGTTAGAAATGAGCATAACATGAATTCAATTTAACTGAGTCACATCAGGAAAATCAACCTAATCTCTATTGATATCTTTAACAATATTCCCGATCAATTCCTTGAGAGCCGCATAACTAAAAACGCCTTTGCACCACACCCTAACGGCCCAGCCGTCACTCGCCCTGAACTTCCTGCTTGTCATTATTTTTCATGTTATTTATCACAAATCGATGTAAGTTTTTTCTCTTATACAACCAAACATATTTTCTTTCTTTCTTAGATGCGTCCAAGCATCTCTATAAAAGGCTCTGTCTGTTGGTTGGTCACAATTAAGTTTGAAAAAACATTTTTGTTGATCTGTCAAGTTTGAAATAGCATTTTCGTTACTTCTGCAGTTTACGGACCGTGCTATTTTTTAGATAGAATTTTCAAGTTCAATTCAATTTTTATGGTATCTTTTGTTTATTAAATTGTTAAGTGAAAGTCCAGAATAGTTAACCAAGCCCCATCCCACCTCATGTTAAGAATGGGTTTTTCAATAATAATTTTATAAATTCAGCATGGTTCGTAAACTGTAGAAGTACCGAATTTTATTTGGTCTGTCAGGCTTCAATTTGAATTACGATTAATATTGAAATAGCATCGGCATTTGTCTGTCATGCTTAAGTTTGAAATTGCAATTTCGTTAGTCTGTCATGCTTAAGTTTGAAATTGCAATTTCATTGGTCTGTCATGCTTAAGTTTGAAATTGCAATTTCGTTGGTCTGTCATGCTTAAGTTTGAAATTGCAATTTCGTTGGTCTGTCATGCTTAAGTTTGAAATTGCAATTTCGTTGGTTGCTTACAATTAAGTTTTAAGTAGCATTTTTGTTGGTCGCTCACGCTTAAGTCTGAAATACCATTTTCCTTAATTTGTCACGCTTAAGTTTAAAATCGTGTTTTTGTTAATCTATCGTGGTTAAGTTAAAATAGATGTACATTAGTTTGTCATGCTTCCTTTTGATTTATGCTAAATTTTGAAACAGCATTTTCTCTTATCTGTCACACATAAGTTAGAAATACCATTTTCTTGGTCTGTCATGAAAAAGTTCGAAATACCATTTTTCTTGGTCTGTCATGAAAAAGTTAGAAATATTATTTTCCTTGGTTTGTCATGAAAATGTTCGAAATACCATTTTTCTTTGGTCTGTCATTACAAAGTTAGAAATACCATATTCCTTGATCTGTCATTAAAAAAATGGTAGTAATATTTTTCTTTGATCTATCATGAAAAAGTTAGAAATACCATTTTTCTTTGATCTATCATGAAAAAGTTAGAAATACCATTTTTCTTTGATCTATCATGAAAAAGTTAGAAATATCATTTTTCTTTGATCTATCATGAAAAAGTTAGAAATACCATTTTTCTTTGATCTATCATGAAAAAGTTAGAAATACCATTTTTCTTTGATCTATCATGAAAAAGTTAGAAATACCATTTTTCTTTGATCTATCATGAAAAAGTTAGAAATATCATTTTTCTTTGATCTATCATGAAAAAGTTAGAAATACCATTTTTGTTTGATCTATCATGAAAAAGTTAGAAATATCATTTTTCTTTGATCTATCATGAAAAAGTTAGAAATACCATTTTTCTTTGATCTATCATGAAAAAGTTAGAAATACCATTTTTCTTTGATCTATCATGAAAAAGTTAGAAATATTATTTTTCTTAGTCTGTCATGAAAAAGTTAGAAATATCATTTCTCTTGGTCTGTCATGAAAACGTTAGAAATATCATTTTTCTTGGTCTGTCATGAAAAAGTTAGAAATATCATTTTTCTTGGTCTGTCATGAAACAGTTCGAAATACCATTTTTCTTGGTCTGTCATGAAAATGTTAGAAATAGTATTTTCCTTGGTCTGTCATGAAAATGTTCGAAATACCATTTTTCTTGGTCTGTCATGAAAATGTTAGAAATAGTATTTTCCTTGGTCTGTCATGAAAATGTTCGAAATACCATTTTTCTTTGGTCTGTCATTACAAAGTTAGAAATACCATTTTTCTTGGTCTGTCATGAAAAAGTTCGAAATACCATTTTTCTTTGGTCTGTCATGAAAACGTTAGAAATATTATTTTTCTTCGTCTGTCATGAAAATGTCAGAAATATCATTTTCCTTAGTCTGTCATGAAAATGTTCGAAATACCATTTTTCTTGGTCTGTCATGAAAATGTTAGAAATAGTATTTTCCTTGGTCTGTCATGAAAATGTCTGAAATACCATTTTTCTTTGGTCTGTCATTACAAAGTTAGAAATACCATTTTCCTTGATCTGTCATGAAAAAGTTAGATATACTATTTTTCTTAGTTCCTCATGACAAAGTTTGAAATCGTATTTTCTTTACTAAATGTGCCGATTAAATAGACGCATCTTTACAAGATTCTGTTTGGGGTACTGATTGTATCCAACATAAAGAAACGACTCTGTGTCAAAATTTCCTCTCGTGAGGAGGCAATTAAATAGGAACTCTGTCTGCTAGTCTGTCATGTTTAAGTTTGAAATATAATTTTAGATGCATCTTTCTATCTCTATAAGAGACTAGATCGATAAGTCTACCATGTTTAAGTTTGAAATGGCATTTTCATCACTAAATGTGCAGACTAAATAGGCGTACATTTAAAATATATGTTCTTTTTTTATTTACTTTTATTTTTTACTTTCCATCTACCTCTTATACTTCTCTGCAAGTTAACCACACAAGGTGGAGACATCTGTCTCCATTGAAAGCACCTGTACTGCAAATCATATGATGAAAGGTTAGAAAACAATAGCCTGCTTCCTGGTGAGGCAACGAGCCTCTGTGTGTGGACGTCTGCGGACGGCCAGCAGCTGTCAACAATTGGCCGTTTACCGCAGAAATTGATCGTATCATAGCGCAACCTCTTATTTCGCCTCAGCAGATCAATATTTACTATAAGGCTATCTAATCGGTGCCGATGCTCTGCCAATAAGTGTATTGATCCCACAAGAGAGATACCCATGATATTTACAAAGCTTATTCCGATATAACTATCGCACACACAGGGAGACACGAGGTAAAGGCAACTTGTAACACCACATATCAGAATCTTAATACAGGACACCAATCAAGACCACTGAGTGCCGCTTCGGCTTATTATCTAGGAAAGAAAAAAATATCTACACCATAGGCCTCCAAGGTTTTTCAATGTATGAATCGTTGCATTAAGCCATGATCTTTCAATTCTTTGTACATACGCTCCGGTGTTGAGATGGACGAAATTTTGCTGATAATTTATGGAAAAATTACGAAATTGAGTTGGTTTAAATTAGCATAAGCTCTCCATTCGTAAGAATCAATTATTGAGCCTTCAGCAAGGACTTCTCGCTGAATAATTGGCTGAAGTGTCGCACGGTCTCTTCTTTGAACATTAGGGTTGGAGTTAGGGGTTAG
This sequence comes from Sepiola atlantica, assembly GCA_963556195.1. Classification (NCBI taxonomy): domain Eukaryota; kingdom Metazoa; phylum Mollusca; class Cephalopoda; order Sepiida; family Sepiolidae; genus Sepiola; species Sepiola atlantica. Next base: position 47,542,046 of record OY744536.1, on the reverse strand, counting down.
GTTTGCAGGCTCAGTAATCACACATTCTTTCAAAACAATTAAGAATTGTTTTCCTTGCTCTTGTACCGTTTTGATTGCAATCTGAGGTCTAGATCGCATAACAAAGTGTAGATATCATACCAAAGTAAATTCATGAGACATAGATTACAAGCCAAAGCAGCACTGAATACTGTGATAAAAAAAACAGTCCCGATCTGATGAACGGCAAGAGGGCAGAGATTTACAATGTCCCATAATCTGGATACTCTATGTGATTCAGAAGGAGAGAAAAATAATAAATCATTTAAAAAATTATTAATAACTTTTATGACCGTTTTTTATTAAAAATAAGAAAAAGACAGCTTTTCTAAATGCCATTCGAGGACAAGAGTTAATGAGATTGTCATTTGGTGATGAACAACACCTTGAGAGGATTGGAAACGATGGGTGAAACTGATTACTTAAGTGGACAGCTTAACAAGAATTTGTTAACATTGAACTTGAAAACGACCATGTTGTAGTCAGCTGGGAAGAAACCTTGTTCATGGAAGTTCCATTTAGTTTAAGATACACGGAGAAAGAAAGGAGAATTCTTTACAGTGGTTGTAGCTAGACGAGTTTTTGCTGAGATTGTTTTAGAGATTGCAGATCAGTTGAGCAACTACCATGAAAATAATGACAGAGTAGAAAAAGACTAGCAACATCTCTTCTGTGATGAAGGGGCTGTAGAGAAAAGAAGAGATAATCCCCCACTAGATTTCGAAGTTAATTTTGTACTCTGTCAAGGCAGGAAAGAGTACTCTGAGCGACACCTCCCTAGACGTGACAAGAGTACTCCATTTTAGGACGTATCTGACTTGTATACGAGTAGAGAATCGTGTCAGGAATGAGGAAATTTCTGGAGCGGTAGAATGATCCAACTATTTTTCCAGTGACCTTAGCGATGGGTTTGAAGTAAGTCTTCTATTTCAGATCTGGAGTAAAGGTCAGTCGAAGTATGAACATGTATGTGTGCCTCCACTGCACAGGCCGTGATCGTCTCGCTCGCTGTGCCGGTTCAAGGTTGTGTTGTTCGATTCAGTCAGTTCTGCAACACAAAAATTCTCCCTCCAAATAAAACCACAACTATAATTAATAGGGGTTTATTTCTTTGGAGGTTAAAATCGTACTCGTTTTCTTAGGTTGAATGGCAGACTTGCAAAATGAGATTTTTGCCCAAATAAATCAAACATAAGTCCAATGAAGACAATCCTTTCGCTAAAAGTCCCAAGGGCCCACCTTGCACGGAGAGGCACACAGACCCAACTGAAAAACCAATTACCTGTGTCATGCCCAGAGAGCCGACTTTAACTCCCCTCTCCTGCCCATAGGCATGAATTTAAGTACTTCTGACATGAAATCCCAGATATCCAGTACCCCTCTCAGTCACTTTCAGCTGGTTAGCCCATCCCGTTCGACCATACTGAAATCGACCACACAAGATATCCACTAGAATAATAGCCAGCCACTCAAAAAGGCTTATCTGGAGACAATCTAGGGACACTACTTTTCTAAAGTAGGTTGGTATCAGCAGGATTCCCCATTTAATGATGCACTTATTTTATTTCAAACAAAAACAATCTATGTGTGGCCTAACTCAAAATAAGAGATATTTTCAATTTTAACTGTGGCTCGCCTTCTTTTGATCGAACATCTCTCACCCGTAGCAAGTCTGCTATTCGCATGCACGGAAAACAGGCAACTAAAATATGCTGCTTAGTGCATGTTTACACAAAGAGCTTCGGCTACAATGAAGAAAACGAAAAAGAGAACGAACTACTGCTACATGTCATCAACACAACACGACTCCAGTTGTTTACATGATGAATCTCTATCTGGATAATTTGCTGGAGATAAGAATTGGTTCACCATAGTTCTACATTATTAGACTTGGATAATGTTCAGGAGAGCTGGAGAAACATATAATATTATAAGTTATGAGGGTTTTCTATAACTAACAAAAGTCTGATTGTTTTAAACCATTAGTGCCCCAATTGTTTTTTGTTTAATTTATTACCAAAAATCTGTACTGCAGTTTACAGACCGCGTTGAAACCAACATTTTGTTGGTATATTCTGGCAGGTTTAAGTAAACCGCTGGAAGGTAATGAACAAAAATTAGCTGATTGTTTTTACAAAGATGTGGTCAACTTGAAAAATTAAGAAATAACATTTAAATAAAGAAGAAAACAGCATTGTATGATAAATTCAATGAAAAAATATTAAGTTTTTTGTTATGAAGAAAATATGATAAAAGACTAATGGAAAAATGTCTATTTTTTAAGAGCACACTATTATACTGGAAAAGGTAAGGAAAATCATTCAAATCAAGGGAAAAAACTGTCATCGTGTGGTAATTGTTATGAAAAAATATTTATTTTTAAAAATTTTTGCGAAGAAAATATAACGAAAAAACTGTTAAAAAAATTATTTTATGATTTTTTTTCTTTTATTTTGGCTACTTCTTTTTAACCCTACCGATTGGGGTTAGAGTTAGGTTGTTTTCTTGTTGGGGATGTACTCATTTTTAACCTGAGTGACTAGTATTGCATAGCCGTCCCGCAATGGGCCGTGGCAGTTCTCGCTTTGTATAAACGTCCCAGAATGGGCCGTGGCAGTTCTCACTTAAACAACTGGTCATTTTTAACACCAAAAATGTATATGTTGCATACCTTTTAATTTCTCGTACCTTCTCTCTTTCCTCGTCGCGTGGAGGGGTGTCGTCTAGTGGTTGAGTTCTCTCTTCGTTTCGGTATTGCCGTGAACATCGCCATTTGCTGTGTCTCCAACAAAACCTTCATGACCGATTCACGAGACAAACAATCTTTTAAACATTTGATTCTTTTATTTCAGGCGTCAGTTATCGTCGCTGCTGGAGATGCTTCACTAGCGTCGAGGGAGAGACCAAATTACTACTTTATCGTAGTTAATTCCTAGCTTAGGAGGGGGGAAGAAGGAATCTCATGCCTGTATTCACTTAGGGAAATAAATTCCCATTTTTCATTTGAAGACTACATAGAGAAACACGTCTGTTCGATTTGCTTCCACTAACCAGACTGGCAAAACTCTGCTTCCCACACAAAAGCCGGTGACGTCACAGAACCCAATGCGCAAGTGCACCTTGACCCTTGACTTGAGGTCTTGTCAACGTGGTGACCCTGTCAACGTCTGTGAGCTTCGACTGTGAGAAACAGTTTATTTTGCACTTGACTGTACACGTCCACCCGCACTAAATCGCACAAGCCAAATCAAACGATCTCCCACATATGTCCACTTTAATATGCGTCCACTTTAAGATGCGTCCGGCCGCACAGGGCCATTATCCAACCCTAGGTTACGGTTAAGTTGTTTTTTTTTGTAGGGCTAGGGTGAAAATGAAAACCAGTTTCTTGCGTCCTTTAGCTCATTTTTTTCTTTTTAACTTGCATATATATGCACATATCCTGCAACTGTTCAATTCGTTTATAAGTGAGACTGAAGCGTCTGTCCTAACCTGCTTAAATTCATGATTTTTTAAAACCAATTTTCTTAACTTGTTAGATTTTACTCAATTTATCATCTGCTGCGACCTGATTGGCTAAGCGTTTCAGCATCTTCTGGCGGTTTACGTAACCTGTCGAAATATGCTGACAAAATGTCGGTTTCAACGCGGTTCATAAACTGTAGAAGTACCCAAAAATCTTCTGTAAATACAATATTATATTTGGACAAATTACTATCAAAAATTTACTTGACTTTAGAGGATAGTTAGAACATTCATTTATACTATATATAAACATGGTAGTTTGTTATAAGGACTAATTACCAAATAAATTGTGATTGAATAATAGATGAAACTGATTGTATCCTTCCACTCCATATTTTCACAGTACGCTGAAACATCAGTGTTGCCAATATACATCAGAAAGTAGGTGTAATATTTGGAAGACACTTCAATCTTTATGACTTACTATAGATATTTCTGAAAAACACATATGTTGCTGAAATATTGTCAATTATCCTTCTGGTCCTAAAAAAAGGGACCATGGTCGCTAATGGCTTAACTAAATGCTTGTAGGCTTGTTATGAGATATTATTTAAGAAACAAGAAAATATTTAAATGAATAAATGCAAAAGTTGGTTCCATTTCTCACACTAACCGTGAAGTCAAACCGCTTTATTTTAAGTTAATTTAACTCTACACAACAGCCACATCCTATCCTTTTTATATACTGCTTATGTATATGCGATCTAAGTCGTATGGTTAACTAATTTGCATATTGCTTTGCAAAAGGGCAGTTTATTGATTAACTATTTTTTTTGTTTTTGAATTTGCAAGTTTTAGAAGCCAAAATAATGTATATATATATATATATATATATATATATATATATATATATACATACATATATTTTTTAAAAATAAATATTTATTTATTTAAAATCAACTTAGTTTCGATGGTATAACGTCTTCTTCAGGACTAGAAACATTTTGTGATTTATCTTTTTCCTTCCTCGTGGCATGTTCTCATTAGAAAAGTTCGTATGGTCTTTCAACAGTGATTTCTTTTTCTTTTGTTTTAATCAGGAGGATCGCACTGGCGTGCATGAAATGTATTAGAGATTGTTCTTCGAAAAAATAATACAAAAAATAATACAAAAGAATTCTTTATTAGAGATTGTTTCTCGATGTAAGCATTGGGCAATTTTAATTTTTGAATTTGTAAGTTTTTGAAGCGAAAACAACACATATATATTATTTTTAAATAAATATTTATTTATTTAAAATCAACTTAGTTTCGTCAAAAGTAAGTACATTTAAAAAAAAAATATTTACGTAATACAAAATATCTGCGTTGTTTTGGCGTCTAAAACTTACAAATTCAAAAATTCAAATTACCCCACGCTTATATCGAGAAACAATTTCGAATAAATATTTTTTTTGTATTATTTTTTAATTTAATTTTGATTTTAATACAGCAAATAATTCTGTTTAGGAATATTGTTTTATTTTGTAGACATATTAAAATATTGTATTCAAATGTTCTTTTCCGCCTTTTCTTTATTGAGACTAACATAATTTTCAACAAGTTACATTCTATTTCTAAACTGTAAGTTAACATTCCCACACACAATCGTCCAGATAAATTAATTCCTTCTTCTTTTTTCTTTCTTTACGGTCACATTTGAAAGCTGAATAAATTTGCATCGAAATTCCCTAAATGTTAATGTTTATACATGAAAACAATGAGAGAGTTTTTCTTTCGTGTTTACAACAAAGTGATTAATAAAATGTTTATTATTTAAATTTTTTTGTTTCATGAACCTTAAGTACTGAACTTCGCAAAGTTGTAGCGAGCCGGCAAAGCAAGCTAGTCTATTATATAAAGTAAAGTTGCCTGTCTGTATGTGTGTTTATGCGTGTCCAGCTAAAAGTAAAAAACTACACAAGACACAGCCGCAAAGCTGACATATTCTTTTTCACCATTGCCTCAGACAAAATATAGGCACATTTTATTTAAATATTCATTCAGGAACATAATTAGTCAAGGGAGTAGTAAACATTTAGAGTGAATTTTAATATTATTATGTAATAATTAATTAATGACTTTTTCTAGTTGCCAGAGAGAACGAAAAGGGGGGTGATAGAGAGAAAGATAGGCGGACAGGTGATAAAGAGAGAAGGGAGGAGAGAGTGGGAGATAGAGGGAGATAAGAGAGAGAGAAAGGGGAGAGTTTGAGAGGAAGGGATACAGAAAGAAATAGAGGAGGATAGAGAGAGAGAGAGAGAGAGAGAGAGAGAGAGAGAGAGAGAGAGAAGTTACACACAATTTTTAACTCTTCTATGCTCGTATCACAGAAAAGTAGATCTAGTTAATAAATAGGTATTTACCCATCTCCCCATGACATCAAGAGAGGGAGATATATATCCTTGGAGTAGCTAAAAAAAACTGAATGAAAGATCTATGTGTATTTATTTGTATATGTATACATCCGTCCCGTCACACAAAAGTTAGTGGATAAAAAAATGCCGGGCGGATCCATTTCAAATATTTAAAAGAATTGAGAAAACAAATATCAAGTGAGACAACCTCTCGCCTTCAATCTATTTCTATAATGATAGGTTATCTTTCTGTTTCCTTCATGCTTTCTATACCGATTTATACGTTTTTTCTTTACTTTCTTTCTTTGTTTAAACTTTCCAGTTTGAGCGTTTTCTTTTTCTATTTTTCTCATTTTATTTTTTTTAAACTTCACCGATTCAATTTTATATGAATATGAATAATAGTACGAACACTGGGGAAAGATAATTTTTTTCCGCCATTTTATCACGGAGGATGTACACCAGTAAAAAATAAAACTAGA